>JAKLNE010000023.1:133803-482648 GCA_022814615.1 Waltergamsia citrina
CCCCCGTGTAGGCACTCCCCAAATAACAAAAAACCAAAACCCCTAACCCGTTCATTTCCCCCCCTTTTTTTTTTTTTTTTTTTGTGTTTTTGTTTTTTTTTTTTTTTTTTTTTTTTTTTTTTTTTTTTTTTGGTATTACAAGGGCATGTATCAAGAACGATTAGTTGCCGCTTGGTGGCGTAGGGTAAGCAACTTCGGAAACGCTGTGAAATGCGTTGAAGTCTAGAGCAAGCTTTAGTAGGTCCTAGCGCGTTATATGAAGTACTAATTAGTCCGATAGAGAATAATACCTATTATCTAGTAGTTACTTGGACCATTGGCAAACGAGCCTGTGGCTTCTCTCATAATTTTGTTGCTTATAACTTTATTTAAGGTTGGAAGAGATCTGGCTTTTCCAAGCGCCCAATTTGAGCTACGAACTCTACCCAACTAAGGTACTGCTAGTACCCAAATCAAGCCACCCGAGTTTGGAGCTGACCACAGTACGAGAAGGAGCTCTTGCAAGTGTGGCCTAGCATCTGGAGTATTGAGCTTACGACAGTGAATGTAGAATAAAGCAGAAAACTGAGAAGCACCTAAGATACAGTTAGTCTAGTAGTAGCTACTAAGTAGTAGTAGAAGTACTACTAAGTAAGTTTTCACGTTGCGGTGAAGTAATATACTGTATCAAATCAAGTCCAAACTTCTTTCCTGACAGCTGGTGAGATGCTGCCTGTTAGTCATCCGAAGTAAAGATAGCTGGTTTAGATGGGCTTCACCGTAATGTCAAAGCAAGACTGGCTGAGGATGGTCGGTCGGTAGGTACCTAAACACTAAGGCTTCTCAGGCAGAACAAGGCTAGCCTCCACCGTGGGCAGCAGCCCGAGCCAAGCACAAGCACCCATTACGCAAGGGGCCCACTTGCGCTTCACTCCACCTACCTGACGATTTCAACATGCACCAGCAGCACCAGCACCACCACATCGAGGGCTGTTGTGTTGTCTTTTGCTTTGCTGCAGACCCAACGGATTTTTTTTTCCTAACCTCTTCACGTTGTTTTTCTTCTTTTCCACCATCCACGCATCTTCAGTTGCATGTTTTCCCGCGACTACAAGGCATCTCTGACTCATTCCCTTAGACAGCCTGTGTGTATTCTAGAGGACGGCTTGCTCCACGCTTGGCTGCCGATCGAAAGCGACCTGCACCCGCCTTCGAGTTGCTGACCCAAGCTTGCCCGCAGCCTTCTCCATCAGCCTCATTTTCACTTCGACAGCTACGCTGAGCAGCCCCCGCCTTCCTTCGAAAACCTTGCATATCTACAAGGCCAGTGAATCGACTGAGCACCGGAAACACCAGCGCTTTTGAGCTTTGGCCGGATAGTCACCATTCATACCTTCCCACCTGCTCCACCGGCCTTTCAACGACTTCGGTGAACCTCCGCATCGGAGCTCGTTCCCGATACACATACCACTTTTTCAGACGCTTCTCATTCCGCGAGAGACGGAGCTGTCCGATATTGGGCACTCCGCGCAAACCACGAGCAGCATTGTTGCCTCAACGAAAGAGTCGATAGCAGTGGAGGGGGAGCTTGCCTTCGGTCTCGCGGCTTCGCCGCTACGCCAGCAACCATGGGCAAGATTACGAAAACCATGCAGGCGAAGCACAGGGAGACGCTGGTAAGTAGTACCTAGCTTTATTGGAGATCATCAACTGACCAGCTCTTTCCACAGTCCCCATGGCTCAAAGACTATGTAGAGTCTGCCTGCTCAACTCCTCTGCCCCTCTTACCGAAGCACCTAGCCGACTTTCCTTCGCGATGGCCTTTCGGACGGGGGGATCTTTACCATTGGATACCCTTGTTGAACCGCTTCGACAGCATCCTCGATAAGTTTTGCTCCTTGTACGAGCTGGATAAGGGTCCGCAGCCTCGCCCATTTGGCAACGAACTTCTTTCAAATCACAGTGGAGACCCACAGCTTGGAAGCGAGGACGATTGGCGTGAAAGACTTCCCGCAGGATTTGAGATCCCACCGGATGGCGACAGGTTGCTAGTAGAAGCGTTGCTTCAGTTTACTAACATGCTGTTGGAGCACTGTGGAAACCGCAGCATCTACGCAAGTAGCGGTCATCTCAATGACTTGCTGAACTCTACATCTTGGACGATCCTGATTGCCACCCTCGAGGTTGGTTCGGAGCTAGCACAGAGATATCAGGCCTCGGTGAGGCGTCTTGGAAGTGCTTCCCGACAGATCAGTACGGCTCTGCTCGCAAACCACTACAACATCGACCTCGAACGTGTGCAGCTTTTGGCTGCACCATTTGTCAAAACGCCCATCCTCGGACTGGGGGAACTCCCGGTATCGTCAACACCAACCTCCAGCGCTAAAGGCAAGGACGGGTCGCATCAAGGAAGCAGCAGCAAGAATGCGTCGATCGTTCATGCCAATGATCTTGTCGCTGCAGCCTTCTCCGACGACAAGCGTTGGGATGGATGGGGAGATGTTCGGGTGACATACTACCCCGAAGAGCATGTAAATGAGCAGCAACCTCGAGCGGAGGCTGGACGTTCTTCCATGCCATCAACCCCCACACCACTACGAAGAAGCCATACCGCTACAAGCGCGCAAAGTCATTCAACACCCAGAGCTCGCCCAGGCGCTGCGGAGGATTCGTCGCCCGTGGTATCTCGCACACCGGGTTTCGGAGAAGAGGCCGGGTCGCTTGGTCAGAAGACTCTTCGTCTCTCCCAATCGACTGTTGTCTCCAAGCCTATCTCTGATCTTGTATCCAGCTTTCCCAACGACATGCCTCCTGCGTCCAAGTACGAAGCATTCAACCGTCTGAGAGTTGCGAAGGCCTTAACAGGTTCGCAGGAAGATCGGCGCAATGCTCTGGCAGTACGACTCCTGGCAATTACCAACCTGGCGTACATCCACAATGAGTCCAATTTCGTAGAAAAGGTTCTTCGCCAAGACATTGACGAGACTCGTCGATACCAGCTCGTCTATCAGCTTGCCGAGCTCATTCGACCTGCAGCGGATGGGAAGGCTGAAGTGCCTATTTGGATGCAGACTATTGCACTAACTCTTCTTGAAGCAATCTCCAATTTCAATGCGAGATGTCAAGATGTCCTCTCGGCGCTAAATGCCAATGTTAACCATGGTGTTCTGCTCTATGTTATCCGCAAAGCCATCGCTGGGATGAAGGATGACGATGCTTCGGAGGACGCTGGCAAAGTCACCGAGTTTGATGACTGGCGCGACAGTCTGTTCTCTCTGACATTATATCTTTCTATGCACACGCGAGTTGGTCCCGAGATGGTATCGGCTGGGCTCATGGAGATTCTGGTAGAGATGCTAAGAATCCGTTCCAAGATTGCCCAGCGTCACCATTCCATGGTGGTTGGGTTCTTGGACGGCTTAATCTGGACATATCAGAATGCTTTCAATGCGTTCTTCAGTGCTAATGGCCTGGATGCCGTTGCCGATCTGGTGGTAGACACAGTCAATGAGGCTCGCAGTTTGATGGCAGCAGGACATGGAACCACTCCGGAGCAGCAGTCTTGCGCCGTCGACTACAAGATTCCCTATTACCAGCAACAGACTTTGCGCTGGCTGCTCAAATTTGTACACCACATCATGTCCAATTCCTACACCTATGGTGGCAACACCGATAGATTGTTACGGAATTTGGCCGACAAATCTGAGCTTCTTGCTAGCCTCCGAGAGATCATGGCTGACAAGCAAACTTTCGGCTCTGTCGATTGGACAAATGCTGTCACGATCCTGAGTGACTTCATTAATAACGATCCTACTAGCTTCACCGTCATCATGGAATCCGGCATGATCAAAACCTATTTGGAAGCCATAACTGGGGATCCCATACCCGCGGACATGTTGGAAGAACAGAAGGCTGGTGAGCCTAGCGCCGGAGAGGGGGACTCCCCCGACAGCTCTGCCATTCTTGCTGACATTGATGACGATGAACGTCCACATCCGCCAACGGAGGAGTCCATGCGACAGAATGATCGGGGTCAATTGGCCGCAGGTATTCTGGCATCTTCGGAAGCCATCAATGTGGTTCCTCTGGTCCTGAACTCAATCTCTTTGAACAATGCTGGTATGAAGCTTGTGGTATCCTCTCGCGCTTTTGATAAATTTCTCGAAATTTTTGAGAGTCCGGAACATGTGAAATGCATGGAGCAGGACACCGATCTCGCGAACAACGTCGGAGGAAGCTTCGACGAGCTTGCTCGCCATCATCCAGCTTTGAGAACCTCAATCTCCAACGCTATCATTGATATGGTTGCAAGAGTACGTCATCTTGGAGCTGAAAAGTCCAAGAATGACGGCTGGGGTGTCAAACTCATGGTATCCGATAAGGACGGTAATCCTGTACCGGTCTCATCTGATGGCTCCCTCGACCAGAATGATGGGGCTGCGCAAGGCTCTGCTCAAAGAACATTGCCAGACGATGGTGATATTGATATGCCGGAAGCAATCCAAAGTCCTGGACCGGAAACCCGAAAAGCGGATGATGTCAAACGAGACTCGCCAGATAAATCCTTCACCCCTTACATCTTCGCCACTTCTACTTTCCTCGCCGCCTGCCTCTCGAATAACTTGCTCAAGGCTAGCTTTGTCGAGAAGGGTGGAATAGAAATCCTACTAGACATGTGTGAGTCTCCAAGTCTGTCAGCTAATTTTGGAGACTCCCTCGCATCTAGGGTACTGGGGCAAGTCGTTGCTACACTGATCGAGTACTCCCCTGTGAGGGGGTTGCCTTCGCTGTTGAATCGAGCGCAAGCTGCAATCGACATCACAGCGCCCATCTCCTCCAAGACAGAGCCTGTACCGCCATACTTTGCTCCCTTCTTAACGGCTGATCTGTCAACTATCGTTACCGGACAAGAGACTCTACCGGACGTAATAGCAAATGGGACCAAGATCATGAAGGCCTTCTTGAACGCGCAGACTTTCGTTAAGATCGTCTCGGAATGCTTTCCCAGCTCAAGATCAAACACGTTGACATTCTATCCTGTCAATGTGTACGATCAGTTCCTGCGGCTAATAAAGTCGATCGGACCTCTCTTGCGAGGCGTTTTGGCTGAGGAAGCCGGTCAACTGACTATGGTTCCTCAGCATTGGTCTGGCAGACGTAACTCGCCTGCAGAGGATTCGCCTCGTGGAGGAGCTACCGAAGTTGTGTCAGAACAGACACCTGTATTGGAAGCCATGGGAGATTCTACTCCGCAAAATACAACAGCTACAGAAGGCAGTGCGCCTGACACCCTCTCAGCGCAGGAACAGTCTAGTCCTCGTTTCCAAAATTACGAAGTATTCCGCAATCTTTTGCATCCCATGATACCAACGACATTCCCGCTGTTCCAGGCCGTGGGCAAGGCTTTGCTTCCGCGTCGCGAACCCACACACCAAGGGGACATGTATCCAAGGCCTCGTCAGATAGAGATTGCCCAAGCTATAGCTGATGCTGTGCTGAACCATCTTCGACCATCTGTGGCAGCGCCTGACCCCACGTCGAAGGATTTCCACTACTGGATCATCATGCTTCACACGATCCACGAGATGCTCATCGAGAATCGTAAGTCATAACCAACTTCCCATCGGTCTGTCGCGTACTGACAGAAAACTAGCGCATCCAAGGCACCCTGACCGTTCCCATGTGCAACTGATAATGCCTGTTCTTCTTGCTTTCAAAGAAGAAGGGGGCTTGGATGTGCTGAACTCTATGCTCGCTGTATTTTCCAAGTGTGTACAGCAAGGAGACGCTTCGTCCGAAGAATCTTCGAAGCCTAAGGTCGCTGCTTTCGGACTCAAAAAGATCCTTGACTTGTACTTCATTCTCGCTAACGGCAAGCACATCACTGAAACCAACGGTGCCGTCAACCTCCAACGACACACCGATCGGACGTCAACAGTGCCGAACATCTACACGCAGCTTGTGGTCGAAATTCGCGCGATTATTCTGCAATCCGTGTCGGAGCTCTGGTCCTCTCCTGTAGTCGAGAGAATCCCTGACCAGACTGCCAAACGGCTTATTGATGTTTTGAAGCTGATCTCGCTGGCGGATCATGAGCCGCAATCAACTCCAAAAGACAAGGTGAGAAATCCCAAGCTACCCCCCTACTTATTCCGCGCCATTAGCTAAACTGACAATTTTTGGCAGGTCCCCTTCTCGCTTCTGAAGTATAACAATGCACGGTTCAATTGGGCTAGCGCTCGCTCAGCTATTGATCAACTTGGAGGAGAGTATGACAGTGACTTAGTTCTTGAGGCAGTCTTTAGAGCCAACGCGAACTCCAATGCCGTCCGAGATTATTGTCGAGCTCATAGTCTTGGCATTGCGGGCGCCAGGAATCCCATCCCGACAGAAGATGCGGACACAAGCGCCGCCTCAGAAGCACCTCCAACCCGGCCTGGGCGAACATCCTCTCATGGGACGGGATCGTCCGATGCAGATA
Source organism: Waltergamsia citrina (assembly GCA_022814615.1). Taxonomy (NCBI): domain Eukaryota; kingdom Fungi; phylum Ascomycota; class Sordariomycetes; order Hypocreales; family Bionectriaceae; genus Waltergamsia; species Waltergamsia citrina. The sequence continues at coordinate 140,264 of JAKLNE010000023.1, forward strand.
GAATGTCTTTGGATGACACAGAAAACGTACCTACAAACAGCCTCGGGTTCATTGATCTCACTGCCCAAACACCGCATGGTAACAACTCTGGAGAGCCTGAAGATGAGGATGAACCATCAACAGTCACTGCAACGATGCCCTCTGAGCCCGAACAAGCATTGACTGATTCGACACCTTCCCAGTTTGTTGCCACAAAGGAAGGTCTCGATGCCCAGCGGGCTGAACTCCGGAAGGACTTAATTGACAGATGTCTCGACGTCATTCGGACCCATCCGGATACTGCCATGGAGGTCTCCGACCTCATTAATGCCATGGTGATCCGACAACAAAACCAGGAAATGCAAGATGATGTGTGCTCTACCTTGACATTTGCGCTATCGTCCCTTGCTTTTGACGATGAGGAAAAGAAGCGAAATGGCAAGTGCATAGCCTCGTACGCTCATCTTCTTGCACTGCTTCTGCAAGATGAAGGATTTTTCAGACAAAATCTGGAAACCTTGCGGGAGAAGGTTGAGGAGTACACAGCGTTTGTGAAGTCGCCTTCAACGGCCGGCGAAGAGTTGCCTCCATGGATCCCATACATTCTTCTGGTGCTAGAGATATTTCTCCGTCAAGATGAGCGCCCAGTCGCCGCTCAGTGGAAACCACCAAAGAGTTTGGATGAGACTATCGCAGAGCCAGTACTCGAACTGCCTACGCCAATGGTCAATGATGCCCAGCGACAAAGTCTTCTCCACTCTATCCTTGATCTTCTTCCGCGCATTGGGAAGGAAGATGTGCTCGCCACATCAGTGCTAAGGATTCTCGTCATTTTGACACGAAATCGGACTTTGGCCAAGAGGGTAGGCGACAAGAAGAACTTGCAACGCCTGTTTCTTATGGCTAAACAGCTTGCTGGTTCTGGTCCTGAGCGGTTGAAGCAGAGCCGCATGACGGCACATATTGTGACAATTCTTCGCCACATCGTCGAGGACGAAGACGTGTTAAGGCAAGTTATGCGTGCTGAGATCAAGTCTGAATTTGCAAACATTTCACGCAGTAATCGCGCGCACCCTGACATCGGGACATTCTTGCGACACTCGACACCATTAGCACTCCGAGCGCCCGACATTTTTGTCGAGGTGGCCAACGATGTCCTCGAGATCCAGAAGTGGAATCCTGCAGCAGAACCGAGATTGCCCTCTATTTCTCTCAAAGAGGAGCCGGTCAATCAGCCAGAGCAGGAGACCGCGCCAGAAGACTCTTCAACTACCCCGGATGTGAAACCTTCCACCGAACCGGCAGACAAAGACATGACGGATGCTCCCAAGCAACAGGATGTTAAGCGGCCCCTAGTCGAGAATCCAGATGGGGTTGTTCACTTTTTGCTAAGCGAGCTCGTCAATTACCGTGAAGTGGACGACAAGGAGCCGGCACTGTCTAGCAATGAACCGAACACAGAGGCCGCCGCAGAGGCGGTTGTTAGTGATGAACCTCAAGGGACACCAACTCCTGGGCCGTCTGACTCTCCGGAGGCGGACAGTAAGGAGAAAAAGCCCTCTAAGCCCGCTTTCAAGCCTGAGGAGCATCCTATCTTCGTCTACCGGTGTTTCCTACTCAACTGTTTAACGGAGCTTCTCCAAAGCTACAACAGGACCAAGGTCGAATTCATCAACTTCAAGAGAAGCGCCCCGCCTTTATCGTCTAACACTCCCATCAAGCCAAGGTCGAGCGTGCTCAACTATTTGATTCTTGACCTACTCTGCCAAGGTAATCTGAGTGGCACTAACGATACTATCGCGTCCAAGAAAAAGGCTGCCACATCAGCGCACACCCAGAGGGTCCTTGTGGCTCTGGTTTCGAAGACAAAAGAAAAACCAATCGACCGAACGCTTCCCAAATTTGCCTATGATGAAGGAGAGACAGATCTGCAATTCGTCCGCAAGTTCGTTCTTGATACAATTCTGAAAGCCTACGAGAAGGCACCCACGTCAGACGACCCCATGGAGACTCGCTATTCTCGCATGCAGACTTTAGCGGAGCTAATGAATCATATGGTGGGCGAAAGAGACAGAGACCACTCATCTCACACGAGGGGCTCGGACAGTATTCACGTACGCTCTCAGGCGCAGCTGCGTAGACTGATGTATGAAAAGGGTTTCCTGGAGAAGCTCACTTCATCCATCGCCGAGATCAATCTGAACTTTCCAAGCGTCAAGCGCGCAATCAAGTACATCCTCCGCGTTCTGCGTATCCTCACCGATACGGCAAAAGAGCTCAGCCATGCCAATCTACTACCGTCTAATCCAGCAGTAGATGTCGTGGATGATGATATAGGGTCCACGTCGTCGCTCTCAGACCTTGAGGACGATCGAGAGGATACTCCCGATCTCTATCGCAACTCCTCGCTCGGAATGCTTGAGCCGGGTGGTGGTGATGATGAATCTGAGGAGGATGACGAAGATGGAGAGGACCTCTATGGCGATGAGTATGATGATGAAATGGATTACGACGAAGAGGGCATGTCCGAAGATGAGCAGGACAACATAAGCGAAGATAGCGAGATGGGTGAGATCGAAGGTCTGCCTGGGGACCACGACGTCGTCGAAGTCATCATGGATGGCGAGGACGATGAGAACGAAGAAGATGATACAAGTGATGACGACGAGGACGAGGACGATGATGACCTTGATTCCGCTGATATGGAAGATGTGGAGGACCGAGTAGAAATCGTGAACGAGGACGGCGAGCCTATCGATGACGATGGGCACTCGGATTGGGAAAGCGACAGTGGTTCTCCCGACGATGAAGAATTGGAAGACCAGCTTGATTATGAGGCGGAAGCTCAAGGTGCAGACGAGGCGCACATTCCCGGAATGCCGCCTCCATCTGGTCTACTAGGAAACATGGCTAGAGCTCTTATGGAGGGTGACGAATATGACCCCGACTTGATGGACGAGCACTATCCCGACGATGGTCTCGACGATGATGATGAAGAGGACGAGGAAGACGAAATTGAGGATGACGAGTATATCTACGACGACGACTATCCTCTCGACGAGCAGCCTCCTCCCATGCCTGCCATCGAATTCAACGATTTCCATCCAGACCCAGATCGAAGCCGTCTCGTTCTTCTTGATAACAATGGGCACCACAGGCGGCGTGTTGTCACTAGAATGGACAATCGCAGCCCGTTCCCTCCAGGTTTCGTAGTGGGAGGCCCAGGAGGCGATCCGTTAGGAGACTTCCGGAGTTACTTCTCAAGACATCATCGATCCTCGGGCCCTCAGAATATGGCTGAAGATGGAGTCAATCCCCTCTTGCGACGCCAAGAGCAAACCCAAGAACCTCCCAGCCGCCATAACCATGGTCCCTCAATAGGATTGAGGCTCCCTGATGGTCTTCTTGCCGGTGGAGGACGTCGAGGCATGGATGGTCCTATGGGCTTGCTTGGAGAATTGATGGACATTCTCCCTGTTATGGGCCGTGACGGACAAGGCTTTCACTTCCACATTGCCGGCCCCAATGGACACCGAGAAGCGCGGGACATTCTTCCTCCACGCCCGTCACGACATGATCATCGTCGTGAGTCTGCCATCCAGGAGCCGCAGCAAGCTGTGTCGTTCGCGGTGCAGTCCACTATGGAACGCTACGCTGAGGAAGCCAGGATGCTATTTGACAGCTCTACTACTACAGAGGCCATGAAACTTAGTCAGATCATCCATGCCAGACTGATGCCCGCAGCAGTCGAGCGTGAGAAGAAGTTGGCTGCTGAAGAAGAAGAGAAGAAGAAGCGACTTGAAGAAGAACGGCAGAAGAAGGAGGAGGAGGAGCGCCAGATGAAGTTGGCCAAGGAGCAGGAAGAGAAACTCGCTCGAGAAAAGCAAGAAGCTGAAGCACGAGAGGCAGCCGGACGACTGGCTTCTGATGCGGCCAACGATGGTTCTCAGTCCAATGCTGAGACCTCTGCTGAAATCCCTGATGGTGGTGCTATGGAAGGTGTCGAGGCAGCTGATCAATCCACCTCTAGACAGTCGCAACCCGATGAAAGCAACGCGCCCAGCCAGCCTCGGGTTATGGCTACAATTGGAAATCAGGAAATCGATGTTACCGACCTTGGAATCGACCCTGATTACTTGGCTGCGCTACCAGAGGAATTCCGTGAAGAAGTCATCGCGCAAACGGTGTCAGCTCGGCGTTCTCAAGCTCGTGAAGAGGCACCAACCGGAGAGTCGCCTGCTGCTTTCCAAGAGTTCCTTGAAGCCCTGCCTCCACCGCTTCGCCGGGAGATCGAACAGCAAGAAGCACAAGAGCAGCGTCGACGAGATAACACCACCGCCCGGGCAGCGATTCCAACAGGAGGGCGAGATGCTATTACTGGGGACATGGATACTGCCAGCATTCTCCTAACTTTCCCCCCAGAACTTCGCGATCAAGTCCTATTGGAGCAAGGCGACGAAATTATCGATCAGTTGCCTCCTGATATGGCTGAGCAGGCTCGTCGATTGCAACGTGACAACAGCATGCCCACTGCTATGCCAGGGCGTGCTGCTGCGGGAGCTGTTAGGCCCAACATCCCACCGCCTCCTCCCGTATCTGGCCAGAACAAGCCTCAGCGACGAACAGTCGTTCAGATGTTAGACAAGGCGGGCGTGGCAACACTCGTTCGATTGATGTTCATTGTCCAGCAAGGTTCGATCCGCAATTACCTCTTCAGCGTATTTGCCGACGTCTGTGAGAACCGGCAGAACCGGCTTGAGGTAGTAAGCACCATACTGCAGATCCTCCAAGAGGGAAGCACCGACATGAATGCGGTCGATCGTAGCTTTGGTCAGCTATCCCTGAAAGCAAGGCGGAACAGGGAAAAGGAGAAAGAGGGTGACCAGAAAACGCCTCAAAGCCTCAAGAGGACTTTGACATCTCTGACCACCGCCTCTGCCATTACCCAGATCAACTCCGAGACATCCCCCTTGTTGGTCGTTCACCAATGCTTGGATCTTCTTGGCGAACTGTGCGTCAAGAACCCGCACATCCCCTGGTTGTTCCTCACTGAGCACGAGACAGTGGGGTCAACTCTCAAGAGGACGCTCAGTAGAAAAGGGAAGGGTAAAGACAAGGACTCAAGATCGCATAAGTTTGCCATCAACTCTCTCCTTACGTTGCTGGATCGAGAATTAGTAATTGAAAGCTCCATGGTTATGAATAATCTCGTTGATCTTCTCAACCGAGTTACTCTGCCTCTTCAGGCCCTTGAGCGCCGCCGCAAAGAAGATGACAAGAAGCCGGAAGATAAGCCCGAAGAGCAGCCGGACGAGGGAGGAGCTGGAGATACGACCAACACCGCCCATCCTGTCGCCGACACTACAACTGAGGCAGCTACTGCTCAGACTGGAGAAGTGGAGTCAAAACCCACCGATGAAGGCGAAGGCGAAAGCTCAAAGAAGGACGATGCGGCCGCTCTAGAGAAGAAAGCCCGACAGTTCCAGCCGCCTTTGATCCCACCACACAACTTGACATTGGTTGTGCGCATCTTCGTAGCTCGAGAGTGCAGCTCTAAAACATTCCAAAACACCATATCAGCCATCAAGAACTTGTCTACTGTTCCTGGTGCTAAGGCTGTTTTCGGCGAGGAGCTCGTCAATCAGGCTCGCCTACTGAGCAAAAACATCGTGTCTGACCTCGATGATCTTTTGCCACATATTGAGAAGGCCACCTCCGGAACAGAAATTCAAGGCCTTGCCCTTGCCAAATTCTCCCCTGGCGCTTCAGAACAGAACAAGCTGCTACGTGTACTGACTGCGCTTGATCACCTGTTCGATGGGAAAAAGAAGCACAATGATGCCGAGGACATCGACAACGAGAAGCGTGATCTTCTCTCATCTCTGTATCACAACTCTACTTTTTCGGCAATGTGGGAGAAGCTAGGCGCCTGTCTTACAGCGATTCATGAGCGAGAGAACATGCTTAACGTAGCCACGATTCTCTTACCGCTCATCGAATCCCTGATGGTTGTTTGCAAGAACACAACCTCTACAGACGACCAATCGCAGACTCAAACTGAGAAGGATATTGTCATGTCCAGTCCACCTCCCGAGTCTCGCACGGCCAACCTCTTCTTTTCCTTCACTGACCACCATCGCCGCATCCTCAATGAGCTGGTGAGGAATAACCCCAAGCTCATGTCTGGCACTTTTGCCTTGCTGGTCAAGAACCCGAAGGTTCTCGAGTTCGACAACAAGAGGAACTACTTCAACCGAAGTGTGCACTCACGAACCGGGCAGCCTCACCACGGTCGGCCATCCTATCCTTCATTGAACCTGTCGGTTCGTCGAGACCAAGTTTTCCATGACTCTTTCAGGTCATTATACTTCAAATCTGGCGACGAGATGAAGTTTGGAAAGCTCAACATTCGATTCCACGGAGAAGAGGGTGTGGATGCCGGTGGCGTTACGCGCGAATGGTTCCAGGTCCTCGCAAGACAAATGTTCGACCCGAACTATGCCTTGTTCATTCCAGTATCGTCCGACCGAACTACTTTCCATCCCAACAAATTGAGTGGAATCAATGACGAACACTTGATGTTCTTCAAGTTCATTGGCCGCATCATTGGCAAGGCTCTATATGAGGGCCGAGTTTTGGACTGCTTCTTCAGTCGTGCTGTGTACAAACGTATACTCGGCAAGTCTGTCTCAGTAAAGGATATGGAGTCGTTTGATCCTGATTACTACAAATCCTTGTGCTGGATGCTGGAGAACGACATTACCGACATCATCACGGAGACTTTCTCGGTTGAGGACGACGAATTCGGCGTTACCAACGTCGTGGACCTCATCCCCGGTGGGCGAGACATCCCTGTAACAGATGAGAACAAGCATGACTATGTCCGACTTGTCGTTGAACACAAGCTACTCTCGTCTGTCAAAGAGCAGATGGAGCACTTCCTGAAGGGTAAGCTATGTCTTTGTCCGATCTAAATACTCTAAAAACACTAACCAGATTATAGGATTCCATGATGTTATTCCTGCCGAGTTGATTTCGATTTTCAACGAACAAGAGCTGGAACTGCTGATTTCTGGTCTTCCTGACATTGACATCGATGACTGGAAGAGCAACACGGAATACCACAACTACAACCCGTCCTCGCCGCAAATTCAATGGTTCTGGCGAGCCCTGAGATCCTTTGACAAGGAAGAACGCGCAAAACTTCTCCAGTTCGTCACCGGAACCAGCAAGGTGCCCCTCAATGGCTTCAAGGAACTTGAGGGAATGAACGGTGTAAACCGATTCAACATCCATCGCGATTACGGCAACAAAGACCGCTTACCCACATCCCATACATGCTTTAACCGTAAGTTTTTCTACTCGACAGCTATATTTCAACTCAATTACTGACCTCAATTATAGAGCTTGATCTTCCCGAATACGAGAGCTACGACGCTTTGCGATCGCAGCTCTTCAAGGCCATTACAGCAGGAAGCGAATATTTCGGATTCGCGTAAACACTGCCAAGTCCAAATGGCAGTATTGGGCAGTCGATAGAGAAAGGGAGAAGGGGAGAGGCGTAGAGGCTATGGTCGAAGACGAAGCATGATAATGTCATTGTTAGGAGTTGGTGTACGAACTTAATTATTTTGATTGTTTAGTCTGGCACGCGGATTTCTTCGGGTCACGAATAACTGGATTGGGGAAGGGGAGTGCAGGTCTCTTCCTAGTCTTTGGTTCGAAGGTAACAAGAGCCGTGGAGCCAGCTTCATGTAGCATAGTTTGCAACCGTAATTCCTAATAATGATACGGTTGACATATGGTATTTACAGTTGTTCGAAGTTAAGCATCCTGCGCGTAAACAATGGCTGGCCCTCCAGGTATGACGGTGAGACCCGTTTGTTCACTCTTATTGTTGAATGACTCAACATACATATCCAGGTTTAAGCTGAACATAAGCGAAGCATGTCACTATTCTACGGGAACCAATGTTATGAAAGCTTGTGGTGGTCAAGGAACGCATTTAAATTCCCCTAAATGCCTCTAATACAGCCGTGGAGAGCTCAAAGCGAGCCCGAGATCCTCACTCCCAACGCATGCAAGCCACAGAGACGTGGGTATGAACTATGCCGAGTTCCCCTTTTTTGGATTCATTCATTAAAAGCAAAAAAACACCGGAACCTTACTTGCGCATGGAGCTTGCGCGACGCTTGCGGGCGTCGGCCTTGTTGGCCTTGGCCTCAGCCACACGCTTGGCGAGGATCTGAGAGTACTCGTTCTGGATGCAGGAGTTAGAAATCTATATTGATGTGGTTTGGTTGAAGAAACATAGGTGGTACTTACGGCCTCGTCCTTGACCTTCTCGGCCTGGCGGCGCTTGAGAGCGGCGCGGTGACGCTTGTGCTGGAGACGCTGGGGAGTGACCAGACGCTGGATCTTGGGGGCCTTGGTGTAAGGCTGCTTGCCCTCACCCTTGGGCTGGACTTCACGGCGAATGACGTACTGGCGGACCTATTCAATTACGGGTGATTAGTGTCACAGAATTCTTACTTTCAATATATTTGGAATGTCGCCTACCCGTCTCCTTCCTTCCCTCTGCCCGGCCATAAGCTGACCAAGCAGGGTTCAGAATAAGAGACGGGTACCTCTCACACTCTACCCGGACTGCAAGTGTAACCACCAGAGTCCCAAGCAGGCGATGATCGAGTATGGCAGCGGGATAAGACATACATCGTCATCCTTGGTGAGGCCGAAGAAGCGGCGGATCTTGGTGGCGCGCTTGGGGCCGAGGCGCTTGGGGTGAACGACGTCGGTGAGGCCGGGGATCTCCTCGTCGCCCTTCTTGACGATGGCGAGAGCGAGGACGGACATGTCCATGCCGACGATGCAGCCGTGGACGGACTTGCGCTTGCGCTCACCGGAGCGGCGGGGGCGGTAGCAAGAGTGGCCGTCGGAGAGCAAGAGCTTGACACGGCCGGGGACCATAACACCCTGCTTCATGGGGAAACCCTGCTTGTCGTTGCCACCGGTGATGCGGAAGATGTAGCCCTTGAACTCATCACCGACGGAGTCGCCGGCAACCTCGGAGCCCATCTATTCATCCTGTTAGTGTCCATATTTCAAAAAATCGAGACCGGCTCGTCGAAGGCAAGCATCGTGGTTCGGGAGGGGAGGTTTCGACGTACGCGCTTCTCCATGAAGACGTGGAGCTTGCGCTCATCCTCGATATCGAAGAGCTTCTGGCTGCCATTGGCAGGGTAGGAGATGTTCAACTGCAAAAAATGTCAGCGATCCAAGACTTGAGCACGACGGAAAAGTTTCGAGGGTTGATCTTGGTTCGGTAGCAGCGACGATATCCCAAGCATTTGAATAGAAACAAAGTTCATGTGCTCAGATTTGCATTCAAGGCATCTCGTCGGCGTTCGAATCGATCAATCCTCTTCAAATTGGGCGTACCTTCATCTTGCCGGTCTGTGATGGTGCAGGTTGAGACTCGTGAAGTTGGCTTGCAAAAATTGGGCGAAATGGAGAAAGTGTGTGCCACTAGGGCTGGTTGGTGGGCGCAAGTTGGATGGCCAATCAGAGTGTGCTGCATCTGCAAAAGAGCGGTGGAATTATTTCCCGCGCAGAAGTTTGTGGGAATATTTTTTCACTCTCGACGGTGCGTGCCCCACCTTTCCTGTAGCTTTAGCCACATTTAGAGTAAGTGCCACAAGTGGCTGGTAACGAATCGCGTCGCGTATCTCCCAGACGCGGCTTAAGAACTGATTGACTGGAAATAGTTTCGCGAATCTTTTAGGACCAGATATCTTAATATTACGTCGTACCTCGACTCTACTTGGACCATGGATTCAATCAAAGTCTCTCCGCCGTCTAAAAAGGCCTCGGAAACGCTCAGCCCTCTGCCTAAAACGGTTCAAACACCCTCAGGTCTCGCCTTGCTTGAGCTTCAAGGTGTTATCAACCTTCCAAAGGATGCAAACGGGGACCCTCTGAACGACTTCAATTTTGGCAAGCTTGTGTTCCCTGATTACAATCCCGATGCTATCGGCTCAGGCTGGATGAAGCGAGTCTATATGTACATTGGCCAGCACCAGCGTTTAAACGGAGAAGTCAAGAAGCTGCCTAAAGCTGTGGCGGTGATTCGCCGGAAGCAGAATACCGCTACAGACGCAGCGCAAAGCTCTGAGGACACGGACTCAGATGGCTTAGAGGTTGTCGAAATCATCAAGTACAAGCTTATGTTTGCCGGGCGGCCAGAACCAGTAGGAACGGCGCATGCTCCATCTTGAGCTGAAAAGCCGATTGCAAAGGTCCAACAATTATCACTATGGCATATCTCATCAATCATGCGCTTGTCGTGATACAAGAGTTGCAACTGAGAACGTGCGTGGTTCTTCAGTCTCTGTTGGAGCCCCTCACGTCCAGAGGCTTCATATCAAGCCTATCCCCATCCCAGAGAAGGATCCGCTCTATCCTCTCTTTATGAGATCGCTCCATCACTGGGCTTATACTCTTCTTCAAGCACACAGTTTTGAGGGGCGATTTCTCGACATACGCCTAGAAGCCGGGCCAAATTTATGGGAGGTCAAGGAATTAGACGCCTAGCAGAACGCAGACCGATGATCCACAGCATACCTTACTAAAGGGAAGCCAAAGAATATCGCCTGAAGCGAAGGGCGAGCGAACATTCTTCGGCAAAGAGACCTTGAAGAAGGCTCAAATGGCGCCACTTAGTTTCTGCGGGGAATGGCTAAAGACAATTGCAACTTGAGATGAGTACCCAGGCATTCTTTGTTTTGAATTAGGCCTCTTTTGCCTGTGCTACGTGGAGCCCCCAACATCTATTTCTCTTGTTCTCCCTAGGCCTTCCTTCCCGTAATAGTCCATGGGATATGCTTCCTTGCCCCATTCTTCCTTCACATCAAGTGCCACAAGCGCTTCATAAGGGGTGAGCAGCGGCCGCGGGAAAGCATATCCCCAGTCAATACTCAACCGCGGGCATGCGACCTGAACCCAACATTCCACATCACTCATCAGAGCCAGCTTGCCCGGGAAGATTTCGCTCAGCAGGAGGTTCACGAACGGGATCCCGCGTTCCCTCAGGCGGCGTTCAATGAGAGCCATGGTATGAGGGTTTCCCTGCCTGCCGAGCGAGCCCAAGATAAGACCCCATTTGCGTGCTGTTCGGGCACCCGTGATGGCTGTGCGGCGGAGCGATTGCATCTCGTCGTGACCATAAGTCTCACGAGTGAGCTTCCTTGAGTAAGGATCGTATCGGTAGGCCGGAATAGAAGGATTATGAATCATGATGCTCTCCAGATGGAAACGGCCATCTCCGAGATACAGGATAATGTCGACGGTGTCCTCATCTTTAAGACGTGGTGATGTGCAACCAAGAATCTCCCCCTTACTTAGCGGTGCAATCTGTGGCACCAGCACCTTGAAGCCAGCCCGCTCCAGGCTGCTTTTGACGCCGTGAATGGTGGCGTTGAACTGTATGGTTCCGACTACGGCAACAGTCTTGCCGGTAGCGAAGTTGCGCTCAAGCGAGGCGAGCAAGTGAGAAGTGTCGATGCTAATATCTACAAAGACATAGAGAGTCTTGATCTTGGTGACGTCCACGGGAATCAGGCAGCTATGGGCGTAGTGCACAAGCAAGTCGCAACCAAGGGCACGGGCTGTGTAGTCGTCTATACAACAAGCACCATAGGTAACATCCCCCATAATTAGAGTCTCAATACCGGGGCAAAACTGCTGCAGTATGTCCGATATGGTGGTAGCAAAGAGAAGCAGACCCTCGGGCATCTGGAGGGCAACCTTCTTGGCGCCTGAGGTGCGGATGCGATGGATGGTCTTGGGGATCTCGAAGCTGTAATTTGCTGGTAACAAGGCGATGGCAGCCTTAAGATTTGGATCTTCCAAGATGTCCTTGGGGACTTGGTTCAAGAGACGTGGCGCCCTTCGAGGTTTCGTCGCTATCAAACCATGAAGTTAGGTTAGGAATCAAATGACATGAGAGAAAGACGCACCTCGGACTACACGGCCATCGTCCCCATTTGATGTACCCTCATTCTTAGCCACCGCGCCTTCAGCTGCTGCTCTCCGCCCTACAAATCTCTTTTTGGGTTGTTTGACAGCATTTTCAGGGCCCAGAGACGGGGTCGGCTCAGTCTCTGTGGTGGCTGTTGACGTTGATGGTGGGGGACCCTGATTGGGTTGTGCCTCATAATTTTGTGCCTCTTCGATATCTGCGGCAATGCCCAAGTCTGTTTGAGCACGATCTTCCTCCATGATTAACTGAATGCGATCTCTTCTTGAAATCAGGATTTTTATCGATAGGAAGAGAGGGAAGTCGAATATACTTTGGGTGAAAGAAGGTTGAAGTGGGATGAGGACTAAGGAAAGAGATGACTCCAATTAATTCCCTTCCCGTTTGGGAAGCAGACTTTTATCCCACCAATTCTCTCCTCTCCAGTGTCCAAACTCATTTTCCCCTCCGACACAAACAAGCAGCCTATTAGTATTTTAAGAAACTTCAAATTCTCTTCACATTTTGGTTTGTCATATAATTGTTGTATGAAACGTTATCATTACTATTGTTTGTGCAATGCATACACTCATTGCCACGGATTTACAGGATATTACGCTTTGCTTAGCCACTAGTACTTCCACCATCAGTGACCATCATCTAGTATTAGCAAGCTACTGAAACCCCCCGAACCATTTACTCGTCATCGCCGACCCTGAAGTGGTATCGTGCCCGGAACGTGTAAGGGTCGTCGCCAGGGCCGAAGATCTGCTTCTTGGTCCTCCCCCACGATGGGTTGTTGATGCCATCAATGTAGTCCTGGGGCTCGAGCACGACGCAACCGTACTGCGGAATGACGCGCGGGAAGTCTGGGTCGTCGAAGATACCCTGAGACTCCTTGAGCGTCAGAACGCCACCGGGGCCGCTGCATGTGTAGACTTGGAAAGCGTCCTGGTCGCTGTACACGTCAACGGCGATACCTGACCACTCCGACGAGAGGGTGAGGACGGGGCTGTGCGTGCGCCAGTCGTAGGAGCCGAGATCCTGGCGGTTGACGGTCCAGCAGTTGTCTGCGAATTGTCAGTCAGTGAACATGACTTGCCAGTCAAAGAACAAATTCAAGCGTTCTGGCTTCGACTTACCATAACCGGTACAGTTGTGCCCGCAGTTACCGTGGATCTCATCATCGTCGAAAGAGGCTCCAATCTGCTTCGGCTTGCTCCAAAAGTCATTAACAGAGCCCTTCTCGTTGGCGAGAATCTCTCCGGTGGGGATGAGGATGTTGTCAACAGCCACGCGCTGGCCGCTGTAGGGCATGTGCATGGTGTGGTTCAGCGCCGAGCTGGTCTCGTTGTTGGCGAATCCGTCAAGGTTCCAGTAGGTGTGGCTAGTGAGCATGATGGGCGTCTTCTTGGTGGTGGAAAAAGCGGTGATGCTAATGTCCCAGTCCATGCCGTCCAGGTGGTAGGTCACGTACGAGATAACCTCGCCGGGGAAACCCTCCTTGCCGTCGGGGTCGACAATGGAGAAGGTCAAGCTGGAGTCGGTGTGGGAGACAACTGTGAAGTTGCGGTAACCCCAGCCATCGCTACCACCGTGGAGAGTGGTGATGCCGTCGGGATGCTCCTTGGTCGGGTGCTCGTTGCGATTGGTTTGGTATTCCTTACCATCGATCTCGAACGTGCCGTTCTTGATACGGTTGGCATAGCGGCCGGGGATGTCGCCGAAGTTGGGGTGCTCCTCATCGACGGTATAATGGGTAGCGTTGTCCCATCCGGCGACAATGTCGCGCTCAATGCCGTACTTGTCCTTGATGTACAAGTCGGAGATGGCACCGCCATACGGAACGAAGCCGGCCTTGATCCCCTTGCTCTCGATCCAGTACTTGCCGTTCTTGTCAGGCTCGGGCTTCTTGTCCTTCGCAGTCGCGCCCAGAGCGGGCAGCGACAGGGCCGCAGCCAGGGTGACGAGCTGGCTCTTGAGCTGCATATTGACTCGCGAGCTCTTTCTGGTCTCTCAATGGCTCTGTCTTATACTTTGGCTAGAAGAAGAGCTTGGAAGGTCTTGCCAATGGTAGCTTAACAGGACGACACAACAGGGTTGCGGTGGGAGTACAGCTTCGGCCCCAATGCTGGGGGGGAGGGCCGTGTTTATAAGCGAAGACAAGGTATAAGCGCACGACTCACCTCTGCCTCGCTTGCCCCCGGCTAACAGAAGCTCGTGTGTAAGCTGCATCCTTCCCGGTCTTCTTTGCGGAGAGTTCTCCATGTCGCCATATTAACCGCGTGGGGTGGGGAGCAAGGGACAAGGGACATGGGGGGAGAGGAATGGGACGATCATGACCCGAGAGGTAAACACCACAAAAGATCCAGGAAACTACGCAGACAATATCATTGGGCAGAACGACGCCGCTCTACGCTTACAAGCACATACCACGGATACTGGCGTCCGCCTGGCCCCCAGCTGCTTAGCTTCGGCACGACACCCAACAACCTGTATTATTATTGCCCGGAGATTGGGAGCTAGTCCCAGCCTGATTTTCTCCAATGCGCCCCAATGGCAGGACAGCTTGGCTTTCCCCGCGTGAAAAAGAGTCATGACATCAATTTCGGCCAGAATTACCCCGGTGACATTCTGTACAAGTGCTTGTAGGTGGGTGGTCAGTCCTGTGCTGTAACCATCACAAAAGCCCATCCTCTGGGCAACAGCCAACAACGAGTGGCTTGCGATACTGTCCCGCCCACTTCCGCTTCCCCTCACCACGACAGGTCGCTTCCAGGATACACATGCACAGCACATGGCGTCTTCCCTGTATTGAATTGACCAGAAAGCATGAAATCAGGGAAACCTGAAGATAGCATTGCGAACTAGACTGGGGTCGGGACACTCAACACAAAATGGGCTCGCTTGGAAATCGTTTAATTTCTTCCCTCCTCAACCTAACAGCTCTGGAATTAATCCACCACAAGGAGCTTCCATGCGGGGGCTTAGTGCCTGTTTTCCCGCGTGCGAGTCCCGCGCTCCGCATAATTATTTCCAGTAATACTTATTCAGTAGTACTACTCATACCACATGGTAACATTGAGGTAATCAAACTCATGTTACATAGATACCATCACACGCAACTTAAAAGATTATCAGGGTCCGTCAGAATGTCTCATTGCTACATACCCATTTCAACTTGCTCTTGAATTTGGTCCCTTCAATTGGAAGCTTAAATGGCAACGCAATGGGCAGATCCTCTAGCACACTAAGCTCAAAGCACAGGCACCCAACGTGGAATAGTACTTAGAGACAGCGGCAGTCGTGGCCGAAGGAATGGCAGCCCATCGGCGTAAGCTACTGAATCAGTAGTTTTAATTTACCTTGGTTTATCCCCCCCAGCCCCCGCTCCCCGCATCCATCGGATGGGAACAAAAGGGCCGAAAGCCATTCCTGGGCCTTTAACCAGGCATGGCCGGCGAACCATGCCCAATGGCGAGCCCGTTAGCTGGATTCGCAGACCAAGAACCACTCTCCGAACGTGATGCTGAGATATTGTGTTGAGATGCATCTCGGAAGTCGGTCGTCCACATCCGCAAGGCTACCACACTGAATGGCTACGTGGTGCTCATTGTCTGTATGGTGACATCACGTCCACATTTCTGCTCGATGGTGCTTGGAGTTTGGATGATATTTCACATAGCAATTACCACGTATTGATGTTGGGCGTGGACATCATTGGAGCACCGCATCTACATGTACATTCCCCCCAGCCTTCCGGCATGCAGCTTCAAAGTTGCGCTCTCTGTTTGGTTTGAGTAATCAAGGTGCGGAAAGTAGTAGTAGTAAGAGTAAATGCTTATTCTCATGCTGACAGGAAACCACTCCCACTCCTTCTGGCGTTTATACAACACACCTTTGTCTGCTTCGACTAGCTGACTTGAATCGACACTTTGCAATTTAACACATGCTTCCCCAAGGCCCTTGAGTCCGTCTATTACACCCAATTGCGGCACCTTCTCGCGAGCCGCTGGCTTTGTCGACGCCCGTCCTCGTTGCCGCTTTATGCGTCGATGAGGTTCCCTTCCTCCTGCTGCTTGTTGTTGGCGTCCACATCGGCCTTCTGCTTGCCCTTCGACTTGGCCTCCTTCTGAGCACGCTGGTAGTACTCGTTGAGCACCTTGGCGGGGATACGGTTGAGGAGCTCCTTGGGGTAGATGCGGAGCAAGCTCCAGGCCAGATCCAGAGACTCGAAAATGGATCGAGACTCGTACGGGCCTTGAGCGATGAACTGGCGCTCGAACTTGTCGAGGAACTCCAGCGACAGCTTGTCCTCGGATGACAGAGCCTCCTCACCAACGACAGCCTTCATGGCAGCCGCGTCACGACCGATGGCATACTTGGCGTAAAGCTGGTTCGAGACATCACCGTGGTCCCTGCGTGTCATACCCTCACCAATGGCAGACTTCATCAGTCGAGAGAGCGAAGGAAGCACGTTGATGGGCGGGTAGATGCCGCGGTTGTGCAGACCCTGATCGACGAAGATCTGTCCCTCCGTGATATAACCAGTCAAGTCGGGAATAGGGTGGGTAATATCGTTGTTCGGCATGGTCAAGATAGGAATCTGTGTGATAGAGCCGTTACGGCCGTCGACACGACCAGCACGTTCGTAGATGGTCGACAAATCCGTGTACATGTAACCGGGGAAACCACGACGACCGGGCACTTCTTCACGAGCAGCCGAGACCTCACGAAGAGCGTCACAGTACGAAGACAGGTCAGTAAGAATGACCAGAATATGCTTCTCGAGCTGGTAGGCGTAGTACTCGGCGGTCGTAAGGGCAAGACGGGGAGTGATAATACGTTCAATCCTAGAATACTCATCAGCAAACCGCCGGAGGGGAAACAGATCCGGAAGCCAACTCACGTAGGGTCATTGGCAAGGTTAAGGAACAGAGTGGTACGCTCCAAGCTACCGTTCTGCTCAAAGTCGCGGGTGAAGAAACGGGCAGTTTCCAAGTTCACACCCATAGCACCGAAGACGATGGAGAAGTTGTCTTCGTGTCCATCGTGAGTGCCCTTGTTGGTGACACCCTGCTTTTGAACCAGACCAGCCTGTCGACAAATCTGGGCAGCAATCTCGTTGTGAGGTAGACCGGCGGCAGAGAAAATGGGAATCTTCTGGCCTCGAGCAATCGAGTTCATGGTGTCAATGGCCGAGACACCGGTTGAGATCATCTCCTCGGGGTATTCCTAACACTTGTCAGCCTGTCCGTCGTGGGTTGGTGAACGCAGCGCAGCAACGTACTCGTGAGTAAGGGTTAATGGGACTTCCGTTGATGTCGAGGTAGTCCTCAGCCAACACCTTAGGGCCCTTGTCGATAGCTCGTCCGGAACCATCGAAGATACGGCCCAACATGTCCTCGGAGACACCGATCTTTAGACTCTCACCAGTGAACTCGACCCTCGTCTATAGCTTGTCTTAGCTTTGTTTCTTGCTTTAGGTACTCATAGAGCCTCCTCACCTTCTTAACATCAATACCAGAAGTTCCTTCGAACACCTATCCAATGTATCGGTCAATATCTATCGAGATTTCGTGGCAATCGTGAGATAATACCTGAACGACGGCTCGGTCACCTATAGAACAAAGCTGAGTTAGAAACCATTTTGAAGTACCATGAGAGCACCGTTATGTGCAGAATGTAGCGCATACCTCGAACTTCCAAAACACGACCGGAGCGTTCCATGCCATCAGGCAGGGTCAGCGTCACAATCTCGTCGAACTTGGGTTGCTTGACCTATTTCCAAAGCATATTAGATCATTCGTTTCCATCCATACATGGAAGGCAAGCCGTACATTTTCGAGAATGACCAGAGGACCGTTGATACCACCGATGGTATTGTACCGAACTCTCGGCACGATAGAGTACGACGACGACTCGCGCGGGTCACCCATGGTGGGCAGAGCTGTTTTTGAGACGGAGGCCGAAGAAAGAAAAGATTCAAGGAGGAGGCGAAAGAGAAAATAGAGCACAGCCTTTGAAACAGCTGCCCCGGATTTCGAACTGTGGGCGTTGGGGAGGAGGGTTGGGGTTGAAGGTCGTGGTGACGGAGAAGAGGCGGAGCGACGACAAATGACCTCGTTAGCTTGCAACGCAATGGAGGTTGGTTTGGTTTGGTTTGGAGGAGGTCGAGCTTGCCCGGGACGGTTTGCTGGCACGGGACTGGCTGACTGGCTGGTTGCTGCTGGCTGTTACCCACTAAATCCACAGGTGGGGGCAATGGACAGCCTGAGCACCACTGACACTCTCTCCGTACAGAAGGACAAAGGTCGGTGACATCACATGACTGCTCTACCTGCATGCTCATCCAGCATGCTGAAACAAATCGCTACACTGTCACGCGGACAATCATCTCGATGATATAAATGTTCAATGCTTCAATATGTACAGTTTATAAATTCATTGATATTGGAAACACTTCTACTATCGTACATCCCTCAATTTGCGGAGAGTACAGATAAGGTCGGCTTATGCAAGAGTAGTAGTAGAAAGAGTTGTTTGCTATCAGCAACATCGCTAATAGCGAGTTGGTTGTTATTTGGTATGCTTTAGATACGCCTTCAAATACACGAATTTAGGACTGCTTCGTAGCCTCAGCCGTTCCTCGCGCCCTAGCTCCCAGTACCGCCTTGCCCACCGTGCTCTCATTCGCCTTACCCAGCTCCCCCGTGATCCAAGCCCCAATATCTGCCATGGCATCCAAGTCTACGCCCGTGCTCATACCCAGCGTTTCCATAAAGTACACCATATTTTCCGTCGCCACATTACCCGTGGCGCCAGGGCTATAAGGGCAGCCGCCCAGTCCGCCGACGCTGCTATCAAACGTCCTCACGCCGTGCTCCAGAGAAACGGCCGTGTTGACCAGGGCTTGGCCGTAGGTATCGTGGAAGTGCATAGCAATGTCCTCTGTCCGGATACCTGCCGCACCCAAACTCCTCAGGAGCATGCTCGTGCGAGGCGCTGTGCCCATACCAGTCGTATCACCCAAAGAGATCTCATCCGCGCCAGACTCCAGCAGATCCGTAGCAATCTCCGCAACCCTATGCGGGTCAACCTCGAACCCTTCAAAGGGGCAGCCCAGAACCACAGAGATGTAGGCGCGAACACGCATACCCAGACCCTTGGCGTCCTGGATGACGGCCTTGAAGCGCTCCAGAGACGTCTGGATGTCGCAGTTTAGGTTCTTCTGAGAGAAGCTCTCTGTAGCAGCGGCGAACACGGCGACCTCAATGGCCGGCTTTTGGACCGCCTCGCCAGCCTTTGCGGGTTCCATCTGAGTTGAGTAGGCATCGGAGTTTTGCTTGAGGAGAGCGGCGGCATTCTCTAGGCCTTTCGTGTTGGGGGCTAGGAAGGAGTAGGACACGGGGACGGGCGCTTGGATCTTCTGCTGTAGGATATGCTGAAGTATATCGCTCGAATTGGCCATCTAATATCGAAAGTTCACGTTAGCAAAATTGCTTCAATCCATACTTCACTTGCGACGGCATATCCAAAACCCGCGGCCCTAGAAGAGCTTCCCATACCTGAGGAACCCATTTCGGCGACACGAAAGACCCAGCCTCAATGGTAGAAAGACCAGTCCTCGCCAATCTCTCAATCAGCTCAATCTTAGTGTTGAGCGGAATCGTCGTTTTCTCGTTTTGCAAGCCATCGCGAGGCCCGACCTCTACCAGCTTGACGTGGTTGTCTGCGGCAGCTTGCTGTGTGCTTGCGGTCGCGAAGCTTCGCTGGAAGCGCATGGGGCTCCTCCTGCAAGCCCTGCAGACTGCTGTTCGAAGGAGGGTCATCTTTGCGATTGTTGTGAGCCGGAGGATCGTGCTTCAATGGTATGGAAGTTGTTCTGGGAAAAGCTTAAGCCAGGGTGAGGAGAAGTTGGTTGTTCTCGGTTGTTGATCCAAGGTTGTCGTTCGCCTATCGTCGGCTCTCAATTCCGAACACGCGAGACCACCTATTACAACAGCCGTAAAGGCCGAAAAGGAGACAATATCAACACAAGAGTAAATTAACTACAAGAAATTTCACCATGGAGATTAAGTAAACAGTTCATCTACAGAAATTGGTATTGGTTTTTTCAACATTAAAAGCGCATTCGGCTAAAAGCTTTATAAAGAAGATACAGCCCCTTTCCTTTTTGGTTTTGAGAGCAGGCTACTGCAGAATTCTGTACTTGAACATCAAAGTCCCAAGCCATGTAAAACATCTCGTGACAATGCGTTTAGTACTCAGCCTCAAGCTCCTCCTCGCCCATGGAGTCGGCAGCAACCTCCTCGTAGTCGCGCTCCAGAGCAGCAAGATCCTCACGAGCCTCAGAGAACTCGCCTTCCTCCATACCCTCACCAACGTACCAGTGGACGAAAGCACGCTTGGAGTGCATGAGATCGAACTTCTGGGAGAGCGAGGACCAGGCATCGGCAATGGCGGTCGTGTTGGAAAGCATACAGCTGCTTTAGTCAGTACGGTAGTTCTTGAAAGACAAATTAGGATGTCACTTACACAGCACGGTCGACCTTGGCAAGATCACCGTTGGGTACGTTCTCGGGAGCCTGGTAGCAGATACCAAGCTTGAAACCGGTAGGGCACCAGTCGACGAACTGGATGGTACGCTTGGTCTTGAGGGTAGCCACGGCGTTGTGAGCGTCGGTGGGGACGACGTCACCGCGGTACAGCAAGCAAGTAGCCATGTACTTTCCAAGACGGGGATCGCACTTGACCATCTGGTGGTTTGGCTCGAAGCAGGACATGGTCATCTCCTGGACGGAGTTGGCCTCGTGGGCAGCCTTGGCAGCCGAGACAACGGGGGAGTAGGCGACGAGAGGGAAGTGGATACGAGGGTAAGGGACCAGGTTGGTCTGGAACTCGTTAAGGTCGACGTTCAGGGAGCCATCGAAACGGAGCGAAGCCGTGATAGAGGAGACGACTGAATGTTGCGTTAGCCCATCTTCACAACCTGAATATCTAAATGAGGGGAATCTTACCCTGAGCAATCAGGCGGTTCAGGTTCTCGTAGTTAGGACGCTCGAGACCGAGGTTGCGGCGGCAGATGTCGTAGATAGCCTCGTTGTCAACCATGAAGGAGCAGTCGGAGTGCTCCAGGGTGGTGTGAGTGGTGAGGATAGAGTTGTAAGGCTCAACGACGGAGGTGGCGGTCTGAGGAGCAGGGTAGACGCAGAACTCGAGCTTGCTCTTCTTGCCGTAATCCACGGACAGACGCTCCATGAGAAGGGCACCGAAACCAGAACCGGTACCACCACCGAAAGAGTGGAAGACAAGGAAGCCCTGGAGACCTGAGCAGGCGTCGGCAACACGGCGGATCTTGTCGAGAACACTCTCAATCAGCTCCTTGCCAACAGTGTAGTGACCGCGAGCGTAGTTGTTGGAGGCATCCTCCTTGCCGGTGATCATCTGCTCAGGGTGGAAAAGGTTTCGGTAGGCGCCGGTGCGGACCTCGTCGACGACATTGGGCTCGAGATCGCAGTAGATAGCACGGGGAACGTACTTTCCCTGGCCAGTCTCGGAGAAGAAGGTGCTGAAGCCGTGGTCGGGCTCCTGGGCCTTGCGCTCATCAGTGAGGAAGCCATCGGGCTGTTGATAGGGTCAGTTGGCTGAACGTTTTTTGTGAATATCAAGCTGTGGCGGTTTTTACCTGGATGCCGTGCTCAAGGCAGTAAAGCTAAAATATAGCATTAGCATATCGAAGCAGGGCAAGCCGAATAATTACTCGTAGAGTAGCAAAGGATACGAACCTCCCAGCAAGAGTTGGCAATCTGGCAACCGGCCTGGCCGACTATATCATGGCATCAGTATTTTCCCAAAGTCCGAAAAGCCGCCGTTGACAGCGGTGTGAAAACGCGTGGGAGTGAGGCCCACTAACCGTTGATGCTGATAACCTCACGCATGGTTGTAGTATGTACAGGGCGAGGCTAAAGTTTAAAAGAGGCGAAGGTCGAGGAGAGATGCAGCAGGACCAGAAGCCAGCAGCAACAAACACGGTAGATGAGGTTTGACGAAGATGAATGAAATGAGGTCGAAAGAGGAGAGCAAGAGAAAGTCAGGTCGTTGGGCCGTCGGAGAGGAAAGAAAATAGGTGGGGGAAATTTGGAAGACAGGGGGTAGCCTAGGTGGGCTTGGGATTTGTTGATTTCCAGAGCGTGTCTTGAAAAGGTAAGCGCGTCTGCGGGTTCTGGTTGCCCTTGGCCCTCAGGCAATAATTAAGGTGGTCAAGTACCTTACCTGCCTAAGGTACTACTAGGTAGCAGTAGCCTTCACCGCTGGTGACGGTAATACCTTAATAATTAAATCGTACGGCGGCAAATTTAGGTAGTGGCCAGCTGGCTCAACAGCGGATCGCAGCGGATCCAGCACCTGCGATCCGCTGGAGGACAACGGCCCACGAACAGCCATTAGCGGCGTAATGAGTCTAGGGGCAGGCGCTCTGGTAGGCTGTCAAATTCGGGGCCTGTTCGTGCCCCACTCCTACCATTATCGCGGCCGTCCAGTTGGCCCGTTCATGGTTAGCCAACGAACCACTCCTACTAAAGGGTAATATTCGTAATTAAGCTATTATACCTCTCCGCTGCCTCTTGTCACGTTCCTTATCCCTTCCCTCGGTGTACCGCGGCTTCACGACATATGATTTACCGCAAGCTAATATTACTCAAGTTCTCAAGGTCTCCAATCCACTTCTGACTCTATCTCTCTCTCCATCCCTCCCTCACGAGACCTCGTGGCCATGCGAGCTGCCAGCTACCAGTCGAGAAGGATGATAGCTGGATCACTAAATGCTTGAATCCCGTTCTCCCGCGCCGCCACCAAGGCCCAAGGGTCTGGCACTCCAGGGCCTCCATGCAGCTCTTCGGCTAATGCGTCGCCCACCACACCCATGCCTGACCTGACAGCCACCGTCTTAGGGCAATCTGCATGTACCGGAGGTCCGGAGCCTCAGCTTGACATCGTCATCCTCTACCAGTGAATACTGCTATCAACACACCGGAAGTCCTAAATTCCCGAGCTCTGTAAGACCAACCGGTATCAACATTGGAGAGCCTTCTGTCTCATCAGCATCAAGCACTCTTCACTACAATATTAATCAACTTAATACATCATTCTAATAGCATAGGCTTTATGAAGCCTACCCTTGCCCTGTCGAGGCGATAGGTGTTCGAAGGCAAAACTCATAAACAACCCCGGAATGCGGATACGGCTCAAGCCATGGGGACTGTGACAAATCAGTATTTGCGGAGTATCACAAGTTCACAACAGTTCCTAATCTCATTAGTACAAGTAATGCCAGGGGTCGGATGAACATCAAAACCCCCCATTCAAATCCATCGATGATTCGAATGCTGTACTCGTAGCTTGGGCTCGAGTTGTCGACCAGCACGCTAAGCCGTTTTTGGCCACAGCCACGACGTTTCCACGTCTGAGCTGTCCAACCACCATGTTACTCGTATAACCACCGACCGACCTGTAATTAATACAACTCATTCACCAGAATCCAGCCTCTGAACATGGGCTTTCCTACAATTTTTCGTACCCTTACGTCGATCCTCTCTCTATCCACTCTTGTCACCGCCAATGTCGAAAAGGTGATATTTCTTGGCCCCGAGACTGTCAACGTACCCTCACAAAAACCCACCTTGACGGACCTCAACCTTCTTACCCTCACCCCGGCCAACTACTCCGTTCGCACCGAGCTTGGTCGCGTCTTTCCCTCGGAAGATTCTCCTCATGGAACAGAAACATGGCTGCTTCTTGACGGGCTGACTGAAGGCCAACGATATGAACTTCGCGTTTGCTGGGCCGCCATCGTATGCAAGAATCCTTTCCCTTGGAACATTGGTGAAAAAATTGTCTTTCTGAACACTCAATGATAACATCCCACCGTAGGAACCCACAAGCTTCGATTTAGATGTTTTTGAGTTGAATACTGTCTGGGCCACCCCAGAACTCATCCAGTCTGTCGCCGAGTACTCCTTCTCCCGGCAGAATTCCGACTCGAAGGATGGAAAGCAACAATCCGAGACTGACGGAACAGAGGAGAGGCTCTCATCAGTTCTGTTGCTAAGAGTCCTCGCCGCGGCGGACTACTTCACCGACAATGCGGAGCTCATGAAAGCACCTCCGCCAGTGCTGGTTGACCTGATCTTGGACCCGTTCCTATTTAACGTACTGCCTCGTTCTCTCTTGCCCACCGTGGGATATATCGTGGCCGTTACGGTAGTGACCTGGTTCATCGCTCGCTGGGCCGCTTCTTCACTTCGATCTGTCGCATCACCTGGCAAAACACCAGCCAAGAAAACACAGTAATTCAACATTGTTATCCCCGTTAGATTATATGTATCGTATGCTTTTTCAAACTCCCAAAAAAACAAGCGTCAAAGAAGTGATAATCACGGGACAAAGACATGTCCCGTGATCCTATAGATGCTGCAGCTTTACGGTCTACATTCCAAAGCAAACAAAGAATAACTATATGTGACACTCTGCAAGACTTCCGGCGTATCATTAATCATGCATCTTCGTAGATTCCCCCAACTTGGCGAACCTTGGAAACGAAAGGACGTGTATGTACCAGGAGCTAGGAGATACGCAAAAGCGTATCCAAGCCCTCCAAATCTCCGTCCCCACGATATATCAAATGTAAAAAGAAAAAGAAGAATAAAGGAGAGTGCCTAGTAAATATAAGGCCCAAAAGTGATTGTGCTCGCGCCTGTAACAGAGCATCGTCTCGTCACCGCTATGTTCTCAGTACAAAAGACAAAAGAGATTCTCTCAGTATGGCCCGCCGTAGCCGTGCTGCTGAGGTTGCCCGTACGGCGGATGGCCACCGTAAGGCGGTTGCCCTTGGTAAGCCCCGGGATATCCGCCGCCGTAACCGCCAGGAGGGCCACCAGGAGGAGGCGGCCCAGGTGGAGGGGCATAATGATCATGGCTTCCTGGAGGAGGCTGTCCGTAGTTAGGCTGTTGAGAGTAGGGTGCCCCGTGTCCACCAGGCGGCGGTGGTTGATGCTGCTGCGAGCCATGGTTGTACTGGCCGTATGAGGGTCCAGATGGCGGCGGCGGTCCTGGAGGAGGAGCGTAATCGCCTGGTCGCGGGCCGGTGGAAGAGGAGGAAGGATAGGATTGTGTAGGCACGGGTGGAGGAGCAGAGCCACCGGCTGATCCAGGTGGATGATATGTTGGAGCCTGACCAGAGTAGCCGCCGTTCGAGCCGGAGTTGGAGTATCCATAGTTCTGGCCCTAAAAACAAGGAGTCAGTAGGCTTTTCGAATGGGGACACGATCGTATTAGTAAAGTAATGACTTACATTGCTGGAGCCAGGCTTGCCGCCGAACATATGAGCCACGCCGCCCATTACGGAACCAGCAAGACCGCTTTGATGCGACCCGTGGCCCGATGACTGGCCTCCATGGTAGTTTTGCGGCGTTGAAGGCTTGTTCGACGAGGAGAACATGCTGGACGCCAGCTGGCCGACGAGCTTCCCAGCTGAGGAGTTCTTACCTCCTCCACCACTGCCGCCTCCACCATGTGATCCTCCGAGGAACTGGTTCGCAAGTCCACCGAGTGGACTGGATCCCGAGCCGCCACCGCCACCGCCGCTACCTCCGCCGCCGGAGCCATGCTTGCCGCCAAGCAACGCGTTCATCGCCATAGTCTAAACGTGGCACGCCGGAGTCAGTGATCACAATTGCGCCATAGTACTAGTAGAGAAAGAAAGAGCACCTACTCCGAGTCCCCTATCGCCGTTAGGCCCGTCTGCCCCTCTCATACCATCAGGCATTATAGGCTCCATTGTGCCATCGGCATGTCGCACAGTCTGGGAGCCGTCCGGGTGGGTGATAACCTGAGGCTGTGGTGCCCCGGGAGGATGGGGAGCGCCCGGCGTGCCATAAGGATGTTCACTAGTCTGCATGGGTGTATTGCCCGTCTGGACGGCCTCGGTAGGAATCTCCCACTGAGAAACGCCAGTAGACAGCTGGACGTAGTAATACTTCTTGCTCGAGCCATCCCACTGCGCGATCCAACCTGCGGGGAGCGAAGGCGGGGCATACGTTGGCCCGTCGGCGCTGGGGGAGGCTGTTCCAGCCATTGCGGATGGCGGTGGGAGAAGGAGAGGCGCTTCCTCTTATCGTTTGCGAGGCCGGTTCGCTATCGTCAACGGGAGTTTCGAACAGGTGAAAGGGGAAAAGAAAGAAGGGTGGGAAAGAGAAAAGAGAGGTGGGATATCGCTGGACTTGTATTATTGGCGGGGGAGGGTCGTGGCTGGCACCGCCACTAAACCTATCGTAACTTGTACCAAGGTACTGCCTCTGGCTTGTACAAAAGAAGCTAACGTGCGAGCGAGTAAGTGTCTACCTTAGGTATGGTTCTCAGGGTGTGGCCAGGGCAGGCCGGTACAGCAAAGAGTAACAGCACTAAGGCACAGGCGAGTCTCGACTGTCGGAGCCAAAATTTACAGGAAACAGCACAGCGTTAACATGATGCATTATACCCCAAAAATTTTGTACATGTTAGTGGTCGACAAACCGTCGTGGCGGTGACACCTGCAGGCTTACTTACCCTGCTTTTATCTTCAAGCCGTTGCCAAACTGCACTTCTCTAAAGACATCACTTAGGCATAAAAATATGACTTAACAAGCAAACCCGATGAACATAAGCAAGAATATCATGATCTAATTCGAAATTAACACGTTTATGGCGTCTAACTCAGGGCACCGTAAAGCGGTCTGATCTACAATCATATCCACCCTCATCCGGGATGGCTGTTATTGGTTATCTCTCTGTCAATCTACAACATCGCCAAAAAGTTTAACATACATCGAACGTTATCACAACGAAGTGTTTGATGTAAAGTCCCATACACAAACCAACCATTCCATTTCGCGACCAGCGGATGGTCTCGGAACGCCGAAAGATAATGTCTGAACTGACATATATTACTCCAGGGTAAGTCACCGGCTAAGTTGCCGTGTACTATCATCACGTACCTCAAGGAGGCTTAGCGCACAGACCCCAGGTAGCTTAGCACAAAGTGACTTCACTGGACAAGAAATCCCCTGGTAGCTAAGCCTTCTCAACTAAGACAAACAAACACGCATCTTTACAGTGATGTGATGACCACGCCTCCTCAGAGTTGGATACGATGACAAAATGACAAGGAAACAACGTCCATTCACCCACTGTCGACGGCTCTTAAGATGGACGTCAGCGTTGTGCAGGGGTTGATGTTGCGCCATGCTGCTGGCTGCTTCCAAGGCCCTAGGATGAATGACCACCTACTCTTGGCCATCTGCTTCAACCTCATGTCACCTATCTCACCAGTGAACTTTGTCCGAAGTTACGCCTGAGCTGTGCTCGCTGCAGATCAAGTCCGAGCTGGGATAAACGAGATGTTAGTCACGTTCAACTACGGCGCAAGGGCACACGACGAATGGCGTGGGGTTACATTGTCATCATAGATTTGGTCACTGTGTAGCACAACAGAGGCACGCGAGAGAGACGGAATTGTTTCGTGATGATGGTATGTTCATTTTCATGCTCAGCAAAAAAGATAGTATGTACTTGAATAAAGTGTCGTCGTTTCAACCCGCACGACTCTTTTTTCACAACAGCCACATTTCCCCAAAGATCAGATCCCTATCATCCAATCACAGCCCTCCATTCATTGTTCAGCGACGGAATGAATGATTGTCGTTGTTTAAGTTCTGTTTGTTCTTAGCCTCAGACTTCGCGAAGGACCTTGGCGTGGTTGCTGGCAGGGCTCTTGGAGCGGACAAGATTGCCCTACTCGCAGATGGTGCCTGGGTAGTACTTACACTGGGAGGCAGCGGTAGGAGCAGCACGGGGCTTCTTCACGAGAGTGGTGGGGGTGTCGAAGATCCTGTTTAAGGGTAAGCAAGGGCTCATGACAGGCGCTTGATCAGAAGGCTGAGGAGAGGGCGGCTTGGGTTGAGGAGAAGTCTGGTTGGTGTTGTTGTTGGGCGGGGAAAGAGAAGAAGGAAGGGGATGAGGAAGAGGAGAAGAGGTAGGAGCAGGATTAGGAGAAGGCATAACTGACTTTCTCGGGGCCATGTTGTTGGCGCAGCCACCAGTGGGACCAGCGGTGTTCTGAGAGTTGCGAGTGACATCGGGGCCAGGGTTGGGGAACTCAAGGTCCTTGCCCTCCTCGGTACCGCAGTCGCCGCCAACGTTAGCGACGAACATGTCGGGGCGGCTGTCGAAGCCATCCTGACGCTTGGTCAAGTTGGCGCCACCTCCAATGGTGACAACGGCGCAGTTCATGTACATCTCACGGTTGCCAACGTTGTTGAACCAGGTCCAAGCAAAGAGAGCCTCACCAGTGGGAGCATCGGCGGGGACGGTGAAGTCGTAGTTGGTGTCGCCAGTGGCAGAGGGGCAGTTGCCAATGTAGGAGTGGATGACGGTCCAGGTCTGGGCGTTGTCGTAAGACAGCGAGATCTGGCAGCTACCACCGTTGTGGATGGTTCCGCCGGTGATGGTCATCTGGTAGGCCTCACCAGGGTTGTAGGTGGTGACGGACTGGCCCTGGGGAGTACCGACGAGCTCGTGGTAGCCCTTGCAGGGGAAGTCAGATCCCGAGTTGCTGAGAGGGTTGGTCATGCTGTAGTCGATATCGGTAGTGAAGTCGTTGAACTTGGATCGCAGAGGAGCAGGTTGGCTGATCTCCATGTGGGCGGCGGCCAGGCCGGCGAAGCCAAGGGCGGAAACAATACCGAAGCTCTTCATCTTGAATGAGTTGGTTTTGGTAGTTTCTGAAAGTGGTCTGGGTTGAGACTGCTGTGGTTGTGGTCGAAGGAGGGTTTATATCTGCAGAGCACGGCTCGTAGATATAGATTGTTCAAAAGGAACGGGAGTGTTTTGTTTGTTCACGGAACAAGAAGACAAGGAGAGTAGAAAAGTTTGATTTGGGTTGAACGACGACGAACAACAGAAGTGGTTGTGAAAAGGAGGGATTGGGTATCTTTGTTAAGCACCGGGCTGATGAAGAAGAAGAGAGAGTGGTGGACAAGCGGGAAGGAGACGGACTTCTTTATAGTACAAGCGAACACTCACATCCCATGAAACATCCATCGGATTCACCTGGTATTCAGGAGGGCGTGTGAACGTGGTGAATAGACGGAGTCACAAGCGGATGAGTGGGCATGGCTGATTGATTCACGCGGTGCTCCGCCAAAGACTCTCGCGCCGTACCGTTGCAACCAGCTTATGCACATCACGTCTGGGGGTGTAGGTAACTACAATAGCTGGCTGGCAGCGTAGCAATAGCCATGCTCTGAATGGGTCAATGAGCTTGAATGGTACATGGTGAATGGGTGTAAGGTGAATGAATGGGGTGGTCGTGGGCCCCTTGAGCAGTGACTTTCCCAAAGCGACAGGCGGCTGAGACGAAACGAGGTTGAAGGCAGGTCGAATGACATCGAATCGCGTAGGCTGTAGGCGTGTAAGTCGGCACACGGGTAGAAACAATGCTACCAGCCCGGTGGGACCAAGGAGCTCTTGTCGGCCAGGGTCAAGGTAAGACTAAGACTGAGACTAAGGCCAAGAATCAAAGTCAAGAAGGGACCCGCCTTCGCCGCCGACCTGTCCCCGACCATCGAAACGTATGCTACGTTGTAAAGCCCCCGGAGTAAACATGCACAGCGCACCCACACCCGGGGCAAAGAAGACGAAACAAGGGACTCCGGCGAACATTGGCGGTGGCTACTGAGGGTGGGGTCAAGAGGCGGCGAGTCGCCGAGCCACGGCCGGTGCATCGCTGAACTACTGATGGTGATGCCTGTCCAAGCTTCTGCATATTTCTCCGCAGAGCTCGAGCCCGAGCCTGAGCCCGAGCTCAGACTGAATTGAGTATTGGCAGTCAGTGTCTCATGGCCGTTGCAGGCGAGGCGGATTGACGCCATGCAGCCATGCGCTCAGAAGAACAGGCCGGCTAGCCGCCAGGTTCATGCGCGCACGAGCAAGCACAGGAAGCGATCTCCGTGGGCGTTGGAGCCTCACGAGTGACAAGAAGCCTATCAGGATTGTGTGCTTGAGTTACGGGCGGATAACTTCAGCAACGACGGGATGTAATGCAGCGACTAGATGCAAGTCAGCAGTCAAAACCTTGAGGTAAGGGACTACCTTAGCCGCCAGCCAACCAACCAACCAATCAACCAACCGGCACCTGCCCAAGATGCTGCTGACTGCAAGATGCAGCAGGTACGACTACGACTACCACTACGAGCGGCGTACCTGCCGGCGGCCGTCTGTCAGTGACTGTCAGTCGCTGTTGTGGAAGGGTGGAAAGGTCAGTGGAATGTGCATGGGTGGGTCAACGTTTCCTGTTCCTGAATATTAGTCGCGACTTGGGGTCCAATCATGCCACTGCGCGGCTGGCCCGTGTGAAACAAACGTCAGAGATCTGTGCTACTTTGGTAGGCGCGACTCGCACGAGTCGTCCTTCACTTAGCTCCCCGTACTCCATGCCCGTACTCCGTGCCTGTACTCCGTAGAGTCGGCCGTAACAGGACACAGAATGGAAACACATCCAGTCATTCCTTACCTTATGCTGTTTCCATCCTTGATTCCTTCCCACATGCAATGAACGCAATGCATTCATGGGCGGCCTCAGTAAGTAAAACATTGTTTGGAATGAGCGCCTTCTTTGTTTCTTTGTTTCTTGGTTTCTTAGTCCTTTCTCGCATTCTTCCCTTGCATCCCTCTCTTCCTCCCTCCCTCCCTCTTCAGACCTAAGGTAGTGGTTGCTTTACCCTTCGAGGTACTACTATACTACCCCTTATCATGCGAGGTATCGTGGAGATGTAAAGAAACACCCAGAACGACTGCTCGATCGAAGCGCTGGCACCAGAGCTACCTACCAACCGCTCGTCCGATGCCACCACACTTCTTCCTTTATCTCCTTCATTTGGCTTGATCATTTTGAGCCCTAGACCTTGTGGGCGATCACGCCTTTACCTTAACCATGTCCAGCAGTTGGTGGTCACCACCCCAGGCTCCTGCCCCCCCTTTTCATCGCGGGAACGCTCTAAGCGGAAGGTGTGGCCCTGGCCATCAAACGTGTTCGCCTCTTCGCACTTGCCCATTTTCTCTAGTGTTGCTACCGCGATTAGAGTTGTTCTTGGCTCCGCGAATCGAACGGAAGGCAGCGGCAACGCGCAGCGGAAAGCTGAAAAGCGGAAATTCTCCTAGTAACACCTTCAAGTTATTACCGTGAATGGTCTTCAAGTTGTAGTAGTACTATGGCAGTAGTAGTGCTACTACTAAATTTACCTAGGTGGTATGTCTCATTTCTCGCTGCCCGTGCCTTCTTTAGGTACTACCTACGGATGCCTTTTCTCAAGTTAAAGTTGCGAGGCCAAGCTTCTCTAGGATCATGTTGCCTGCTTACGATCTGCTGCAGTCCCAGGGAACGGTAAGGATGAACCGGCGGCACCTCAGGCGCACGTTTAAGCTCATACGCGAGCGTCATTCCTTGGCTCAGATGCTCTGTATCAATATTGCTATCCGAATGAGGTCGTACCCGTCCTCCAGCACCAGAAAGGCACGCGGTTACACCTGCACACGTTCTAGCCTTCTACGACAAGCTGTAGTACTACAACGACAACAAGTACACTCTGACGGATAACCAACAACACTACTAGTAGTAGTCTTTGATGTTACAATTTCCTCCCGCCCTCCGGCCGTCCCGTTCCCACCATCAATACAAATCGAGGAGTTTAAGTATGCTTCGCTTGCTGTGCCGCCATCGTTCCTTGCCATACAACTAGTACTACTATGCAGTATGCTGCTGCTATTACTCGTACGATATAATTAGTAGCATCGGAGAATACTGCCACGAGAAGCGAAATGGAAGGATGGATTTTGGTGGACGTGCTTGACCCGCGGCAGTTTCAGAGCGTTTCGATCGTCGTCGAGGTTTGTCATGCCCTAAACCATCACCTGCCCTTTCTTGTCACGCAACCCAACCCTACCCCATGGCCCCCCCATGGCCTCTGCAACATACTTAACCGCTGCCTGCAAGGGCTTTGGCATGGGTTTCGGCGCTTGGCCATATCGGCTACCGCCACACATGCGTCTAAGTCGGTACTAAGATTGGGTAGCTCGTTGTCGCTGTCAGCCATTTACCCAACTAAGATATCCGAGTCCCATCTGCTTGCATCAACGAGCAATGGGGCCTGGCTTATTCTCAATTACCTAGTCATTACAGTACGCATGGTCAGCAGTCTTGGCTCTTGATCTTTAATTGCCGTATCGGATATGATTTACACATTCGGGGGCCTTGCATGACTTGGCATGGTACTTCCAAGCGTAATACTCCCGAGAGATCCATTTGGAATCTCCACGTCCCTGGCTTGCAAAATTGACAGAGAATATTACGATATCTTCTCATGGGTTCACAAGCTCACTCGCCTCAAGCGAGACGGGGAGCTGACCCCGGTTTCCAAGCCTCAAAACGAAACAGAACCAAGCTGGTAAAACAAGCACCCTTTCCCGGGTCGTCTCTCATCCCAAGCGCCCGGGCCTATTAAGCATGGCCGCACGGACGGTATATGTTTGAGGAGCCATCCTTCACAGCCTGTCAATTGGCGATGACGCGCCTGGTGTTTCTCATACCGCCAAGTTTGTCCGTTACGGAAACAAAGGAGATGTGAAACGATGTGGCGGACTGGCCTCTGCTCTGAAGGTGAAAAGAAATGTCAACTGAAACGAAAGTCTTCGAAAATTGTTATGCTTACATGCAATTTACTGATGCTTTTGGCTAAAGAAAAGTCCGGCGAGAGCACCAAGTCCGAGAATTCTTTATTCACAAGGACGACAGCATGTAAGACGAGCCGATTAATTATTACGAGCATAGCCATCAAATAGAATTCCACCGCTAGAGTTGAGACTTGCCCTATCAAGGAGGGGGTTTCCCCATCACAGTGAAGCCTTTGGTGATGTTGCATTTTACCCCCTCTCGGGACCCGAATTTGGAAGCAGAGGGCGAGAGCCCCCCCTGGAACTCACTAGCATAAAGTGTTTGGCCTCTTGGCATAATGAGATCTAAAGGGCTTCCTTTTCAGGATTTGGAAATCGTGAGACCCGCATCTCCTTTGGTGCCCGCCAGCTATTGGGCGCTGACTGGACTCGGACTCACTTTCACACCCTCTTCTCCCCCGCGCGCCATCACATTCGGTAAGAACTCAGAAAGAAGACTGATCGATACAAGTTGATTGCGGCTAAATATGCAGTGATAACTAGTGTGGTTGATATTGCCTTGTCGGGTAAGCGAAGGTCATTTTCACTGCCGGGCCCGATAGCGCCACAAATTAGCGTAGCCGAACCGCACAAGACGAGTCTTGCTTCCAACAGCCATGGCAGGGATATGTTCCCAGCTGACCCAACGTAACGTAACCTCTAGCTATGCTCCAGCACCCCAGGCCTAGCTCTACTCCTAACATACACGTCTAATGAACGCCGATAATTGATATCCGATGACAGATGATTCTCGATATCATACCATGCCATCGTTATCGATGCCTTTCCATAGTCCAGCACCAAGCTAGGTATCACGCGATACCTCGCTTCTGCGCAAGCACCCAACTCCAGTAAAGCGTAACCAAGCGAGTCACGCTTCCTATGAGACCCCGCGCAAAAGCTGCAGCTCATATCAATGAACACCATCTTGTGCAAAGGAGGTCACACCGTCAAGGTCGGAGTCAACCTTATCGACGAATACCATGGCCGGATCCCCTGATCTCTGCCGCTCCACCGTAGTGAAGCAGTTTCGATATGCACGGCACTATCTCTGCCAGCGCACATATCTCGAGTGACTTCATAAGAAACTAAAAGGTCTAGGGGGGCAAATGTCACCATTTCCTTCCCACGATAACGTTCCAATAACTGGTAACGATGAGTCCGGTGAAAGATCGAACCTTTGTTGGCTATGCATGATACCAGGGCGGGACGAAGTTGGTTGCGATCCTCTTAACCATGATGCCTAGGACTGCACCAAATAGTAAGTAGGTGGAATGTATTCATATCGCTGTACAGGTTGTTTTCATCATGGTCTAGACCAGAAGTTGCGTTACGGGAGTCAAAGATTGGTCTTGGCGGACGGAGGCAGCGTCGAAAAATAGATTATTGGATTTCAGACTCCTGAGTCTAGCTTCTCACTTGGCTTCGTCGGAGCCATCGGTTCCCTTATTGTGGCTAGCAGCGGGTTTAGCCGCTTGGTTGCCCTGCGGCGTTGCTGGCGGCTGTTGCTGTTGTTGCTGAGCCTGGTGCTGCTGACCTTGAGCACTGTGGTTCCGATTGTAACTATTGCTTCCGCTCCGCTGTTGATGGTGCGCGGTGTGCTGGTGTGCTTGTTGGGGGCTGGTCCCGAAGTGCTGAGGCCCGGCGCCGCTATACCCGCGCGGATGGGACACTGCTATGGAGTCAGCAAATTGCCGGTCGGCACAGTTGGAGCAAGTCTCTACTGACTTGGACCGCCAGGCTGTTGCCCAGGGCCGTACGCTGGCTGGCTATACTGCACGCTTGGGCTCATCCCGTACATCTGGTGCCCTTGTTGAGAGCCTTGATGGGCCATCATGGGTGCTGCTGGTCGTCCCGGGCTGGGATACCCATTGGCCCCCGGGCCGGGTTGAGGAGGACCACCTGGTGGCATGAAGTGGGGATGATTACCCGGATACATCATCTGGGGACCGCCAACTATTCCTTGAGGGCCAGGCATGAAATGCGGCTGCATTACCATTGGGCCTTGCTGGGGTGACATGTATTGAGGATTGTTGGAGAAGCTTCGGTACTGGCCCATCTGAGGTGTGCCGGGGCCCATGTACACTGGCTGGTTGTACGGACCTTGAGCCGGCGAGTTCATTCCCGGATATGCCATGGAAGCCTGTCCAAGTCTAGGCGAGGCGAATGACTGCGCTGAATTGGAGTGAACCATTCTATGATCATCGTGATTGTACGGCTGGTGAGGACCTGGGCCATGCTGAGGGGTATGCATTTGCATATGAGGCATGTGTGGAGATTGCCGCGGGCCCATGTTGTGACCTCCCTGTTGAAGATGGAAAGGAAGCTGGTGTTGATGAGCCATGTGTGGAACCACGTGTGGTGGGTTGGGTGTTGGCATGCTAGATCCCGAGAAGGGCTGGCGATCAAAGAATTCTTTGTAAGTCAGGTGCATGGTAGAGTCAGGCTTTTCGTTGTCCTGAAGCTGTCGCCAAGTCGGCAGTGTATCAAAGGAAGGACGGAGACCACCATTCTCATCCCAGTTGCGCCCTTGTGGAGGCGCGATAGTCTTGATGTGAGATAGAATAAAGCACTTCTTGACATCAACGGCTTTGGTCTTGCGTCGAATTAGCTGCCCACCAGATGATGGTGCAGCAGGCGGTTCGGTGACCTGATTCGCGGCAGAACGAGGGCTGGAGCTGGCACTCGGCTGGTTGCCAGGGCTGAAAGACGCCGCGAAGGGGCTCGGACGGAACTCGGTGATGGTAGGGTTCAACTTTGCCCCCATAGGCCCAGACACGCCACTGAGCCGGCGATTGAAGTTGGGATCACCATTGTTCGCGGCGGGTCCTGTCGGAGGTGGTCTGCCTTCCTGGCCAGCCATTTGTTGCGGCGGAGGGGGTTGTGAGTATTTCTGCTGTTCGACGTTGCGGAGCCTCTGGGCAAGCGTTGCAGGTTGCTGCTGTTGGCCGCCAGCATGTTGAGGAGCACCGCGATGGTTACGGTAAGGCTGATGCTGATGTTGATGCTGATACGGCTGCTGAGGGAACTGCTGCCGGTGGTTCGTGTGACGGTTGGGAGCACCGCCCTGATGTCCCATCTGGGGCGCGTTAGGGCCTCGGGGGGCTCGTGAATCAGGTGTGTTTTTAGACGAATTCGTCTCACTGCCTAGCTTGGTTGGCGCCTCCTTGGATGCCGTAGGCTTATCTTTGGCCGCAACCTCAGAAGCCTTGGTTTTGGCAACATCTTCAGCGTTCCTGATGGCCTTGGCCTGGATCTCCTTTTGTTTTGTAGGGTCCTTGGCGATTATCGAGACCAGGTCAGTAGGGACAGGAGTCGAAAGCTTGAAGCTGTTGGCAAACTTCTTCAGCTCGGTCAATTTGACCTCTTTGTCGGCCTTCGCCTTGCTGTTGCGGACCTTTTGAGCATTCTCCCTCTGCTGGCTAGCAAATGTTTTGAAAGAGTTCAAGACATCGCGCTCTACCGTAGAAGTCGCACTGGGCGTGCCATCCTTGACCGGTGGGGAGAGGTTGCGGCTGGTCGATGCCGAGCTAGGCTGGGGTGTTGTGGCCTTATCCGTAGTCTTTGTGTCTGATGATGGGGCAGTTGACAGCGTTGCGTCTGTATTAGTTTCCGCGGCGGTTGCTGACGAGGGTTCAGGGGTCCCAGACTTGGGAGGAGCTCCATTCTTGCCGGAGTCGGCTGTAGAGCGAGTTTTGGCATCCTCAGGCGTCGGCGTCGACTGCTTCTTGGCCGGAGCTTTAATCTGCGACGAGATAATAGCAGGATCAATAGGCGCACCCTTCACTGTCGTGTGCGCTGATGGTGCTCTCTTTGCTGGCGGAGTGTACTTGTTCTCCCGACCACCGAGCGGAGGGAAGTCTTGGCGCCGGACTCCACTATACCTATAAGCACATGTTAGTATATACCTCTTGGTCTTGAGAAGTCAATCAGCTGGAAAGCGCTGCTTACTTGTCTTCCTCGTTCTCGTCATTCTTGTCGTTACCCCCGACATAGTCCATCACACGCTCCTCTGCAACGTGGGCAGTGGTGGCCGCGCTTCGCTCAATCTCACGTGCCTTCCTCTCCGCAGCAGCAATTCTCTCACGGTACTGAGGATGATTCTTGTTGATGGCGGTCGTGTAGATGTTCTCGTCATAGTTGGTCGTGACGCCAAACAGTCTCTCATTCTCGGCGAACTGGTCCCATGCGCCGCTGCTGCTGGACTTTTCGAGGCTGCCGTCGATGGCATCGTTGGAGTCTGGCACCCATGGCTGAAGCGTTCTTTCGTTTCCAAATCGACTGTTAGAGATCGCAGTGTCGGTTCGAAAGCTGGAACGATTGCCTAGTGGTAGCACGTGAGTATGCGAACCAAGTTGTCTGATGGATCAAGAAGACAATTACCGTTCTGGCCTCTTCCAGCGCTTCCGCCACCCGCCGCACCGTCTTTCTTTCCGCCGGGCATCCTTAGACTTGTGCCGTGTTCGTGTTCCAAGGTCGTCCGGGGCCCCTCAATCAGAATTATCTATCATGCGAGGTACTGCAGTGACATTCGGGTCCAATATGCGGCCTTGTCGTTGGAAGGCGGCCTCGCGAACCTAATTATAGGTCTGGAGTGCGCAGAAGTGACAAACCCAGCTTGCACTGTTTTTATGTATTAGCAAACAAGACAATGGATACGCAGAAGAGATAGGGAAAGTGCTGGAAAATATAAATGGGAATTATCCCTTGTGCAATGGCGTGCCAAGAGGGGCGTGAGTAGATCGAGAAACTGTGTGGGGGAAGCAAAAGCTTCTGCATCTTGCTCGTGATTCAAAGCCACGGCAGCAAAGGGGGCAAAGCAGAGAGGACAGGACCAGGACGAACCTGATAATAAAGGCACGGGTTGCTTGTGTCACTCGAATGACCAGCAAGTCGCGCTAATCCGAGGGAGGCGGAGGCTTTGTGGTCGGAGAGGAAAAAAAACCGAAGTTGTTCTGAGACACGTAGGAGGGTCAGCCACACAAAGTCTAGAGGAGCGACAATGGTATCTTTGGCATCATCGGGAAGTGGATGCGCTCGTGTGTTCCATCTCGAGCTGTCTCAGTGATTTAAGGAGGCAGAATTGGGTGCTAGATGCGCAAGAGGATGTCATAGAGCTGGAAGTAAGGAAGATTGAACATACCTTTTGGAAAGGGTAAGGGAGAGGAATAGCGAGAGACGAGAAACTCAACGAACAGAAGGAACAGGCGCAGCGGATGCAAATTCAGTCACGATTGCCTTGCAAGGAGCTGGGGAAACATGGAGGAGAAAAGGGTTCCTGACGATGTCAAAGGAGGAGAAAAGGAGAGAGGCAGGCAAGAGAAGAAATGGCCTCGAAGTTAGTCGTGTGGTTGTTCAAATGTGGATTGGATTGCATGGGAGGTGATGGATTGGGTGATGAGGCTTTGTTTCCCCCCCTACCATTGCCAGTGCCATTACCAGTGCCAGGACCTTCTCTCAGGCTGCTAGCACTATTTTGCGCTCAACCCTTTGCGGGACCCTGCCACACTGGAGACTCAGGCAAGCACAGCACAGCACAGCAGAGAATAAAGTGCGACGGATAATTTTTGTGGGTAGGAACTCCGATCTCTCAGGCGGCCAGTGGCTCTCTCTGCCCGTGACAGTGCTAGGTTGTGGGGGCTTTATGGCCTCATGATGCTCTTCTGGCAGTGCGGCTAGCTGGGAAACACTGGGGACAGGCTGGTCAGAGCTTTCTCATTGGCGGGTACACTTCTGGTCACGACCACTAACCAGAGCTTCTTCAGGCGTTGTGGCGGTGCTACAGAGAGGCAATCTACCCATACCTAAACACGATGCCGCCGCTGTTCCGCTGTTAGCGTTACAGGTTGATCAAGGGACGGATGGTCCTTCCATAACTTGAGGATAATTAAGCACTACTAGTATTAGTATCACTACTGGCAGGGCAACGTGATGAGCACTGATCAACAAATCATCTGCTTACTACTAGTATTACAGTCTCTCCTTTAGTAATTTTATATAGCTAAGTGAAGCTCGAAACATTCTATACTGAGCTTGTCTTTTGCGGCATCAACGTGCTGGACATTCGCGCATGATAAAACATGTGCCAACCATACTAAAGTTACCCCAGGCACAGATAGCACGGGCTACTAAGGCACTTCACCAAGGTGACTGATGTTACCAATGGTGAGTGTGATTGGTGTGACTGCCATTCATCGCACGCAACTACACTGACCATAATGACCAACACGAGGCAACACCAGCCCCATTACGAGGCCTACGTCAGGCCCAAATTCGTACTACGATGCCCAAGATCCAGTACTATCATATGTACTGTCAGATCATAGGCCCTTCAGTCGGGACAGTCAGGTCAATCAAGCACATTTGCAATCGGTAGAATAGCGCTGAACAAAGAAATCTTCTACAGTTATTGACAGACAAGGAGCCCGATAATGGGATCCTCAATTCTAGACGAGTTTTACTGTTGGTACAAGTGGTTTCGTCCTCCAACACCCCATCTACACCCGGAGTCCAATCTGCTCGGCGTACGGCAGCAAGAAGAGATCGCCCACGGATGAAACTGTGGCCTTGCCATCCAGTAGCGACTTGGCAGCCTAAAAGTAAAGAATGGTTAGTCACGTAGCTTAACAACCAAGGGGGGCTATCTTTTTCCTTACAGTCTTCAACTTTTCTCCGGTGACGTTCTCGATACCCTGGACCAGCGTTGCGGGCTCGAAAGCCTTGCCAGCGTTGACAATGCCAGAGCCAGCCAGGTGCAGGGTGGGTTCACGGAGTTGTGTCGCGTCAAGAGCATTGAACTTGGCGTTGGCAATGGCCTTGGCGACATCCTCCTTCGCGACGGATCCGTTGGCGATGCTCTCCAATGCCTTGACAGCAGCCTCAGCACCTTGGCGAACTGAAGCACCGGGGCCAGCGAGCTGGATGGTGAGGAGACCAGCATCAGAGTAGGCCAGGTTCGAAGTCGAGATAGAGAGACCAGAAACGTCAGAAGTAGCCTTGGAAAGAAGGCTGTACCCCGGAGCCCACTTAATGGTCGACTGGCCGCCCAGCAGCGCAGCAAGGACCGCGATCTCAGGCTTAGGGTTGGTGTAGGCGGAGCCAGGGAAGGCGATGACCATGGCATTGCCGCCAGGGTGGCTCACTCGCTGTTCGCCGCCAGAGTACTTGGAAGCCTCCGATTGAATCTGCTGGCCAGACTGGGATCCCGTCTGGACGCCCTTGAAGAACTGGCCGACCCACTTCGAGAGATTCTCGGGGGCAGCACCGTCCGCAATCAAAGCAATGTTGGGCTTGGAATAGGCGGCATCAGCAAAGCTGGCAATGTATTCCTCGTTCACGTATTTCTTGTAAGGGCTGGATGGCGTAGGGTACACGGGAGATCCGAGGCCGGTGTGGAAGGCGGCGGCGTGAGCGTTGTCGAGAGCGACGGCGGGAACATCGGCGTAGAAGGCGCCCTGCTTGAGCTTGAGGGAACGTTCAACATCCTCGTGGAACTCGTGAGCTATCGGTCATGTTAG
This sequence comes from Waltergamsia citrina, assembly GCA_022814615.1. Classification (NCBI taxonomy): domain Eukaryota; kingdom Fungi; phylum Ascomycota; class Sordariomycetes; order Hypocreales; family Bionectriaceae; genus Waltergamsia; species Waltergamsia citrina. Next base: position 180,575 of record JAKLNE010000023.1, read on the forward strand.
CGAATAGCGGCAATGGAAACTCTGCGCTAGCGTATCGACGTACTTGTGTACTTGGTCATAGAGACCACTTCGGCCAGGAGCTCGGCAAAGTACGGGAGATCGTCTCGGAGGAAGCTGGTCTCGAGAACAAGAGCCTCACGAGTGTGAGATGAAGCCAATTGGCCACCAAGGAGTTCCGATTCGCGGGTAATTCGGAGGGCAGAGCGGCGTTGAGTGTTCTGCGAGTAGCCGTTAGCACAAGCTGCAGATGCCATAGGCAAATTGCTGGCTCACCTTGAAAGCGAATTCCTCCAGACCAGCAGTCAGACCAGGCAGAGGCTGGTACCTCGTTCCGGCTTTGGCTACGACAGCTAACTTCGTCGTTGGGCCGTGGTCATCGCGCGAAGCTACCTTCAACCCAGAAACATCCGAGGTCTCAAAGGTGCCGGACGAGGCAGCGGCGGCGAAGGACCGCTGCTGGACTGTGCGAGCGGTCCATGACCGGCGAGCGGCCTGCTGCGCGTGTCTCGCGAGGGACGATCTCGAGATCATTGTCGAGGGCGGTGTCGTAGGCAATTGACAGTCCTGTGGCCGTCGTAAGGGAATAGTTAATCGCCAGAAGAAGTGCCTCGTCGAAAAGCTCCCGTCTAATTTTCGGCTGGCCAGTGAGCCGCCCGACAACGATCACGTGATTGCTTCTGGAGTGGATTAGCTTGCTCTAAGTACAGGTGAAGTAACGGCAGCCAAAAATTTCTTGCGTCCACTGTGGGCCAGTAACATCTGCCTCGCTTTTCTGGTACATTGATGATCCACAGCAGCTTACCATTGCACTTTTCCCCCTCTGTGACTGGCTTTACCGTCTGGGCCACCGGCCTAGCAGCCTTCTAACCCCACTAAGACTACCGCCCGCCACGGAAGCTCGACTTACACCACCTTAAAACAAAAAATTGATGCGACATCACTCTAACTTCATTCCCGCAAACCACCAACACTCGTGCCCAGCTTCATAGTCTGTCCTCGGCAGCCCCTTTGAAAGGTTAAATAGCCGCGGCAAACGTCAATGACACTCCGGTAGCAATTGTGTTAGCTCTAGAGATAGTGAGAGGATCTCTAGGAGCAGAGCAATGCTTGTTGTGAGTCGTTGTGTCGAGTCATCCAGCTTGACCCCAATGCTGATGCCCTTTGCGCTAGACCAAGCACGCTGCTGAGCTCTGTGCTCTCCTTGTCAGCGATCTTCATGGCGAACTCCCCTCGGTGCGTAATAAAAGCTTCTTGATCTCCTGCCATCCATGCCCACATGCATGTCTTACTGATATCTTTGTTGGCGTAGCGGATCCTGATTGCCCTGCTCACGAAGGGACGGTGCACCATTGCGCAATTGATACAGCATACATCGCTGAGCCCCCGGCAAATTCGCAATGGCCTCGCCGTCTTGTTCCAACAGAACCTGCTCTACACCCGCACTGATGTCGACTCGCGCATCACATCGTATGACGCCAACGCCGACGCTTGCTACAACCTGGTCCGATCGGGGAAGATTTTAGAAGTAGTGGAGAGGCAGTTCGGTTCGCCGGAACGGGATCTAGTCCAGACCCTTCTACAACTCGGCCATGCTCAGGTACATGATCTTATCCAAGCCTTCGAATCCAGGAACCCACCGGTGAATGGCAAGTCGAATGTGAAACATCCGCTCTCAGACGACAGAATCACTTCCGAGGAAGACTTCTTACTGGTTCTTGCTCGTTTAATACAAGCGGATATTGTCGAGATCGCACGGCCAGGATCGTTTCGCAATCCCGTCGACGTTTACCACGAGATCGAGGAGGAGGTTATGAAGCCTGCTCCTGGCGAGAAAGTCACCAAGCAAAAAGTAGAACACCAGCAGATGATCGAGGAACGATGGCGCTCGTATCGCGACCAAGGCCAAACAGTGAAACGGCAATTGGACCAAACTCGTGGCTCTGTAGCTAAGAGACGGAGATTACAAAATGGGAAAGCTGTAAACGGCGACTACAGCGATGAGAGTGTGCCCCAGCTGGACGTGAGTCTTTCTAACACATCTTTGCTCTGCATGGAGACGAAAACTTATCAATGCCATAGCCCAATCTTGTGGTCAAGGTCAACCACGAAAAATGCTTGGTTGTGCTTCGAAACCAGTGCCTTGCAGATTTCGCTACAGACGCTCTGGGACAGGCTACTGGAGAAATATACCTCACGTTGTTGAATCTGCTGACGACTGACACTCGTCGCTGTCGGCGTGACCCTTACATCCCGGAAGAAATTCCCGGCTCCGACGCCAAGGTGACTACGCTGGATGTCTTCGATCATTTGGATGGGTCAATCAATGTTTCCAGCGGCATCGGGAAGGTGTCTTCAGAACATGTCAATACTTCTAGCATTGAAAAGATAAAGGAGAGGCCTCCTCAGTCGGATGATGAGTCGGATGGATCGGACAATGAACACACTACCCAACGTCAAATCAGACCTCCTGTCAACATCGATATTGATTCAGAAGAAGGTGATGATTCTGAAGAAGAGGAAGAAGAGGAAGAAGTCACGAGCAATAGCATGCACCAATCAAATTCCAGAGCGAATGGAAATCGAGCGAAAGTCAAATTCAAAGAAGAGACAACGCCAAGTCTCAGTCGGTTGGACTACATGCGACGGCATTTGCTTCTTCTCAAAGAAAGCGAATACAAATTTATTCGTCATTGTGGTACCCAAGGACGGGGTCAGTGGACCGTTGACTTTGAGCAAGTCATGAATCGTGTTCGAGAGAGGGAGTTGGATGCTATGATAGAGCAGTCCTTCGGCCGCTACGGTCTCCGTTTGACCCGCATTCTTCGGGAGAAAGGCAAGTTAGACGAGAAGATGCTGCATTCGGCGGCTCTCATGAAAAAGCCGGATGTCCAAGGCAAAATGCTCGCAATGCAGATGGCTGGTCTGGTGGATATACAGGAGGTGCCCAAAGACAGCAGCCGACTGGCCAACCGGACCATGTTCTTCTGGTACTTTGATGGAGAGCGAACACAAGCTCAACTTCTGGATGATGTCTACAAGACCATGCTTCGGTGCTTGCAGACTCTAGAGGTCGAGAGACACAAAGAGAAGAACATCCTGGCATTTGTGGAGCGAAAAGACGTCAAAGGAAAAGAAGAAGAGGTCATGACGACGGAGCACTATAACAAATACAATCAGCATCTCGAGGTGCAGGAAAAGCTTCTGGGACAAGTCATGCGATTGGATCAGATGACATCAATGTTCAGGGATTTCTGATAGAGGAGAGGATTGTTGAGCGTCCTGCATATTATTTCATGCATTTCTGAGAAGGGCTGTCGTGTAAGAGTATTGGATGAGCACCAAGATGGATGTAGAAAAAGCGTACATTGAGCTGCATCGGTGCATAACTGGCTCAGTACAGCCCCGAGGTTATTTTTATCACATTCAATATTCGATATAGAGTCGTTTACTTACTCTCTGTTGTACGTTGTGAATGTGAATGAACGACTTAATACTGAGTTACACCTAGATAGTTCATTGTGGATTGCTCAATCCATCAACTCAAATAAGAATTACAAAAGTAAACTAAGTAACGACTAGTCCTAGTACTAGAATGTCTTTACCAGGACAATGCAATTATTGTTTTTTTTTTTTCCTTTTTTTTCTTTCTTTTGGATATCCCATTCGTAGCATAGAACACCGATAGGGGCGGTCAATGAGTCGGTGGGAGAGGTGCTAAATTCAAGTGCAAGTCTTACAGTATGTAATTACCTAGTAGTAGTACCTTATCTATAGGGGTGGTGGACGGGGAATGGGACCCCTGTCCACCGTCGCGTGCCCGACGTCGGGGCACCCTCAAAAATTTCCCATTTCTCGATCGAAGCTTGATTGCGGTCAACCTTTTTGCGCCAAATCACCTACATCATCACCATCCCGTCGATTCGAGCCGTTCAGTCACCGCCGTCACAATGTCGCCTCCTGCCATGGTAGCCGGTCGCGAGAAGGAGTCCAATTTGGCCCGTGTGCTGGGCTCAGGTGCGTTTTGTCCCGAGTCCTGTAAAGTGTTGAGAGAAACTCGTCGCTGACCAAATTTGCAGGCTCCGCCGGTATTGCTGAGCTGGCTGTCTTCCATCCTGTGCGTCACTGTCGAAATATTTGTCGTTGATCGAAATTCCGAACATTTTTGTCTAATTTTCTCCGTCTTCAGGTCGATACCATTGCCAAGCGACTGATGAGCAACCAAACCAAGGTAAAGAATACCTCAACCACAACGCCTGATTTTCCGACTTTTCGATTCGCATACTGAACTACGTCCGATCAGGTCTCCGGTGCTAGCCAGTTGAACCAAGTCATTTTCAAGGACGCGGCCGGCGCTCCCTTCTTCCGCAAGTTCTTCTCTCTGTTTCCCGGTCTGGGCTACGCCGCGGGGTACAAGGTTCTTCAGCGTGTATACAAGTATGGTGGACAGCCCGTGGCCCGCGATTTCCTAGCCCAGCGCTACGGAAAGGACTTCGAGTCCGCTTTTGGAAAGAAGACAGGAAAGGCTATTATGCACTCAACCGCTGGCAGGTATGTTAAAGGAGGATGGCCTCGAAATTTGGGTGGTTTTTAAAGGCTAACGCTGCGTATAGTCTGGTTGGTATCGGTGAAATTGTTCTGCTGCCTTTGGACGTTCTGAAGATCAAGCGTCAGACAAACCCCGAGGCTTTCAAGGGCCGCGGAGTCATGAAGATTATTGGTGACGAGGGCTTGGGTCTGTACCGTGGTTGGGGATGGACTGCTGCTCGAAATGCTCCCGGTTCTTTCGCGGTAAGCAATACTACTAGTATCATTTCCAGAAACTTTTTCAACATGCTAATGTGATTTGCACAGCTCTTTGGTGGTTCTGCGTTCGCCAAGGAATACATCTTCCATCTCCAGGATTACAACAAGGCTTCTTGGTTCCAGAACTTCGTGGCATCCATTGCCGGTGCTTCCGCTTCTTTGGTTGTTTCTGCTCCTCTCGACGTTATCAAGACCCGTATTCAGAACCGCAACTTCGAGAACCCTGAGAGTGGTTTCCGCATCCTGTCGAACATGGCCAAGAACGAAGGATTCACAAGTTTCTTTAAGGGTCTCGTCCCCAAGGTAAGACTATCATACAACCCATGAATTATACAGAAGATGTTCGGCTGACCTTCGCTCGAAGCTACTCATGACTGGACCCAAGCTGGTATTCTCTTTCTGGCTTGCTCAGACTCTAATCCCAGCATTTGACACTGCTTTCCGCAAGTAATCAGTCGAGTGATCTTACAACTATGACAAATTCTTTTTTTTTTTACAAGGAATAGCGAAAAAGAAGCTGCACGGAGGTATAAAACGTGACTAGAAGGGATCTGACAGTCGAATGATTTACATCTACTCGGCGTATTGGATTGTATAGACACCCTGCTCTGTATAATAGACAACGTAACAGAAGCGATTCGATTTCAACCGTGATAGTTGAGACCTCCCAAAACCATGTATTGATATGTAAGATGAAGTTTCCAGTCAGCCCGAGCTCTTGCATAATGCGACCGTGACGTGGCTCCATTAAATACTGTGTTACAGCCCGTGAGGCTAGTCGAATCATGATGTGGTCCCTGGATCATAGCGGTCGTCGAGTCGTAGGCGCCGTTGCCCCGGTAACTCCCCCATAGCGCCGAGGGAAACACAACAAACCCCTGCAAGCGCCTGGAGCTGGCCGGATGTCATAATATCAATGGAAACATTGACCATCTGTTGCTACACCTTTTGATCTTCTTGCGCTGGAGCGTTTTCTCAGCCTTAAGAATACACTTTCTTTATCACGAAAGTTTTTTTTTGCTCTAATTTAGCAAGAGGCCTTGCGTCTCGATTTCGTATTCTACTTATCGTCCTCTGAGACGTCTCGCACAGAAGCGTGGCAGCGGCGCTGTCCGCGAACCTACATTCCACGCTCGCATTCCTCATCGCCAAACATGTCCAACTACGACCGAGAGAGCCCCTACGATGGGCATCAACACCTGAGACATCAACATTCTGCCTCATCAGACCACAGCCTTCGGGCACTTGTTCCAATGTATGTGCTGCTCTATTGATTCGAGTTGATCGTCATGCTCTTTTCTCTTTTGTCCCCTCGTTCCCCGCCCTTTTGGTCTCCCTTGACCTTATTCCTCTTGATGGTAGTGAGTGGCTGACCAAGGTCATGTCATAATAGGTGGGACAGCTCGGATCCCGAACGTGCGCCTCCTCCGCTGCCATTGAACCCGCAGTCGCCGACTTGCAACACATCGCGAGCGGGAACGTCTAGCGCTATCCAAGCTGCCCATGCTGCGCTTAACGAGCGGGCTCGGGAGAACACTGCTCTTGTGCCCTCGCCCCCGAAGCGCGTCACCGAATCTCCTGAGCGGGCCCTTGTAAAGGGAGGAGGCTCGTCAGCTCACCGGCGGACACAAACGCTGCAGCCCGGCTCCGTTCGAGATCTCAGCTTGTTGATTGAGGGCGCCTCCAACAGCCCAACTACGTCGCCTACTAAATCGCCAGAGAAGCTCCAGCGCCAGCACAACCGATCGTCAACATCAACGCCGACGCCTGTGCGGCCGAATGACAAGGAAAACGAGGAGGGCTCCGAAACACATCAGTCTGAGGCGGACGTGCCAACCAATGGACCGATGCCCGGCTCGACACTGACACCGGTTATCCGGCCTACCGTCCGCCGACCACCTCCGCAGTGCATCCTAGGCGAGAACACTCCTCCTCAGTCGTCTACTATGCTAGCTCTACAGACCATGGGCTCACAAACATCACGGGCGGACTCTGAGCCGCCGCTGTCCAATGTCACAAATGGCTCTACGGCACTCACAAAACAGCCGCAGCAGTCTACGGATCAACTCTCATCACAGATCCTGAGCCTCACCAACATTGCTACATCTCTCCAAAAGGAGATGTCAGCTCTCAGCCGACGGAGCAGAGACAACGCCACCGATCTCCTCAGTCTCAAGGAAGCTACTAACACTCGGGACGAGGACATTCGAAAGAGCTTGCGTGATCTCGTAGGCAGCGTCAATGAGACCTCTCATAGACTCAGCTCAAGGGACTTTAATGGTCTGTTCCTCGACAACAAACCCCACAACACAACCTCACCTAACAGCCGACCATTTCAACTCCCTCGCATACCCTCACCAAAGAGCTTTTCTGAGTCAATCGACCGTGGCTCTGTAAGCACACCCTCACTGACTGGTGGAGATGGTGCTGCCTCCTTGGTGATGTTGGAGAAGATCATCAAGGATATGGGCACCAAAGAAGGCCAGGAAACTCTCATCGGCCGATTAAATGAGGTGTCATCGAAACTTAGTGGAATGGCTTCGGCTGCGAAGGTTGATGAGCTGGTTCATCAGATTCGTGAGCAGAATGAGAGTGCCATTGTTCCCAGTGGAGACTACGAAGGAACCAAGGGCCCTGTGTCAAATAGAGTTGACGCACTGCTTCGCAACGAGGGCCGTAGATCATCTGCTCCTGCTCGCGGTGCGGAGATTCTGAATGAAGATTTGATCAAGATTATCCGATCCGTCAAGGATAGTGTCGCTCAGGGAGGTGGTCTGACGGCCGAAGTCAAGACTTTGGTTCGAGACCTCCGCGGCGAAGTCCTCGGTATGGGCCGTGAGCTTGGAAAACGACTCGAAAATGTTTCTTACAAGAGTATTGAGGAAAACAACGACCAGCCAAGCCGAGATGAGGTTTCTCGAGTTATCGACGAAGGGCTTGAGCAGATGAAGGATCAGCTGAATCACGTTCTTCGTGAGCACCGTCGCCAATCTGCGCAGTCTGCGGCAACTTCAAAGAGCCTAGTCGACTATCATGAGATCTACAACGCTATGCGTGCGGCTCTCCGCGACAACGAGGCATCTCAAGTGGAGTCACCAGACCTTAGCCGAGACGATGTCATTGATGCCGTGAGAGATGCTTGGGAGACCTACAAGCCCGAAATCGAAGTGCAACAGCTTGGGCTCGAGCGTGACGAAGTCCTTGCTTGTCTGAAGGAGGGTCTTCGTGAGTACGCTCCTCAGGATGACCGTCCCACCGGTGCTACTCGAGATGAGGTCTTTACAGCTGTTGTCGAAGGTCTCAAGCACTTTGTGCCGCCACCAATGGACACACCCGCTTCAATGTCCCGCGATGAAATTATCGAAGCAGTTCGCGACTGTCTTGAGGAGTTCGAATTCCCCGTTGCTGCTTCTGCTGTTGGCAACGACATCACCCGCGAGGATATGGTTCAAGCTGTTAGAGAAGGCCTCGATGACCTGGACATTCCTCGAGGAGCAGCCGTCGTCTCTCATTCCAACAGCGATCAGGTCGTCAGCCGTCTTGAAGACCTGATGGGCTACATCAAGTTGGAGTTCAAAGCTGTTTCCCAAGAAGCCAAAGACAATGTTGCTGCCAATGGCAGGGACACTGAGCAGGTCTTGGATGCCACAAAGGACGGTCTCGAGAATCTTCGCATTGCCATTGAGGGCTACGTTGACCGTGTCAGTGGCGAAGCTGGACAAGAGGAGTTTATGCAAGGTCTGCTGAAGACCATGGATGACTTCAAGGAAGATATTGCTGCGCTGGTTTCGCAGTCTACTGAGACCTCCCGAGAACAGCTCCAGACTGAACTTGAAGGCCTTCGAGAGATTGTCAACTCTTCTATGGTACCAGCTACGCCTCAGCAGTCCGGGAACAATAAGGAGATTCTCGAGGCACTGCAAAGTGCTGCCACTAGCCTTCGGCAGGAGATCTTGCGCCCGCGTTCGGAAACCGGCGAGATTCTTGACGCCCTAAACGAAGGCCTCAGTGACATCCGCGCTGGTATTGACAAGATGACCAACAAGCCTGTTGATTTGACGGCGAACGACGAAATCTTGGATGCTCTGAAGTCTGGGCTTGACTCTGTACGATCAGATATTGAGACCATCCGCGAAAGCAACAATGACAAGGCTGTTGCAGCTGTTCCTTCTGAACCGCCTGCTGAGAATGCTATTATTCCAGCCGACATGGTCAAGCAGGACGACATCAAGAACCTCGAGGTTCTCATCACTCAATTACGTATCAAGATTGAGGCCATGGAGCCTGAGCCTGAGACCGACAGCGTACATAAAGAGGATCTGGCACGCCTGGAAGATATGATGAGAAACCTTCAACAAGGCGTGGACGAGATTGGGTCTCGCGAAACACAGAAGGCTACTCCTGAAGAGAAGACTACCGATGAGACCCCCGCAGCCAACGGCGATGCTGCTACAAAGGATGATGTTGAGGCCATCGAAACCATCCTGCGTAACACTAAGTCGCGCTTAGACGACCTTATGGATGGTGAGCAAGCCGTTCGAAAGGAGCACTTGGATGCCGTCGAAACCCTCATCTTGGAAACAAGAGAGAGCATGAGCGGCATTGCAGATGGTATGGAGGCTGTGTCACGCAAGGACGATCTTTCTACTCTTGAATCTCTGCTCACCCAGATCAAGGTGGACTTTGATGAGATGAAGGAAAAGAATGAGAAGACTGAGAAGACTGAAGAGGATCCAGAGAAGGTCTCCAAGACAGATGTGGAGGCTGTGGAAACCGTTGTTCTCGAAATCAAGACCATTCTTGACGCCTTCCAGGGCGTGGACTTCAGCAACCTTCCGCAAAAGGAAGACATGACCAATCTCGAGACGTTGATGAAGGAGGCGAAGGAGAAGATGGAGAAGATTGAGAGTCTCAACGAGTCTTCCTCGACCGCAATTGAGAAAAAGGATGAAGAACTCGAGAAGAAGGATGAGGAGCTCACTAGTGTTGGTGACCGTGTCACCGAGGTCAAGACATTCCTCGAGGAGTTCCAGGAGACTCTGAAAACCAGGTTGGAAGACGGCTCGACCGGCATTGAAGCACTTGGCAAACTTCTCGAAACCGTGGGCGAGAAGATCGACAAGAACGAGAATGTTGGAACAGATCTCAAGGAAATGTTCGACACGATGAAGACTGAGTTTGAGGACTCACGAGGAGTTGTGGCTGGTGCCAAGCTGGAGTCGGATGAAAAGCTTCAGCAAGCCACCGACAACATTGGAACCAAGATTGATGACAAGATTGGTGAGCTGATCACCAAATATGACGAGTTCCAGGCTGCTTTCAACGAGAAGGCCGACGCAGGCGAAGCTCGAGGCCTCGAGACGGAAGCTGCCGTGGTGGGCACCAAGGCTGTAGCTGACGAGCTGAAGCTTTTGGTTGACACACTGGGAACCACAGTAACGGACTCGCTTGAGAAGATGGAGGAAGCCTCGAAGACTGTTTTCGAAAAGGTGGACGAGCTTGTCTCTCGCAATGACGAGAACCGTACAGATGACAAGGCCGAGCATTCGCAAACTCGCGAACAGCTCCAGGCAGCCGTGACTATGGTGGAAAGCCTGCGAGGCGAAGTCACTGAGAGCCAGCCCAAGATCTTGGACGCCATCCAGGAAGTCCTAGCGCTAGTAGGCCAGCACTACGAGCATTCCAAAACATCTACAACGGATATCCAGGACAAGATTGTGGAAGCCAAGCCGCCAGAGCAGCCCATGCTCCCGGCGCCTGAGAAATACGACGATACTGAAGTCCGGGAGAAACTCGATAAGCTGGTTGAATACAAGTACGACGACACTGAAGTTAGAGAGAAGCTCGACAAACTGGCTGATCTCAAGTACGATGACACGGACTTGCGCGAGAAGCTTGATCAGCTCTCTGAAGTGAAGCTATCTGAAGTCAAATACGATGACAGTGTTGTCAACGAGAAGCTCGACAAGCTGGTTACGCATAGCGCGTCGGCGGAGCAGGCCTTTACTCAGCTCGAGACACTAGACAAGGTGCAGCAATCCGTCAGCAAGACGGCGGCTGATATCTCTGAGTTCCTGTCAAGCCAGACACAACGTCTCACCGACGAGCACGAGGACCGGGAGAAGACCCTCCAGGAGACCACTATTTCTCTGGAGCGCAAGCGTGTTGAGAAGGATCATGTCGAAGCCTCTGTGCTCAGCCTCAAGGACGAGGAGAAGAGATTGCGCGAGAGTGTCATGACTTTGCGCACCGAACAGGAGAGCTTGATTCGACAGAAGACCCGACTCACTGGCGACGTTTCTTCTCTTGAGACGGCCATGCGCTTGCGCAAGGAGGAGCTCGCAGACATGGAGTCTCGTGCCGACCGTTTGGAGCGCCGTATCCTCGATGGCGTTATGGATCACTCGCGCGTTCTGCTCATGTCCAAGGGCAATAAGAGCAACGGTGGGGATTCCATGAACCGCAAACGGGTTAAGAAACCTGCCAAGGAAGACACGCCTACTGCTAAACCTTCCCCGAAGCCCGTCATGAACATGGCTTTGACAGGCAAACGCAGTCTTGCGCCCCCTGGACAGACTGGCGCTGCTAGACGTATTGCTTCGCTGGGACAGATCAACAACAATGTCCCCTCCGGTGGCGTCAAGAGAAGCCAGAGTGTACGGACGCCAGCGAGCAAGTCGTTGCGCAAGCGGAGCTGGGGCGGTGATGTAGGCTATGCAGACACGGATAAGGAGAACCTCAGCGTCAGGGAGACTGTCGAGGAGGTGGATGAGAACGAGTCGCCAGCCTTGATCACCAATGGCGGTGGCGATGGTGATAGTGTTGCTCCGGGAGACGAAAGTGATACAGGCACTTTGCGCCGGAGCAGTCGCGTGACGGCCAGCACAGACATGTACACTGATGACGGGACGGCTAGTGAATGGACAGAGAGCGTGGTGAGCAGCTCAGTAGTGAGCAGCTCGGTTGCGACCGATGACGGACTGGTTGAGGGCACTGGGAATGATCTTGTGGTGTACGGACAGTGAGGTTTGGGCGCTTGAAGAGAAGTCTTTTTTTGTCTCGATTTTTATATGTAGGGATTAGCAGGTTCAGCTTGATTGAGGGCGTTTCTTATGAACATGAACATTACGATAACTTTCTTCTCAATGTCTTTCAGTCTAACAGTGTTATGATATGCGTTGTGACGGATGTTGGCCTTAAAATTATATGCATGTGTATGTTAGGTATTAGCAGTTGGTGGATTTATTACCAAGTTGTAGCATGTATTAATAGTAGTAGTAATATTACCTTGGACACCCCACATCTTAGCAGCTGCTTCCCCCACCATCCATCCAACTCAACGCGTCGCGCCCAAGCTATCACCTCCAGCCTTCAAACCCCCTTCCACCGATACGCCATAGACAGACAGCCAGCCATGGCGCAGGACGCGGCCAATCTGCTCTCTACTCCAGAGCTCACGCCCCTCCAGCAAGAAGTCCTCGAAGAGTACGAGCGTCTAGTGGAGAACATGAAAAAGGTAATGAACCCCCCTCCCCCTCCCCTCTCTCTGCTCGTGCTGCCCATCCTTCTCCGAACAATTACAAGAGGAATATGCTAACGGCTGTCTCTTTATTTGTTCTTGCTAGCTCGCGTCGACACTGGACCATCTCGCCTCGAATCCTAGCGCCGAGATCCTCGACGGGCTGCGCGACCTAGAGCGAAAGACGAGCTTGGCCTTTACGTTGCTGAAGGCTAGTGTGTATAGCATTGTGTTACAACAGGAGATCGACTGGGGGAATGGAGGCGGGCAAGGGGGACAGGAGGGCGACGACGGTGGAAATGACGAAGAGGAATGATTCGAGCATTGAGGGAGGGGGAGAACGATTACCGCCATTGGACGACTCGATAGATGTTTAGAGAGGACGACGACTTTGATACCCACGTACGCGACAATAGGAATAAAAAAGCTTTCTAATTTTCACTTTATATACGATGCTGTTGATATTCAAAATAAAGCTTTGGTTTGTGATATTACACAGGCAGCGGAAAGTCTTCCCGCCGCGAAATCTTGGTACAGATGTCATGATATACAATGTACACGCACTTAATAACAACTCTCCTTCCCTCTTCTCTTCCGTCTATTTTTGTTTCTACAAGGTGGAGCCTCCGTAATACACCTTTCTTGCGTCGACGAGCTTCTTTCCGCGCCCCATGGCGATCTCCTCGGGGTTTGGCTGGCTAAGAAGGGCTTTGTAGGCAGCCTTGACTGAGTTCATGGGGTTCTTAGACCGGGGCATCTTGACGGCCAAGTCGTAAAGACCGGCGCCACGGCACATCTCGAAAAAGCGGTGGGGAACGCGCAGACCAAAGCCTAGAGAGTGGGATAAGATTAGTATGATACAAAAGGAGGGTTCGTTTTGGGGCAAGGGATTAACATACCTGGAGGGCGAGACTCCATCTGAACGACGGTGCCGCTCACCTTGCTGATGACCTTGCCGAAGATGGTCCTGTTCTCGTACCGGCGGACCGGCTTCATGGTGCGAACCGCCAATGCAGTTGCGGCCATAATGGCCGTCTCCATATCGGCCGATTTGCCCATGCCAATGCCCAGACGGCCGTTACCGTTGCCAGCCATCATCACAACGGAGAAGCTGCGGACCTTTCCGAGACGAGTTTGATTGCTGACGAAACGAACGACGAGCGTCTTGATGACAAGTGAGGTGATCTCCTTCTTGGTCATGCCGCTGGTCAGCTTGACGTGTTTGTACGCTCCCGTCGGATCATCCAAGTGATCCTCATCGTTGGATGCCCTGAAAGAACCCTCCACACCGGGGACTTTGCCCAAGTCAGGCTGAAAAGCTGACTGTTCGGGGTTGATCGCATTAGGAGCGTCACTGATCATATCGATGTGGGCGGGCTTGAGTGAAGGGTAGTTGTCTGACTCAAGCATTGTGTCGACCTCCTTCTTCCACAAACTGTTGATAATGTCATCGAGCTCCATCGCTTTCGAGCGGGTCATGAACTGGTCCTTGTTCTCGGCAGTCATTTCGATATCTTCGCCAACCTTTTCCGCATCAGCCAAGTATCGCTTGAGCATGTCTGGATCTCTCTCCAGGTCTTCCAGTTCCTCGTATGTCAAGTCGATCATGTCCTCCCCTTGGCTCTCCTTGGCCTTGCGGATAGCTCGCAGCATGCCCTTCGAAATGTGTGCATTGGACGTCTTCTGGGCTAATTTCGTCATCTTTTGGAGGTAGTCCTGGACGAACTGTTCATCTTCTGGGAAGTACGGCTCCTCGGCCACTGTCTTTACTTCGGGCTTGAGATCGTATCGTGGGTCGAGCTTGGAGTAGTCGTCGAGATACTCGGGCCGGAACATGTCATCACGCAAGCGACCTTGCCAGATCAAATCTTGCGGATCGACAGCCTTCTCACCTGCTTCCACAGCAGCCATCTGCTCAGGCGAGTACTTCTTCTTCAGCTGCTCCAGCTCCTCTTTAGAGTACTCGCCAAACTTCTCAGCCTGGTATTTCTTCATATTCTCAGGCTGGGTGAGCCCGAGCTCCGAAGCCTTGACATTTCGAAAGGCGGATCGTTTCCTTGAAGCCCTGGGTGCTGAGCTGTGGAATTGGAGGCATTGAGCAGCAGCTACTGCTGCCGGCGCTGGAGATCGCGTGCGGCTTGAGGAGCCAACGCACCTGCCGACAATGCTGCGCGCCGGTCGTGCGAGACTCATGGCGGAGAAAGGCTGCCAGCTGTCGAGCTGGCTGGCGCGGGGGCGAGTCTCCGGTCGAGGCCTTCGTGGGTGTGCGTGAGGGAGGAAGACGGCGCGTGGGAAGAGTTTCGTCTATATCCTGATCGCGACGAGCACGCAGGAGCTCTGGAGATTTTTCTGCAAAGGGATTCCCCGATTGGGGACTCAGAGGATGAATTGAGTGGGTTCAATGTGGAATCTGATTGGTCGTGGGTACACTTCCATCACGTGTGGCCACAGCGCCTTACGACCACTAGAATTCCAGTAACTGTGCTCTACTCGTAGGTACTTACCCACTAACACCCTCAAATCGTCAAACCATCTTAGATGCACCATCACGACAGTAGTTCCTACCACTATGGCACTGGATTCAGCCTCCCTCAAGTTGTGAAATGAGCTTCTGGACTGCTCAAAGCTTTGATGAACTTGAAAGCTCAACACCACTGCTGTCAGATTTTTCCATTGGCCCGTTCAACTCATATTTCACTAGTAATCGCATTCGTAGCCACAGAATTGCCATCTGCCACACCGATGAAACGCCTCCTGGTCCAAAAGGCAGCGCGACATGTGACGCCTCATGTTTCGACCGTCTCTGACTATATAACAAATTCTTTCCCGTCTGTACCGTTCTCGTATGATTTTATGTTTACAATCTTGATACCCATTTTCCCCTTTGTCAAAGTGCTTCCTTTTTACTCTTACAAAATCTCTTTTAATCAAATCAAACTACTGCAATCCCATTCTATACCACTTATACGCACCCTTTTGAGTCGCGAATCGATTGAGCGTACTCGCGAAACACAAGAGCACGATTTCTGCCTCATATACAAGAGTCGAATTATAGAAAAGGACACATCGACAAGCCCCGAAGCCAAAAATGTCAGGACAATTTGGTTGGCTGGGCAGCGTGGGCGCCTCCGACCAGGCCGTCGCCGTCCTCAATGATCAACCCGAACTCTTCACCACCCTCGTTCTCGTCCTCGTCGGCCTCATCGCACAATGCGTCTTCGTCTGGTTTATCCACTATGCCACACTGAAGCCGGAGCAAAAGAAGAAGAAGGACAAGGGCGGCGCCAAGAAGGGTGGTGGCGGCAAGAAATAATGAAGAACTTGTTGCAAGTTAGAGAGTGTGAGGCAAGTGGAGGACTACATTTTCAATCATTTCTTCAGCCCTCTGGGACGGAACAGTGAGCGTGCTTTTCGTTTTCCAGTGGGGATGGATAATTAGATGGCTGCACCAGCCCGGAGCGGTGCGTTACGCCGTCATTATAGACTTATCAAATACTTATTTCAAGGCATGGAGTACGGCTCTAAAGGCGCTTTCTTCTTCTTTTACAATTTGAATATAGAGGTTTTTTCAAATCCCTCAACCAAATCCTCTCATAAAGATCATTCCCTGGAAGTGCGGTCAACCTCACATATCTACTGTCTGGTCACGTTCCTTGAGATCCGTAAAGCAATTCGTTGATCGAGTCTAATGTTTCGAAATCCACTTGATGTTGACTATGATGCTGAGCGCTCAAAGACGTCCATGGCGTGTTGGAAGGTGCTATGTTGACACTGGATGGCGGTAGAGAATAAGGATACGAAGGCGCTGGTGGATTGATGCTGTTGATCGGCAGCAGGCTACCAGCGTTTACTAAAGGTGGTGGAGTATATGTCGAAACTCTCTGCTGGCTGTCAGGATAGCTCTCCGTGCTGCTTTGTGACCCGAATTTGTCGTTGACTTGCGACAATGGAATCAGAGATAGGTGACTGTTTGGCGTCATGGGTCGTTCAGTACTTGAAGGAAGGGAATCGTTCCAGAACTGCAAGGTACTCGATGGGGTGACGACTTCTTGCTCTTGAAAAGTACTTAAGGGGCTATCATAGTTTAGTGCTAGATCTCCCGCGAATGGAGAGTCCGACACTATCGAAGTCTCGCTGTTGTCTCTTCTCTTACACACACGTGCAGGTGTTCTTGAGGGTGGTTTGGTTTGTCCAAGGACGATGTTCCAAAGCCCCTTTTCGATACCCCTAGTCACCACTTCAACATGATCAAGTTCACTTGTCAAGTTTTCATTTTTGCAGAACTTGGCAAAGGCTGAGGCTTTTCTTCTCAAACTCGGCGACTCTGCGTGTACCATCTTCGCCATGGACGTGGAAATCGTGCCGAGAAGACTCGTCCGTTCCGCTATTGCCTTTAAGACCAGCGTTAGTAGTGGTAATAAGCGTCCAAATAACTGACAATTACCTTGAGATGAAGTCCATGAAAGACGCCGGGGGCTAAGCGTGATACGCCTCGAAGTGATGAGCCTTCCGTAAGTCTAAAGCCTGGCAGCTTTCGATGCCCCCCAAGCAGGAGCAGACTGAAAGCTGCCTCAAAAATGCCCTTGGAGACTTCCATGTCATCTACTGGCTTCTTGTTCTTGACTCGCTTCCTTTTCACAGCCGTAGCGTTGGCTTTAGTCTGGCCGCCCAACATGGACATGAAGTCGTCTACTGCCTTTTGATCGTCAGACGCAAGACCTTCGTACACTTCATCAGGTGGAGGTGTTCCTTGGGATGCAGACGACTGGAGATGTCTTCTTCGTGATTTACTCGGCTTCAGCGGCTCTTCTTCATACTCAACAGTTGAATCGGAAATATCGATGAGGCACTTCAGCTCGCGAAACTCAGCCGTCCACGCTTCAAGAGGGGCGACTGACGCTGAAGACAAATCCGGATGTTGAATGGAGAAAGTAATATCTTGACAGTCGCCAATGCTCGCGTTACCAACGGCGATGAAGTTTATCCCTAGGCGGTCCCCGAGCTGCGAGGCAAACTATCGTCAGCGAACAGCCTCAACGACATATTTTCTTCCGGCTGCGTTTCTTAGATTAGGGAAGGCATACTTGATGTTCTTGAACCCACTGCTTCACCATAGCTTTCTCGGCGTAGCCGAGCGGCTGCTCCATGTTGGTGACAGAGATGGTCAGGCGGCTGAGACCCTTTCTCGCGATCCATAAATGCCCCTTGTCTACGGCCTCTGCTAGATCTGTATATGTCATGAGGTCACTCGACGTATCTGTAAATATTAAGCTGATGGAAGATTGCATTCGAAGCTCTAGGCCGCTTTGCCTAGCCTGAAGATGTAGACTCTGCAGCTGTATATGCCGTAAAGTCATGGTAAGCCAGCGAGTTGCGCCACGTAACTAATGAGCAAGTTGCTGGTCTTTGTAGAAATGTTAGTCGTGATGGAAATTGGCATTTTCGCCTTCATTGAGAGACGAAGCTCTTTATCTCATGCGAGGACGAGAGATAAGCGAGCAGAGGGATTGGAAAGAATTTTGGGTGGACATAATCTGGTTGGTAGCACCTTCCTTCCCAAACTCGGGCGATGTCTGAGATATCGGCCGCCATCACAGTAATACAAGACAAGAGATGAGCAAAAATGGGAGGAAATGCACCATTCGACAAAATACAGAAAGATGGTTTGATATCAAAGCAGCGCTTGTGGTGATGATTGAAAAAAGATGCCAGCTAAAATCCGTTAAAACGCCTCCCCTGGCTGGAAAACAGCTCTCTATATGGTAAGTTTGTTTGGGACAATTGGTGTGAACCCGGAGAGAGCTATTTTCAGTTCTCTCCCCTCCTAGAACGTCTATAAAATCGCAGCCCATATGCTCACGAAACACGCTCAGAACATAGCATAAAACATGGACGCTCGCTCGCTCGCTCGCTTGCTCTGCTGCTCAACCGGCCTTCTACCTGGCAAACCAAGGGAAGGACTTTTTTCTTGTCGGATCCAGCGATCCGGTGCCGCTCTCCAATTGCACACTGCGCTGGTATATATCCTATTTTACATGTGAGTCTTAAGTCCGTTCGTGCAAAATTGGGGGGGAGAATGATCCTTACCTCATCATCTGTAGGCATTCGGCAGCCCAATATCAACTCTCGCACCGTATCTTGCTTTGCCAAGTTCGCATAAGCGGTCCCTTGACTTCTCATGATTGGTAGCAGCACATCCCCAAGGACCTCAAACTTTTTCCAATTGATACGGTCCCCATTCTGCCCAACAAAAGTCTTGTTGCCTTCTTCTGCAGACACGAGATCTCTTCGGTGCAACGGGATATATGGAATGCGCGGAAGTGGTGAGTTTTCCCACCCCAGGCGATAAGCAAAGTGGCTCTTCTGCGTGCCCATAAGAATAAGCAATTTTGCATATCGCTTGTGCACTTCACCAGGTACAAGATTTCGGGTCTGTGACAGTCGAGAGATCGCAACGCCGTTGATGCCTGCCAGCACCGCGGCCAGGCCGTTGTAGTTATTCAATTGACGAAGCCTAGTGGCAATGTTCATGAACTTCTCCAAGACCTGAGCACGATGTTTGGCTTTGTCCCGAAGCAAAATCATGTTGGCAACCCATTGGGCGATATGGTTGAAATGACTGATGGTCCTATTCACGTTGCGGAGGCTCTTGCACTTCTCCTTCTCCGCGCCTGATAGACTCACGTGTCGCACGAAATCTCGGATTCGGATAGACGAAAACATGATCCAGTCAATCCTTGTGAGCTCATCGGCAACGTCGTTCTCGGGTATATCCATAAAGATGTGGTAGCGGAACTTGTTCATTGGGAGGTGATCTGTCGGCTCGAGATGCGCCGCTTGTTTTTCGTAGTCGTCATAAGAGTTGGGGGCGAACTGGTTTTGATAAATGCTCCCCTTTTCAGGCTCCGATTTGATAGAAGCCTTGCTGTCATCGTCGTCGAAACGTATAGCACTAACACCAGCAGGTAGCTCCCCAGACTCTTTCGACAGAAGCTGACTTGCCAAGGTATCGTCAGCTTCGTCAGCATGTGCCCAACCCGTATCGTCGTCTTCAACCACATTGTACTGCAGGTTGCGTCGCATTTGCTGGGCAGCAATGGCGAAGATAGGCTCATTTGAAAGGTGCTTGATGAACTCCTCCAGGTTGCGTCTTGTCGCTGGCCGAGCAAAGTCGCCGGGGTACAATGACACCCACTTGGCTACAACCTCGATGATTCGAAGCTGCGTAGCTGTCCTGGTTAAATAATGCGATGACTTGTTATCTCGAACTCGACCAAGTCTGGCCAGGATGGCGGCAAAGAGCTCCCCGGGAGCGGCAAACTTGCGATACAGGCATAAGAAAATATCGGAGAAATTGGAATCCGCTTTAGTTAATCGGATAGTTAACAAGCGATCCACGAGCTCGTCAAAGGACTCGCCAGCAGCCTTGGTTGATTTGTCGCTGTTGTTATCATCGTTTCGCTGTAGAATTGGGATGTCGTCGGCGTCTGAATATCTGTGTGACTCTACATCTGATTCCTCGACGTCGAGGAAAGAATCGCCTTTTTCGTGGCGAAGACCTGATCGAGAAGTCAGTGCCGTTTTTTACCAAGCCTCTATGCGCCTAGCTGGCCGAGGGTCAGAGGAGCATGCTATAAGTTCCTTACCTGGTCGCGGACTCTTGGACGCTTGACTCCGAAGGCTATCTAGTCCTGGCGAGTTTGAGAAGCCTCTAAGCAAGGAGAATTCCGAGCTGGCGCGATGATGTGTCTTTTGCTCATTGATAGATCTAGTTTGTGCAGGATCTGGAGCTTCAAGGTTCGACTGTGCTCGTCTTCTTGAAACTGTCTCCCCATTTTCCTCTTTACAGACACCATGTCAGCAATGCGACTTCCAATCAAGAGCTGGGTAGATAGCACAATACCTCTGCGATAGGTCACTGCGGCACGCAATATTGTTTGTAGGCATGACCTGGCGACTTCCGGTGTCTCGGTGGAAACCTGGTAGGTAGCTATGCAGGCTTCAAAGTACTTGTGTTTCGACATAGCCTCGGCATCGACGGCCCATTCATCTTGCGGATGCTCACACTTGTTGGCAACGAGGATAGATGGAAGTCCGGAGTTTGTCAAGGCAGCTTTCATAAAGTCAGCGACATATTTCTCTCGAGGAAGGCAGGGCCGATGGCGGGCGGGGTCGTTTACCCAAAGTTTGAGGTAGTTCTCGCAAGGTTTCGGAGTTCATAACATCGTAGAGAATGAGGGCGGCATCGACGCGTGGTACGATATGTCCGTGGATTTGCTTTGGCCATTGGATAGGCTGGTTGGCGCTGAGTTCGAAGCTTTCGAGATCGAGTTCGAGGAGGGTGATCATGTGGGTGATGTTGTCGACTACCATGCGAACGCTCGAGACATTCAAGGTCGGCGGTCGCGGAAGGCCCAGCGTCTTCTGGATGAAGGAAGACTTTCCGACGCCGGAGGAGCCGATCACGGCGACGTTAAAAGTCTCCATGACGAGGGACTCTGTTGTGGGAGGCTGCAAGAGGCCAGATGGCGTGCGGTCAGCATTGAAGTCGGCAGGTTTGCGCTTCAGCACGAGTGCTCAGGTATAGTATAGGCGTTGCGATCTGGTCGAATACAGGCGGACTCGCCAGTCGCAGTGGCAATGGCAATGGCCGTGGCAGTGACAATGAGCTTATCCTGCCAACCGGTCGGGTTGGTGTACGAGTAACAAGTAATACTGCGCAAGTAGGAGTGGGAGTAGGAGTAGGAGTAGGGCGATCCTTGCCCCGCGACGCCGGGCCAGGTTCAGATTTGGCTGGTGGGCAGTGGGGCAACAGGGGCTGAACGAGTAGGACCAAACAAGACAAAAGACAAGACTCCATACCTGCTGTACCAAAGGTTGCGAATATCCAATCGTTGACGATTCTCGACGAGTTGATGGCCAATTTGAGTTTCTCCCTTTTTCATCATCCCCGCGCTCAGCTGAAATATCCGTGCTCTGCCAGGGCAAGCAAGCATCCGGGCTCTCCACAACCACCGGGCTGTAATCCTGGAAGAAGGGGTCTTCGAGGATCGAATGAAAAGAGTCCCGATTTTTGGCAGAATACGCTTCTGGCACAGGCGGAGCTGAGGTTACCTTCGAACGGGCGTTATTATTCTGGGTCGGCGCAAGTTGAGCAGAGCTCTTTTGTGTGGTGCTCGCTGAGCTATGGCGGCCAATGTTCGAGGGGCGTCGGCGAGGTGTCGGTGTCTCTTTCGTGCTCGTGTTAGCCGACGGCTTCGGTGTGCCAGAAGAGCTTTTGTGTAGGTTTGCAGATGAGCTCTTGTGTGAAATGCCGGGAGAACTCTTTCGTAAATTAGCAGAAGAACTCTTGTGCGAAATGCCCGAAGAGCTCTTGTGCGAAGAGCGAGTTGAGTCTGCGGCTTTGTGAGCATGATGATAACCCGTCTTTTCTGAAGACATTATCAAAGCCGGTGGACAGCAGAAGGCTGTCGAGATACCACATAGATCTCTTGAATTCCTCTTCAGGACTCCGAAGGAGAATCACGAGTGTGAATTTGGGTACGTAGTTGACAACAGGAAGAAAGCAAGGTACCTAGACGAACTGGACGAGAACACCCTGCTCGAGTAACCGGCCAGGTGGTGCGGTCTTCCTAAGGGGAACTGAATTGTGGAGGGCAAACAAGTGCTAGTAAGCCGGATATAGCGACAGGCAGGCCCAAGACCAGAAAAGACTCCATCATCCTTGAACGATCGAGGCACTAGAGCAGGCCGCGGCGAACAAGTGAGCAAGATGGACAAAACTAGACCACCAAACCGGCCGCTTGGCCCGGTGTGGTGGCGCTGCCGGATAGCTCCCCGGAGGTGGAACAACCACGATATTCTGGGTACAATATTTGACAGTAAGAAATAGCGACAGCCGCGATCGATGACTTACCTACTCTTGAGGGCCAATGAACAGTGGACTAAGTTGTGTCGCGTCACGTCAAGACAAGGCCAGGTTAAGAACGGCGATCCGATGCGACTACTAGTATAATGCCTCGCGGCGCGATGTTTGGCGCCGTGTGGCGGTTATCGACTCCAAGTCTACACCAACAGCGGAGACACGCAGCAGGAGAGGAAGCCTCGGATGACTTGTTGCTAAGCTCTAGTGGGTGCTTGGAAACCCCCCTAGCTTCCTCGACTTTCCCTCCCACCTTGGAGCAAATGTTTTTGCGGAGCGATTTGAAACGATCCGACACTGCGGCGCGTCTCTCAGTTGGCAGCTACAGACAATTGGCAAGTGGCGTAGCTCACCTCTCGTAGCGTGAAGCTACTCCTGGCAGAAAGTAATTACTTACTGTGGCCAGTATTGTTTTCTGGCACAGCGGAATACTTCACCCCAGGGTTGTCGGGTTGCCTGTAATATCGAGGCTTGGCAGTCGTGTAATTCGCCGAGCCAGGGCAAGCAACGCAAAGGTGAGGCGAACCTGTAATCGGGATCACAATGTCAATATTGAATACCGCTGCTTGCGCAAGCCAGGGAAGTTAACAATGGCTCGCGGCTTGCGGCGGGGGTAAAAAAAAAAAAAAAATAAGGGCGAAGCGCGCGTCTGAAGAGGAAGAGCAGATCCTGGCAAGGATAATAATGACAAATGCAGTATTTCATCAGGGCATATCAGGGTCCCGAGCCGAAGCGACGCGATTCAGAGCCTCACCACGTTCATGCAGCACGCAAGCTTTTGGCCACCGTTTCGCTACAACAACTTAGATAATACTGCGACATACGGTAGTACTCGTGCTACAAGTAAGGTAAGACCTAACGTCCGAGCTCTCATGCGCTGAGCCTCAGATAAAGAGATTATTAGGCAGCTTGCCGGTTGGAATACTAATTGCCATGCCTAATAATTGTTGCCGTCCTAGTTCGGTTCCAGTGTGGGGGAGACATATTATGCTCAGACTCACCCTTCCATTTGACGGCGGAAAAGGCAAGCCCAGATCTAACCTATTCATTATTATTCCTTAGATCAACATACCTGTGGCATCACCACAATCAATTCTACCTTACCACGTATCCTTGCCGCAAGGTCTTGAGATTTGTCATGCCTCTAGCTTTCTTTCTCAGAAACCCTTATTATCAGAGACGAAATGGGCTCCAAATGAACGCTTTGTAGATAACGAATTCGACAAAGATGATGTAAACCCTGATTACCCACCTACCACGAGGGCGACAGCCGGAACAAGGATAGTCATGTCTTTGCTGTAGCCTATTATCATGGTCAATGCTACGAATCAGTCAGTAATCACTAGTAATACATAACCCATGATGGCGGCAAGATCTGACGATCATTTTCTAGGCGATTGTTTCATCATCCTGACCGGTGAGTAAGCCCCTTAGTACTGCTAAAATCTTATGTAGCAAGCCGAGAGCGTTGTACCGTAACTTGCTGGTTTTACCGTGAGTATCAGCATTATTTGGCCGGAGAATTATGACAAAGGTAGTAGGGAGGCGGGTCCCGATCCGAGTGCTGCTTCATTTTCTGTAGCCGAGCCGATTGCACCGTCAGCTGTTGGCCCAAAACCCTCTGCTTCCTCTGACACAGTCAGGCATTGTATAAATACGAGCAGCAGCACGTAGATATCATGCAAGAGAAAGCATCGAGATGACTGGTGATTTCTTTCATGTTAAATCCTAGACAATATACGGGGTCGACACATGGCCGCCCGACCCAATTACGGAAATGGATCCGGAGCATCGGACCTCCGATCACCGCTCTGTTGAGACTCATTCCTTCCAAGCCGTGAGGCGCGCCAATCCGCCAGAACTTCTTTCGGCATCACCACCAAGGCAAGACGAGGCGATATGGCATGAGGCCGCTGTACCTGCATTCCCGTTGACACCGCATTTTCGCATCGTATCATATCAGTATCGCTT
Source organism: Waltergamsia citrina (assembly GCA_022814615.1). Taxonomy (NCBI): domain Eukaryota; kingdom Fungi; phylum Ascomycota; class Sordariomycetes; order Hypocreales; family Bionectriaceae; genus Waltergamsia; species Waltergamsia citrina. Next base: position 204,790 of record JAKLNE010000023.1, read on the forward strand.
CGCTGTCGGCAGCCATCGGCTCATGTAGTATCGTGCGCGCGTACTCGTATTCCCCTTCCAGCGGTAGAGCCAAGACCTGCCAGTCTAAGTCAAGTCAGATTTGTTCGAGGCTACCACCCTCTTTACGACTTGATTATCCAGCCACGGCTTCCCTACGGAACAATGATCAATATTATTGGCAGTGGTCTGGTACGACGTACTTGTACTACATGTTCGGTGCTCAGTGGTCCAGCACCCGCCGAACCACCGGAGATGTAAATTTTTTAAATTACCGGCGTATCGTCTGGCTCGTCGGGTAATCAATCACTGCACCGCAACAACGTCCTAGACAGAAGCGGGCGAACCCAGGCCCTAAGCGTAACGGCTCTTTCTTTTTGTTTGGCCCCGGGTTGGGAAAACATGCAGGCATTGCATCGCACAACAGATGCACGTTGCCGTACTTGGCACGAGCAAGCTCCACGCCTTGCAGCCAGTTGGCCAGACTGAGAAAAGCAATGGGGTAAGGAAGAGAAATGTTCCTACTTGCAAGGCTCCACGTTTGACAAAGCAGACAGACTCCGGTTTGCAATTCTGGGGATGTAGTGCGAGCAGCAAATCAGCTGCGCGTATAATAGTGAGAGGTTCCATGTTGCTAGCTCTGCATGTCATGCAATCCGCCTGCAGAGAGCGCGCCAATGGACGACGGGCTCCTCTATTACGAGGACTTAGATAATTAGTCTACTTATCTAGTACTTAGTGCTTTGTTTGCAAGCCTGCCTTCTGGGGCAGATCACATCGAGGCCTTTCATTGTCCATCGCCTTACTTCAGACTCGTAATTACCTAGGTGAAAGATAAACTCTTCTCCTATTCAAGGCCCAGTCCGGTATGTGTTAGCGCCCTCGTAGATCCCTGGATAGCCAGTCTTAGACTGCTGCTGGTGCGCCATCAAACCGCGCTCGGAGTAACGAGGCTATCGGCTAGTCGTATTTAGGGCCATTCTCGACCCTGGTGGTCCTTTGGCTTTGCGCGTCAACATCCTGGCAAGCTTTCCACGACGTTGCAGCGGCGTCGGCTGCACTCTGCAGGGTTGTCATGATCGCGTGAGTGTGACTGCTCGTTAATAATTTACTTTGTTTCCGTACCTATTATACTGTACCAAGTATTCGTAGGAGCTCGCAGTACATCGGCCTCAACCCCGATTGTGCCTGGCATCTCTCACCGTCATTTTCTCATTTCCTCTCTAGTCTAGTCAGCTATTACCTGCCATTTATCCTGCTATTGCCTGTCTCACTCGTCCTTTGTTCTGCCCGGCCTCGTTCCGTTTCCCCGTGCTGCGTCGGCTAGGAAGGCAAGACCCTCAACGCCTCACGGACCTTCCGTTTCCCCAGGCAAACTCTCACGTAAAACCTCATACACTCAATTCCGAGGCACGCACATGTCCAACTTCGACTCCGATCCATCTGGCCCTCCCCGAGGGACTTCTTGACAAAGTTACATCCGCGCACAATAACCTTCGGAACTAACCAACACGTCACTCGATTTCATTGCCTTGCGCGTCTTCATCTGAAGGGTGGTATGTGCTGTTGCTAGCAATAATCTCCATTGCTTAATTTACGTACTTCTAGTATATAGCAATCAGCTCTTGCTCTCGACAAGTCTGTCCTTTCAGACTCCGAACGCATATGATTCCATAATGGCTTCCAACATGAGCTTTCAGCATGAGAAGGCTGCTTTCAGAACAGCCCCGATCCCTGCGAAGAAGCCAATGGCTGGTGGGAAACCGCGGTCAAAGCAGCATGCCCCATTCGACCCGGATGATTTATCCAGGAGACTTTACGTGGTACTGGCAGAGCGCGAGGCTTATGCGGAAAGAAAGAAGCGCGCCTGGGCAGAGGCAGAGAGAAGGGCCAAGTCAGCGGCTTTTGGAGAGGCAAAGGATAACAGGTCCTACGAGCAGTCCAGATCATCAGGCCTCCCGCACACCAAAGCAGGAGGCGAGTCAAGAACATCCAGAGAACGGCGAGACAATGCCGCCTTGCACCCCACGAGGTCAAATGGGGGAGAAGCCGATGCCTCGGGGACCTACCATCACGTTCCGACGGTAGCTGCATCGCAGTTCGCCCGGACAACAACCGTCGACCCTGCCGAGAAGACTCTCGTCCACCGGCTTTCAAGGGTAGCCATGAAATTCCACAAGGATGGCATCCATGAAAAGGATATGTCAGCATCGGAGGCTGCGCCAAATGAAGCCACCAAAACACTGAAGAAGGCACAAAACCAACGAGGAAAGTATTACGATCGGAACCAGTTTCAAAACCCTCCGATACTAGAATCAGCAACCGACCATGGAGAAAGGGAGTTTCGCTTGGCTCAACGCCATACGTTTGAGACACAATACATGAACAAGAACAAGGAACATGGAGACGAAGTAGCAGACGCCCCGAATTACCGAATGTCGGGTGACTTGCCGCCGGCTACCGCCCATTTGGAGAGACAGGACAGCTCTATTATGGGCATGGTCGCTGATAACGGCTGGGAGCATAGAGTCGATTGGACCCAGAGTGACGAGAATCAAGTGCCATTCGAGGGTTCGGAGCCGTCCCAACTTCGCAAAACAGAGTCGAGATGGACCCTTCGCGGCCGACTAGGGAGTCGAGGAAAGGCCAAAGGTGCGGCCATACCACCGACTGATGAAGTGCAATCCCCGCCAGACAGCTTGGCCAAATCGCCAAAGTCTCTCAAAACGTCCAAGTCCGGCTTCTTTGCAAGATTTAAGCGTTAGCTTAGGCTCGAGTGGGCTCAGTGGAGGACTCACCGTCACAGCCTAATCATTTGGCTTGCCAAACAAGGACCAAAGTCGCTTCATCTGAGGCACACGTTGGGCCTGAGCACATAGCGTTTTGAGAAGAAATCCCCGGGCAAGGCTCACCCAACCCTCTTCGATTCTTGCTCCTCCATAAGGTGCAGGACTAACTCAGAGTACTCCCTAACGGCCTCTCCATCTTCACCTTCTGCTTTCCTGGCTTGTCGAAGGGCTTCTTTACCCCGCGCCATGTTTTTATCTCGGTCCGACTCCTTATTCTTATTCGGCAAGTCTTTCATGAGGGAGGCAGGAATCCTGGACTGTAGCGTTGCAGGTCCCTCTGTCGCGGCATGAATTTCAAGCAGCTGCTCAGGCAACCGAGGGTACTTTCGAAATAACCATTGGAGCTCCTCTGAATGCTGCAGTGTGCGGAATGGGTCCTTAAATTTCTGCCCTCTGAAGCTATTCTCTGGAGGGGGGACGGAGGGGTCTTCTGTTCCGGGAGGCTTGTTGTCGCCATCTGCGGGCTTGGGAGCAGGTTCGGGATCGGGCGGGTGATTTTCGCGGTGGATCTTGTTGCAAGCTACTGAGCAGCTATGATAATGTTAATGATTGATACCCATGAATCCGAGGGAATATACCAAAAGTTAAACATACTAGGGGAGATAGCAGCGCGGACACTTGTATTTGCCTTCGACCTTATCGCAGACTGTGCACAAAGCGACCTTCTTAGCTGGAGCTTCTGGTGCAGCATCAGCCTCCTCGTTTGCGCCTTCCTCTAGTATCTTCGTGCCTGCTTTTGCTTCTTTTTGTCCATCGTCATCTTCGACTGTCGTATTCCCCTCCTGGTCTGTTGGCCTCGCAGGCTCGTCGACTTCCATGGCGGACCAACCACGCGCCGAAGGGTAGCTTGCGCGGCACTCGCTCAGACGGACCACATAGGTGTTGAACTCTTCTGGTCAAACACAAAGAAGCTATGATAAAGAGGAAGAAAAACACGGAAACCAGCTGGTTCGAAAAGTTGAGCGAGAGGTGAGGGTGAAATGTGATCTCGTTTGTCTCCTCCGGTCCGGCGTGCAAGCCAAGGTTGCCAACGCGCGCCAACCAAAATTTTGAAATTTCTGGAGTCGGCAAGCTAAAAGTTTCCCACCCCAAAAAACCGCTGTAACTGGGTCCGTGGGACCCCTGAGGGGAACCGGCCTGCAGCAAGCACCACCTAACGGTTGCATCATAGCTCGCCAATTACTAATTAATTTTCTTCGGCTACCAAGCGGCGGACCGAGAAAAAGTCTTGTAAGAGTCAACGGCCATTTTACCGAGCGATCATTTTTACAACTTTACAACATAACTTACGTGGAATACTCATCTTTTTAATAGTCTTAATCTATCAGATACCTTACATCGACGGGTAGTCTCTGCTATGGCAACTATGAAGACTTCCAGGGCGGCTTCGCGCCTCCTGTCGACAGCCTCGAGGCCCTCCGTGGAATGCCAACTCCGAGCTGCACCGAATTGGTCTCGGACGCTGAGCACACAGACAAGAATCCCATCTTCGACAGCGTCCGTACGTCCTCTGGCGAAGCGATCACATCAGCAGCCGCGCATTGCCTTTGGCGGCGCGGCCGTACAAGGTGTGCGGACCATCTTCATCCAAACCGAGAACACGCCAAACCCAGATGCGCTCAAATTCCTCCCCAACCATCAAGTCGTGCCGTCCGAGATCAACACACCGTTCATCGAGTACCTGAATCCGAGATCTACAATATCGCCACCGCACCCTTCGCCGCTGGCCTCGAAGCTTATGAACATCGACGGAATCACTTCTGTCTTCTATGGGGCGGACTTCATCACAGTGACCAAAGCCTCGGATGTAAATTGGGCGCATGTGCGACCCGAGATCTTTGCGCTCATCACGGAGGCCATCACCGCGGGGGAGACGATCGTCACCGTTGCGGAGCGTGATGGATCCGGGCAAGAGGGTGCTGCTGAGGAGGATAGCCTGGCGTACAACGAGAACGACAGCGAGGTGGTGGGCATGATCAAGGAGCTGTTGGAGACTCGCATCAGACCGGCTATCCAAGAAGATGGCGGAGATATCGAGTTCAAGGGCTTCGAGGATGGGCAGGTCATGCTCAAACTACGAGGCGCCTGTCGTACCTGCGACTCCAGCACAGTAACGCTCAAGAACGGTATTGAAAGCATGCTGATGCACTATGTAAGTTCTTTCCCTTTAGAAGGCCCTGCTGCAAAGATGACAGGCTAACTTCGTTTGGATACAGATTGAAGAAGTCCAGGGTGTTCAGCAAATCCTAGATCAGGAGGAGGAAATCGCCATACAGGAGTTTGCCAAGTTTGAGGAGAAGCTGAAGCAACAGAAAGGATCCGTGCCAGCTTGATTGCTTGCTGTACTATAGACAAAAATGATACCCACTCATCAAAGAAACTGCGAGACTGCTATAAAACTATACTTGAAGCCCAGCGAGACTTGAATCTAGAAGTTGCCTCTATAGTTTGAACACGCCATCCAAGTATACTTGTGGTCTTCATACGCGCGTTCTACTTATATGTTAAGTGGTCCAACAATTAATTCTCGAGGCTGCTGAATTGCACCCTGACCGGCACCCAGCACCGTGTACCTGGGAGTGCCGGGCACATGAATATGCCGTGCGGCGTTCGACTTATGCATAATATCATGCCAGCAGTTTCAGTAACACGCTAGGTCGAGCCACGATAGCACAATGATCTCTTGTTGCCAACGGTCTACAGCCGAAAGTTGTGAGACGTTTCAAAAGCCTCCCACCAACACATGAGGACAAGGCAAGCTTTCGATCACGCGCTTAGCCGAACAGTCCAAGTGCAGAACAGAAGAATAGTGTGCACGATTGGCACAGAATTCAATATTAACGTCGATAAATTCCAACCCAAAGCCATAGCTCGAAAGCTCGAAGACTACGAGTTAGAAGCGTGTCATAGGGTAGGAGGTAGATAGCTGGTCGTTAGTGAGAGTAAGTTGCTACCTAGGGCGGGGTTTAAGCAAGGCAATCCTTCCAATGCTTTGCATGCGGGCGTCTGGTGCCGATGGGCGATCTGGGGTACAATACTACCTTAGCAGCCAGTTTCTGCCACTTAGAGCGACGGCAGATGCGCTAAACGATGGTGGAAGGCGTAAGGTGTGAATGTGCAACGGCGGCACCGCACTTGTCGCAATAGTAGAAACGAAGAACAATAATTGCGAAAGTGTAGTATCGAGGAACACGGTCAGACGCGCAGCAGTGGACCTATCATCTTTCGCCCTTCGCACATGAAGAAAAGCTCGATCAAGGGGGTGCAACCTGTCGCGTGATACAGTGCAGCTACCGGCACCGGAGGGAGGGTAGGATAACAGGGCTTCGCTCCACTCGGGGCCCCAGACTTAAATTGCAAGTCAACCATCCCAACCTTGTCCGCCTGTACCGGCGGGGTGTGGCGTTGTCCCGAATTCAAGATGGTGGTTGGTGGTGGTGGTGGTGGTGGTAGTGGTGCTTTTAGGAGGGCCTTCTCGACATGACGACAGAATGCCTCGAAATGAGGGGTTCAAGGTGGGAGATGGAAGTATCGTGGCTTGAAGTTTGTACTGGGCCGATAGTCAAGCTCTAAGCTCTTTGGGTCGAGCAACTCCGAAATGACCCAAGCTCCTGGAAAAGAAGATCGGTGGAGCAGCTTGGATTGTCCACAGCTTTTAATGGTTGAGTTCCTGTTGGTTCTCTACGAGGCAGCCTGTGAGGAGCAACAGTATTAGTGCTACTAAGTACTGGTAGTACCTAGGTAGTGAGGTCGCAGGTGACACAGCTTGCTAGTGCTGGCCATTGACCAGTAATGATTGAATCAGCCGATAAAGCACAGCACTTCACTGCATGTAACTTTTCATATTGCGGGGTGTCGATCACTCCACCGTCCGCCTTTGGTATAAGTCGGTGGTACTATTAAGTAGGAGTTGATGTACAGTGCATATTGCTGTCGAGTAGGCGCAGGCTCAAGCACGCAAGCCTGGCTTTTGGGACTAGACTTGTTCCTTGATGAGTTGGGATGGTGAGTTGGGGAAATGCAAGTGGTGCGTCACTCGACGTCCCCTCACCTTCTCCATGACCCGCTGCGTTGGAGAGGTCACGGTGCAAGAGAGATACATTATCGGTGAAGGCCTGAGAGTCATCTCTTCTCCTGAGTATAGCTCTACGTAATATTTCGTACAGCAAACAGGCCAAGTCGTCAAGAGACGAGACTGAACTAGTCTCGCAGTTGAATTGTCTTGGAATTTCGTGCTTGGGACTTGACCAGAATGGAGAGTATTCGCTACTAGGGAACACAGCTTCCCCAGCCGCGCTAAGTTAGTAGATCCCTCGGCAGTGTTAGCTGTGCCTAATTGCCTGGTTGCTAAGGTCAGGTAAGGCACCGGCGCATCGAAGACCCTTCGTTCTGAACCTTCTGTGTCAGCGCCACCCTCGGATTCCGCCACCATCCCCAAATGACGTCGAGTTCCCCATATTCGTAGCCAGTTTGACGCCTCCCGCCGCCCTGTGCTCCGTTTCTGCTACAGCCCAAGGGCAGATGCGCCGCACTAAACGGGCATAGACTTCTACGTCGAAACTGTCTAGGTCTCGCCTGCGATCTCGTCCGAGCCCATCATGAGTACTTACAATGTCCCTGCTTCATGCTTTGTTATCAGTTGGCATTTGTTTGATTCCAATCTGGGAGAAACATGATGTTCGCCGGTGAATGGATCATTTGGGTTGTCAACAGAATGAGTAGTATAGTAGTAGTATGCAAGGAGACGTTATGGCGGCGTCGTCGAAGGTGCCGCACCTAACAACCTTCGTGTGTGAGATAGTAGCTACGGAATTATTTGCTCGGTAGTCGATCCGAAGCGAGAAGTGCACCCCCTCTCTTACACTAATGAACGTGTACCGTGAATATCTGTGTGCGTTTTACGGCATGGGTAAAGGAGAACACAGTCAAAGAAAGTCGTTGTGCTTACCAGCTTTGAAAGCACTTTGAGACTCAGATGCAATGGCACTTGACGCTTAGTTTACAAAGATATCTTCATCTTGAGCAGAACAAGTAATCGCTAATTTTTTTTTTTTCGAAGATCAGGCCTTAAGGCTTGAATGGTAAAAAAAGGTACAGGTGCAAAGAGGCTGAGGTCAGTGTCGAGCTGAAGTTGAAGATATCTCTGCGCTTGGCTCTTGCCTTCCATCCATCTCTCCTCCTTCTTTCCGCTCCACCCTTCCCTTGATACTACTAATAGGCACTTAGTTAAAAGACCCATCGGGTAAAAGCAAGCTGGTCAGCACAACCAGTAATGATAGGTAGTATTCGTAGGTAATATTCACAAAAGAAAGAGGAACTGTAGCACCCCCAGATAATCAGGTATAGTTCCTAGTAGTACTGTAGTAGCCATCCTAGCATCCGAAACCCCCGCCAATGGAAGGCGCTACGGAGGCCTGGAACAGGGCCAGAGCCAAAGCCTTCAAGTTGGTGACGGTGGGAGAGACTTTGATCTTCCGAAGTGGTGCTGATGGCCGGCCCAATCCGAAGGCTGTGCTGCTGGTATGCGGCTTCGATGAAAACCACCAGCGCCGAGTTTACCTTCTGGCTTGCCGACAGCGGTCTAGCCATTCTGTTGTATTCATTGAACTATTGCTGCTAATTTCATCATCGTGTCGTGTTCTCGAGCCACCCACACGGCTGCTTGTGCTATTGGAGTGAACTAGAAGCTCGCAACAACAGTCCACCACACCCATGGTAGCACCCTCACTCTCGCTCTGCCTCGCGAGCCTCCAGGAACAGCGTAAAACGACCCGACGTGTTGAAGCCACCCTTGGCTCTTGTCGATTTGAACTAACCTGTCCTGGTGGTCCAGTCTGCCCCGCCAACGCGAGGGCTAGCACAAAAGTACGACTAGTCTCTCACGAGTAGTGCTGCTAGTATAGCCAGCCGTCTTAGCTGAGCTAACAGCTCGAGGTGCTATAGCCTTCGGAGACAAAAAGCATATCATAGCTTGCGCCCCCCACCGACCTACAGCTTGCTGCTTGTTGCTTACCTCTACCGTTACACCCTAGCCGTTCGGCTACTTACCTTGGCATCTCATCGTCGTCGTCATTTGGTTTCGTCGCCAAGCTCGACTCCATATCGATTCTCAACAAGAGCTTCTGCTTCAACCCCCAGACAAGAATTGAAACAGGCTGACGGCGCCTTCCCGTTTCTGAGTCTTCTCACAACCCTGACGTGTGGGGTATCGGGTGCCTACTCCATATCAGCATATTAAATACTTATTACCTCGAGGTGATCAGTCAGCCAGCCACCTGCATCACAGCAGGAGCTTAGAGAAACACATACCTTACGAGTCTACTCAGGTACTGTCTTCACATTACGGCACTGGGGTCAGTAAGTATACCGAAGCACGGAGAATTCAGGTCATCGCCCATTCGCCTGCAAGTGCTTGCGAGCAAACCCAGGCCCCAGGCATACGCTATTACAACCTAGCACAGGCTACAGTGTACGTGCATATTACAGGCCTACTGAGATCCTTGTCTCATACCCCAGACTCATCACCACACGCTTCCTCTCGCTGGTCTCTCGGTTGACACTATTACGGCGTAGTACGGAGCAGTGCTATACTCGTGGTGTCGATCTTCTGGGCTTCCGGACAGCTTCTGTTTGCTCTCCAAGTTGCTAGTGCTAGAAGCTTACCTTGGCATTCCCAGGTCCCAAAAGACAAGAGACAAGAGTCGCCTGACTGTCAATCGACTCACCTCCGTCTCATTGCGACCTTGCTGCCTCTGGTGGATCGTGCACAGGCTCTTGCCGTCCCCCGCCCCAGCTGGCTACCTACCTTACGAAATCGCCCTGCATCAACGTCGCAGTTGACTGTCGCTGTCGCCGACAGCTCCCCCCAGCAGAGCCAGCATCCAGCACCAGCAGTAATCGTAGCAGCCCGCAGGGTTGCGTCGCAGGAGAAGAGAACAAACAGCCTTTTCATTTTTAGTACATTCAATTACGAGGGTAGACCAACAACAGCCTGAGTCTGCACAAGGACAGACCAGGACAGACCAGGAAAAGACAAGCTCTACTAAGGTACGGCGCTGTTCCCCGCTTGTGGACTTGACAGGCATCATTACCACCACCATTTCCCCTTTTCCTCCCGAGATTCTCCCCATCTATTATTACCTACCTACCTACTTGTACCTCATTGCTCGCCTCCCCAATCCAATCCGATCCGCAATCCGCCCTCTCCCCACCCCACAGTTTGCGCTGCGCTGGACAGGATTGACAGTCCGCTGCCGCGCCGGTACATCACCCGCCGCCATCGGTATCGCTGTTTCTTGGGCCTGTCCATTCTTTGCGGCTCCAGTCCAGCTCCCAGCCCAGCCAAGCTCTCTCATCCTCGTCAGGCGCTCGAATATTAGTTCCCTGTGGCTGCGCTTTGTCCGTCAGTTCGGTCCCCAAGCCTCATCATCTCTGAGCACCACCATATTACAGTCTTGTCGTCCACGTCTAGTCTCGACGATGAGCCGAGAGGGAGTCAAATTCTAGTAAAGCTGGTACAAACTCGTTGCATACTACCACCTTGCCGACCACTTACTTAATTTTCCCCGGCCTGCCTGCATCTGTTCCAGGTCAAGGAGCGTCGCCCCTCGAAGCCGCCACCGCATCGCCGCCGCCAGCTGTTGAATCTCGAATCTCGACCCTTGACCCACGCCTGTTCTCTACTCGTTCTTCTTCTCATTACTCTCCATCCACTACCTGCTCTCGCCATTCGTCTCTATCCACTCCTTCACCACCCACCTCTCATCCCCCCCGCGACACGTGCCTGTCAATCCATACATGCGTGTTCGCTCTTCTTCTGCTCTTCGGCCTTGCTTGATTCTTTTTTCCTTGGATTCTGGGTTAGACGCGCTGCTTAGACCTCATTATACCCCTTAACATCATCGCACTCTTAATCGACACCTATCACCTCACTCCCGGGATTCTTTCAATTCAACGCGCGCAGCTTCCAGCGTCTAGGCCACAACGAGCTGAACGAAGGTTCGAAAACCGTTGCCTTCAACGCTGTTTGTCGCATTTAGGCTTTGAATTTCCCGCTCTCTATTTTGATTGCAAAATTTTCTGTTTTCCGGATATAATCCTCTTTCGCACTCTTATTTTTCGGTCTGGACTTAGAGCTCATACCCCATAGAATTCTGAACGTTTGCTGAGGTGGTGAGTTTCTTTCTCCTTGTCAGCCTCACGGGCTACACTGAGCGACCTCCTGTGTGACGGTTGTTCTGTACTAGCTGTTCACGATAGTTAGAGAGATGGCCCATGAATGCCGCTACTCTACGTGATTTTCGCGCCTTGCGCGCACCGTCAGATCACTTTCACTCATTTTTTCCGAATCTACCTAGTTCACTTTTAAAGCATCACCTGATCTTTCACGGACTAAGAAAACTAATCCTCCCAGGCGTTCTCAAAGTTTGCGCTTGACCTCTACGAGCACTCATACTACGCCTGTTACATCTCTCATTATTCGCTCATTCCCCCGTTGCGCCAAACCATCACGTGCCGCATTTCTCACCTGAGCCTGAGGTTTCATCGTGACAAACCTTCGGCCTCAGCTCCGCCTCAGCTCACAGTCTGTTCTTCAGATAGAACTACACTTCCCACTTCTGCGGGCTGCGCCATCCCGTTCGGCCACAAACCGCTGCTTGATATCTACACAGGAAAGTGGGAAGAAGAGGTGCACCACTTATCATGAGTTCCGGGCCACTCAAATCCGGGCCACAGTCAAGGGCCGGCCAAGGCTCCAACACCGCTACCACACCTGGTGGTACCAACCACCTGCTGGAAAAGGTCAACGCACGAACATCAACACCTGACTCGGAAGCGTTGGCTAGTAGCGATGACGAGGGCGATCATAGACAGGATTCTTCACAACCGCCCGCTCAAGCCCACAAGCCGGTGAGACGGTCATCTTGGTTGAACGACACGTCTACGCCCTTCAGTCGCCCTCGTAAGAACTCCATCGCAAGCGGATCAATGTCGCCGACCGCATCGCACCCTACCACGCCATCCGCAGAGACTGGTGCTGCTGCTCCTTGGGGTTCTCACTCGGCCTCATCAGGTATGGGTCGTTCCTCGGGACCTTCTGCTTTCCCTTGGGGTACTGGTATTTGGAATACGGAGCGTAAAGATGCCCCGCTTCGGTTGACGGAGGTGCTGCCATCTCCGACGTCACAAGTGCCTCCCGGTGCTACAAGCAACTCCATGTTTGGTCCTGATGCCGGTCTAACACAAACCTCACCCGGCTTACGGGAAAGTGGAAATTCACAGATTCCTTTTGCTATTCCGTTACATCCTACGCCCAAAACATACCGTTCTCAGTCTTACTCAGTGGGACAGATGGATCCCGAGTCTGCTCCAAGCACCGGCATGGGCTCCTCGGCTATTCTTGGCCGTGCACGGCATCCTGGCCTTCAACATCGGCCCTCGCGACCTAGCATGCTCAGTGAGATGGCCAACGATGGATCAATGCTGGGTAAAGTCAAAGAGGTGGAGGACGACGAAGATGAGGAAAGTGCTTCTGAGTCAATGCAGGGGTCTTTCCACCAGAGCGCCGAGTCGAAGACCATCGAGTATCTTACAAGAGAAAACGCCATGCTTCGTCAACAGCAGCAGTACAATCGACTTCGACCTCGAGCATCTACCGGTGCATCGTACTTTGGCAATGGTTATGGTCTCCACGATTCAGTGCCCGAGGAGTCAGACTACGCCATTGATGAGCTCGATGAGATGAACGAAGGAGGCGAATCATTTGCAAGGAGGGCGGCTAATAGGCGTATGAGCGAATACGGCGGTGGCGGGAGTGGCTTCCGCTCTCCTCTGGGTGGAGATGGCAGTCGCAAGTCGGACGTTAACTTGAAGAGAGCGCTATGGTCGACATCTGGCCTCCCTGCTGTTGACGCATCCCAAAGCCGGCGGCACTCTTTCGCTAACATGCCTACACGCCAAGGCTCGATTAGCTCTATTGCCGATTCAGTCTCCAACTTGGAGGCGACTACACCAGACGGACAGCAACTCCAAGACTACATGTCCGGGTACCAGGACTCTGGTGCATTTGCCGGTGCTGGCAGCAATGGTGAGTTTTTACCTAGCGGCGGCTGGGAGTCACGACTTTTCCGTGTCTGTAATCGTATTGACAAGACAATAGCGCCATACATGCCTATGGGTTCACACATGGGCTCGAACCTTCCAGCACCATACAGCAATCCGTATCAGCCGCATCTCGGTGCCCAACCTCCTTTCCCGAATCGAGCCCCGTCTCCTCATCGTAACTTGTACAGCATGGCGCAACCACGTCACAACCAGCTTCTTCACATTGTTCTGTTCAAGTGTGCCAGAGCCGATGTCTTCTACATTCAGGAGGGGACCGGCCTGACGGTCAAGCCAGGTGATTTGGTCATCGTGGAAGCCGATCGTGGAACTGATCTTGGCACTGTCGCCAAAGACAACGTGGATTGGCAGTCCGCGAAGGACTTGAAAGAGCACTACGCCGAGGAGCACTATAAGTGGCTCATGATGTATTCTCAGGGTGCTGCGGCTCAGGATGGCTCGGGCTCGGGCCTTCTCGCCTCCTCAAATGGGTTGCAAGGGAGTGCCGTTGGTGGAATGGGACCGCCCACCCAGCATCATATGCAGGAGCCTACTGCTGGAGAGCTTCGACCAAAGCTTATCAAGCGTCTTGCCCAGAGCCACGAGGTCCATTCCTTGCGAGACAAAGAGGGCCAGGAGGCTAAGGCAAAGCGAGTTTGTATGCAAAAGGTCAAGGAGCATGGTCTCAATATGGAGATTCTCGATGCCGAGTTCCAGATGTAAGCCTTCACACATCATCTTTTACTAAGCCGGCGACTGACATTGTTGTAGGGATTGGAAGAAACTGACGTTCTACTACTTTGCTGATGCCTACATCAACTTCAACTCCCTAGTCACCGACCTATTCAAGATTTACAAGACCCGAATTTGGATGTCGGCAATTAACCCGGCTTCTTTCGCTAGCCCGACATTGGGCATTCAAGCCCCGAGCGGCGTGGGACCCGGTGCCGTCGGTGTGGGTCGTTCGGGAAACAATGAGCGGCGACAGAATCAGCAGCAGCAACAGCAGCAGCCGCCGCCGCCGCCGCCGCAACAACAACCAGAGCAGCAAGCTCCTGGAGTGTTTACCACTGGCGGTCAGCCCGCGCGAGGTGGATTCCGACCGCAACCGAATGGCCCTTACAACGGTGACCGTGGAAGTGCCCCTATTCAGGCATATCCTAGTCCGCAGTACGGTTATACCCAAGGAACTGGGGCATTCGGGAACATGCGAGCGAATGTACCCTATGCTCAAGGAATCCCGCCGAACGTTGATGCTTTCTCTGCTGCTGGATTTCAACAGCTGGGCGACTTCCAATCACTAAGGAACAGATATCCTACTCCAGGATCTGTGCCTAGCCCGACGCCTCACTCACAAGGAATTTCGCCCATCTCGCCACAGCATGACTGGAACGCGGCTTTCCAAGGTCTCTCGCTCAATTCGCATTAGTGCAGGCCCAAGTTCTTGGGCCGTAGTCCACTGCAAATTCAATATGCCTGGCTGAGTCCCTCGACTACGAAGCGAACTTCTCAAATATGAAGGATAGGATACGTTACGGCCGCACTTTTATTGTTAGAGCAAACTCTCGCCTGACGAATGTTTCGTACATTTTGACACATTGGTATTTTTTCATTATCTCTTCTTTTTACGTCCTGAAGGGACACTCCTCCATCGTTGTCAACTCAAGCCTTCAACTTTATTTTTGGTCATTTTATACTTGGCTTTTACATTGAACGCTTTTCTTTTTCTTATGGATTGTTTGGTTCAGCTATTTGTTTTCTCAATTTGGTTTATTTTGACGACTCAAAAGACAAGAACCGGCAGCGACTGGGCACGACATTTGCTTTCGCTTTACTGGAAGAGACTATAGACAGAGAGAATCGAGTTCACGCATTCACGGATGTATCTAATACGCAAAAGAAAGGGGCTGCTTGGGCAGGGGATCAAGGTCGTGTGCAGCAAGAATGCTTGCTGGTGTCACCTTATTGTTGCGATTTCTTATTCTCCAACGTTCGAAGTGCATTATTAGGGTTTAAGAGTGATATTATTTAGGTAGTTAAAGAGGGAATGCAAGGGAAATTGACGAAGACCTTCACGATTGTACTTATCTTAACTGCATGGTTCCCCATCTTGATGCCTCATCCGTTTTTGGTGATACCTGGGCATGTTTCTTTCAGCGGCAGGTGTGGCCAAGGGCGCCTTCCTCCAAAGGACAGCCATTGTCGTCCGCAGCTTCCTGATAGGCAATCGTGCCTTCCATCAAGGACCTCTAATCCTGCAAATTCATACCTTATCTTTCTGCCTCACTGAGGTAATACTTGTAGTATTCTAGGGCTCAAAGCCGCATACACCACAAAGCTATTTCACTCCACAGCCATCAGCTAGGAACTGCCGAATATTACTAAATATCACTTATATGACTCCTATCCTCAACTCTTACACTGGACATTCTGATTTGTGGTTTGATAACATGGCTCCAAGGACCCGGAAACAAAAGGCACCAGGTGGGTGGATTAGCACTAATGGTGCTGATATGTACGGACTTCTGGGCGAGATCTGACATGAAGTAGCAACAACCAACGCGAAAGGCGGAGCCAAACCCCCTGCCAGAGGCAAAAGAAAGCATTCATCCGAAGAGGATGTCCAGGATGATGGGCGCGATGGCAGCAAGTAAGCAAGCTGAGCTGATGTATTCGGTACTTTGATTTACTGAGACTTGGATTGCAGGCGGTTCTTCGATGCGGCCAGGAAATCTACGAAGCGGAGGTACAATTTGAACAGCGCTAAGAGCGAGTTGGACAAGCAAGTCCAAGAGATTATGGATCTCATCAACGAGGAAAAAACTAAAGAGTGAGGATCCAGAGAAGGGACTAAAGAATAACTGACAGGCTAACGAAGACCAGACCAAATATGAAATTGGGAGAGGCTCTGCTTCAAAGTTTGCCCTCAGAATGTTCCACCATCATGCCCCTTACCGGTAGCAACAGCTCAGCTCGTCAGGGGAACCTGAACGTGCAGAATGTTACGTACGACAAGGCGAGTGAGATTCTGAAGCAGCTTCAAATGTCGACCAAGAGATATCAGACCCTTGCTGTCCGCGACATTGGAATCAAGAAGCCGGATTGGATGCCCTGGACGCAAGACAAGAAAGATCTATTGGACCTGAATGAAGCTGCCATGGTTACAGCAGCTCGCACTATTAACAACCTGATCGTTCCGAAGCCCAAGGCAACAATGACAGCCGAGCCAGGCAGAGCTAAGGTAGTGGAGAAGCTGGCTTGGGAGATGTTTGAAGGCGTCCGGCCTGGAAATCACAATAGCACATGGGGAAAGATTGCGCAAGGCCAGATTAGAGCATTTGCGGGGATACTGAAATCTATGAAGGATAACTAGTAGCATCGGGCGAACGGCATTGAAATGAAGCGATGCCACTCTGGGGAACAAAGCTATTAGAAATGGGCAATTATCTGATATTTGGTGACATGTCCATCACAAGGAAAATTTCTAGGAGTTTGAAATTAAGACATAATGCCATCCTACCCGCAAACAACAATTAGTGATGTATTGTATGACTTAGTGTCACCAAATCTTACTTGTTGAACAACAAGTTGAAGAGTAAGTGCCACTTAACATACATACGAGTACTAGGGCGAGAGCCAAGTTCTGCTTACTCATCCAACACCACACCGCCACAGGTGAAAAGAGAGGGAGGGCTGGAGCGGAGGGGCAAGTCCTAGGGCGCTAACCCAAAATATGACTAGCGCGGCTGTTCGCCCACAAACTGCCATTTCACGCTCGCAGTTTTGCAAATCCACCAAATTTTCGAGCCCTCGTGTGTCTTGACCTCCTACTTTCACATCTCCATCCAACCAGCCCTCTACTAACCCCCAAATTCAAGGCAGGACAACCCTCCCAAAACCGGTACGCTCTATAATTTCTTTCTCATTCAATCGCTTCCTGGTGAATTGGAATTTTGCTGACAAGTCCTTTTGCAACAACAACAGCCAAGATGGGTGCCCTTAAGTACGTCGAGGAGCTTCAGAAGAGGAAGCAGTCGGACATTATGCAGTTTCTGCTGCGAGTCCGTTGCTGGGAAGTACGTTGAACCCCGATACCGATCGTTTTCGCATTCGAATTCTTTTCTTCTATACAAGTGTGGACGAGAGGACGCCTGGAGCACAATATCTTTTCACTTGCTGGTGCTTGAATCACTTGTTTCCCTCCCCGTCGTGGCTCGCCTGTTGACGGGGCACACGATGGGGACTGTGATGAAAGAGCCTGGCAAGTAAGATTGGCTTCGTTTCTTGTGGCGCTCCCCTCTCTGGTCCTTGCTATACACTCGTTGAACATTTGCTGAGAGTGCATCAATATAGCTCCGTCAATTGAACGTTATCCACCGCGCCTCGCGCCCCTCGCGCCCCGACAAGGCTCGCCGTCTCGGTTACAAGGCCAAGCAGGGCTATGTCATCTACCGTGTGCGCGTCCGCCGCGGTGGCCGCAAGAGGCCCGTCCCTAAGGGTGCCACCTACGGTAAGCTAGCTTTCTTCCCCTCACCACGTCTTAGGAGACAAAAGAACAGGACTAATGTGAACTTTTCTTCTGTATAGGCAAGCCCACCAACCAGGGTGTCAACAAGCTGAAGTACCAGCGCTCCCTCAAGGCCACCGCCGAGGAGCGTGTCGGCCGCCGCTGCGCCAACCTCCGCGTCCTCAACTCCTACTGGATCAACAACGACTCGACCTACAAGTACTTCGAGGTCATCCTCGTCGACCCCCAGCACAAGGCCATCCGCATCGACCCCCGCATCAACTGGATCGTCAACCCCGTCCACAAGCACCGCGAGGCCCGTGGTCTCACCGCCACCGGCAAGAAGTCCCGCGGTCTCAACAAGGGCCACCGCTACAACAACACCCGCGCCGGTCGCAGAAAGACCTGGAAGCGCCAGAACACCACTTCCCTGTGGCGCTACCGTTAAGCAGCTCGTGGAGTCGGCGGCGTTGGTGGACGACGGCGAGTGTGTGGATAGATTGCGCAATTGGTTCGTGGCAAGCTTTGCTGCGAATTGGTTCCCTCTAGTTGCGTGCTTAGCTTGCGTCTGTTCTGTTTTCGCGGAAGGGGGTTGGTGGATTACGGCATGTCCTTGATGTTTTCTTGCATGGCTGGAGGTTTCACAGGAGAATCTGGAGGCCAGTGCATTTATACATAGCAAAAAAGGGAAAGAAAGAATTCCAAGGAATAAGACACATAATGAATGTCTGCTATACCATGACCTTTTCATCAATCGTTGCCCACACGTGACTATATGTGACTGATGTTAGTCTCGTCGAACTGGTGAAACTGTATCGAGCATTTGAATTCCCGGTTGCTCTCAAGGCCTCCAACTTGAGAAAAGAAAAAAATACTAGCATCGCAAAAGGCTATGAGGCAAAGACCTCTTAGTTACTAGCGGGCATCATGAGTCCAGTGTGTTAAGGGGACTGAATAGTCAACAAGCAAGTTGGCGGGGTTGTGCGCGCCGATGGAGCACATAGAAAATCACAACGTAGCAGGTCCGAAATCAAGTACTCAAACCTCAATTGCAAATCTTCTCTCTCTCTAAGTACAAGCAAGGCAGCCCGGGTCAGAGCCCAGGGCTCGAATACGTAAAGGCGTAGAAAAAGCCATCCAAGTCCACGCCGAGACTTGGATCAACTAAGCCAAGGCCAAAAGGTCTTCGTCTCCCCCCCATTAACCTTCGTGAAATCCCCAACCGTCAGAAAGATCATACAACAACAAAAACTTAAAAAAGGAAAATCGAAAAACGAAAAAATGTCTGCGCGTCTCTATTATTTGCAACCACTGTCGCCAGTCCACGGCCCAGCAAACGGGGACTGGAGGACAGAGTGCAGTTTAGATGGTGCGAGTAGACGGGAGGCAACTCTAGGCTCCGTCCAGAATGCAAGTCGAATCTGATATGAAAACATCCCCTTATTGAACGACGGATCAGGTCCAGTCCAAATGGAGATCTATAAGTAGCGCGGGCGTTTTAGTGCGTCGTGACTGTCGTGCCATTGCGAGATGTCGTGAGTCATGAAAGCCGATTCGAAATGAGCTTCTGACCACAATATGACTGAGAAAAGGAAAATAAATAGGGCGCAATCAAAGCCCTCTGCAAAAAGAAGAAGAAAAGAAGAAACCGATTGTGCAAGCGTCTATGAAGGTGATCATTGTCGGTAGATCGAAGTACAGGTACACGTCGTGAACATCATCGTATATGGCACTGTGTCCGGAACTGCCGTTTCCTCCATAACGACAGTTTGGATACGTGTCAAGCGACGGTTCCGATCGTAGCGATTGCTTTTTTTTGAACTCCCCTTCTCGGTAGTATACACACAAAGCCATGCATAAGCATGCTGTGCGAGATGGACTGAGGAATAGTGTAAGGTAGAAATCCAGGAGCCGAGAACTCAAGGATATCTGCTAAGGTTCTTCATGTAGACGTAGAGCAAAAGGAAATTCGTCATGTCGTCGCAGTGTCGTTACTGGGCTGCGTTTGATTGGACGCAGCCAAATGACAGACTGAAAGAAAGTTGAGTAAAATACAAGCAAGTCGTTTGCAGGTCCAGACTCTTGGAAAAGTCTACATCCAAGAACCTCCCCCATTGCTTTGGTGGGGCATGTTGGAAGCCTGCTGAGTGCCATTGTAGTTGTTCTGCAGGCCCTGGTTGAATTGAGGTTGAGGTTGCTGGACGGGACCACCGGGGGCAGCTGATCCATTTGGAGCCGGACCATTCGAGGTAGGAACACTGCCGCCATTCTGGTAGCCGCCCATGTTCTGCTCGATGCCTTGACCTTGGTTGTTAAGACCACCACCGTTGGTCATCTGGCCACTCTGAATCATGTTCCCATTTCCAGATACGCCGCGTGAGTGGCCTGCAGAGCGGAGAGGAATTTGACCCTGGGTGTTATCGGCAGGGGTGACCTGGCCAGAAGAGCTTACACTACCGCGAGCATCGAACGTCGAGACCTTGGCCTGGATGCGACGCCCATAAGGAGTGTTGCGGATGGTAGGGAGAATGGGACGGATAGCCTCCACCAGACGATACTTCTGATGAGGGGTGGCGTACTCCAGGGCGGTCTGAACGACGTAATTGGCGTAGGAATCGCGGATGAGACGTTCCATCTCTGCCGGGATGAGCATCTCTTCAACGATCATATCCTTTGACGGAGCCTGGGCGCAGCGCAGGCACTTCTCGATGACATTGGAGCTAAACTTGTGTCGAGAAAGCTGGCTGATGCAACCTTGGAACATGGTCACAATCGGCTCGGTGAAGGTAGGCTCGTTCAAATCGATGATGTACTGAACAACGTAGTTGCCGAAAGGATCCTGAACAAGAACACGAGAGTGCTCAGTGATACGCTGGATGAGCCAAAGCTTCTGGTCACCAGAGGCGTGGTCAATGCAGCGTTGAAGCACGCAACAACCATGACGGTGGGTGCCCACTTCGACGCAGTTGTTGCCAACAGCATCAAAGATGAACTGAGAGTCAGGGGCAGTGAGTTTGTTCAAGCACTTCTGGATGACGTGGTTGCCGTTCAGGTCCTGGATGAGCTCAACCACACGGAAGCGCAGAGCCTCAATGATCAGGTGGACTTGCTGAGGAGTGCCAACATACTCGATCATCTTCTGGAGAGCACGTGTACCATGGGTGTTGAGAGCAATGCGAACCATATCCTGGGACGCGTTCTGAATCAAAACGGTCCGCTCATCGTCATTGCAGAACTCGAGGAGCTTCTGGCACAAATAATTACCAAAAGGATCCGTCATGAGCTCGATGACGTGCTGGTTCGTCTCGAGCCATATGGTGTGAACTTGGTCAGCATTGCGCTCTTCCAGCTTCTTCTGCAGGTAACGGCAACCGTGCTGGTCTTTGCAAAGGTCGTAGATCTGGCCTCGGAAGGAGTCAAGTGGCATGTTCTGGTAGCGAGACATGGCTATTAAATATATCGTCAGTAACTATTCAAACAAGCTCATAAGGGTTGCTCACCTTCATTGTCCATCTGGCGACGGTTCTGAATCACACGAGCCTGGCTATCGCGTGGCTGATTGGACTGGTTTGACTGGTTGTAGGTAGGGGCCGAGTTGTAGCCGGAAAAGTTCTGACCAGGGTACATGTTGTTGCCCATGTTCTGGCCCATGTTTTGAGGCATGTTGTTGCCCATGCCGTTCCCCATGTTCTGAGGCATGCCATTGCCATTGACACCACCAGCACCAACATTCATCTGCTGCATGCCAGCGGTGAGCATGTTCATGCCGTAGTTGCCGGGACTGGGTGTGCCACCAGCCTGGGGCACGAAGGCACCAGGAGGGTAGAATCCGCCGAACGCGTTCACCGGAGTGGCATTAGCAGCAGAAGAAACTGGAGGCCCAGCCATGGGGGTTGTAGCCACAGGACTGGGACCGAAGGGCGGAGCGTTGCCTTGCAGAGCTGAGTGCAGCGACTGGAAGTTGACGCTTTGGTCACGGCTCACATTGCTGGAGCTGTCACCAGACAGCTCTCGAGTGTGGCCACGGTTGGGCATGGCACCTGCTGGGATTCGGCCCATGCTAGCATTGTGGTTATGGAAATGCTGCTGAGCATGATTATTGGCGTTGCCATTCTGGGGAACAGTCTGGCCCGAGACATTCTTAATAGTGGGCACATCGTTCGAGGAGAACGAGCTCTGAAGCTTTGGAGGTGTCATGGCGGGGTTTCCTTGGCCAGTGGCTCCGTTGCCTTGGTTTTCGGGAGCGTTCTCTGAGATGTACTTGAGGTCAAGAGAGTGACGAAGGGAAGCGGGACGGTGGCCAACGGAGCCAAGGTCTTGTTGGCTGACGTTCGAGGAGGGACCGTTGATAGCGGATAGGCTCTGCTGAGTTCGATGACGGTTAATGTGACTGCTCCAGTTGCTAGACGAGTGTGCCTCGGGGTTTGGTGACGAGGATAAGGCAAGATCGAGGGCAGCCGAAGATGCAGACAACTGAACGGACAACGCGTAAGGTCAGAGAACAGAGAACGACAGCAAGTCAAACAATGACTAGGCAGAGAACACAATCAAGCAAGGGTGCATAGCTCGGGTTGAAAACACGAGGATATACACGAGGCACGCAAAGAATGTGTGGCTGCTAGGTGAACGTGTTTGTTCGCGCCGAATTTCTCACCAAGTTTTGAGGGGCAGGGAGAAAACTTGCTCAAATAGGCAGAAAAGCATTGCGAGGTAAAATCACTTTGTGAATGTGCTGAGGTGAAATCACACAGGGGAGCTTTGCCAGGCGCTGGTGAGCCGCCGCCGATTATCTAGTGGAGAAGCTCCAGTTGACCACCAGCGGCTCAGAAGGGACATGGCACACAACGAAAAAGCCCCCTGATGTAAAGAAAGAACGTAAGAAATTACTTGCACTCACCATATGATCATCGCGGCGCACCAGAGTAGGGAAAGTCTCATCCATGTTGTTAGCCTGAGGGGTAGCGGAATCGTCGTCGTCGAAGAGGAAGCGGGTTACGTGAGCGCCGTCAAGAGTATTGGCATTCTCGTAGCCCCCGTTCCTAGATCGAGTTGCAGGCATAGAATAACGTTGACTATCGTCGGAGGCCATGATTAGTACCTGGGGATATGCAGAAGCGTAAAAAACAAAAGCGTCAGATGCCCGAGAGAACTTGAAGCAGAAGAAGCTCTGGATCCAATCCAAGTCATGCAGAAGCCTTCTAGATCAAGAGATGTTGCAGATCAAGGAGATGAAGGAGATAAAGATGTGTGAGGCTCGATGAAACAGATCGAAGATATATATAGGCGAGGCGAGGCAAGGTAGTGTGAGAGGCAGTTAGAAGGAAGGAAGGAAGGCCCTGTGGAACGAGATGATGTGAGGCGGCAGAAATAAGGGGGAAAGAGGGCAGCCGTGTAAGTGAGAGTTTTAGAGAAGCGGTCGTGTGCAGTGGTGAAGCTTGAGGTTGCATGTATTGTGTGCACACGCAACAATAACGGCTCCAACTCGACCACATATGACTCTGCTGCTATCAGCACACGGCAACTATGCCCATGTGAAGGCCAAGGGATGAATATCTGAATATAGCGCCTCTTGCCGCCAACACAGATGCCTTCCGGGCGAGCCATCTGCACAGCAGAGGTATAGGCCCGAAACACGGTATCGGCGGTCAATGAATGGCGGCCGTCACACGCATGGCAGATACCACTTTAGCCCCAGCCGGCTTCAGATTCCTCAGATCTTGACCATCTCACATCAAAAATTCAAGCACTGGCCACCTTACTCGAGAACCCTTCCACGCCACATACATCAAAGTCAAGCCAGCTTTGGTAGGTTCATCATAACCATCTGGTCTTCGAACCCTACAAAGATGAGGGTTGTAAAGGGGAGAAACAGACAAACATTGCAGGCAAAGAGCAAATATTGCAGAACATAATCACGGGGGAACTTACGAGTGGGCTGCTCTCTGGTTAGAGAGCTCTTGACGAATAGCCTCGTCCTTATCATCATCATCGCTGTTTCGGCGAGTTGTCGGGACTGAACGGGAGGGCAGCTGACTGTCCCAAGCATACCGCCCCTGCTCCATGCCAGATGGGGGAGAGATGAGCTGCGATCCAGATCGGGCCGGTCGGTTGTAGAAGCCCGGAGGAGAGGCAAGACTCGACATCGAATAACGGCTGGGGCGGGAGAAGATGGACGGGAAGCCAGATTGATGCTCGGGGGGTGTCGTCGGTTCGGATTGGTGTCCACCAAGACGGACTTCTTCCTCCATCTGCGCAAGTTCGCGAGCCTCGCGCTGGGACTCGCGCTCCAGTCTCTGCATCTCTACCTCGAAGCGGCGACGCTGGTCCCTAATCCTTTCGTATTCCATCTTCTTCTTCTCGAGCTGCGATTCTAAAGTCAGTCGCAATTCCTTTCACACCAACATTCCTGCCGTCTCTTATATAGCAAATCGCAAAAGCTGGATAGCTTGGAACCCCATTTTGTGCTGCTGACGAATTCGGCGGAGTGGACGGGTTACACACCAGTTGGACCTTATGATATGCCTGCTGTAAGCCCATCATGTCAGCAAACCCGTAAGGAAAAGCGCAGTACGCCCAGTCACCAGTCGAAAGAGAGCGCCAAAGCGTCGCACCACAACCATGAACCGGCGCAAACCGGAGATTTTGGAGAACATACGTTATTATTAAAGTCTTGTTCGGTCCCACGCTGGGGGAAGTCGGTATGGTGGGCCATATTGTCCCGCTGCTGAGGATAGTCTCTCGTAGGAGAGGTCAAGGAGTTCAATGTTGGGACACGGCCGGAGTCGGTGGTAAATCGGCGATGGAGGTTGGAGCGGGAATCGGCGGCCGAGGCCTGCTGGTGCTGCTGGGCCGAGTAGGACTGAGGAGGCAATCGTGTGCCATTGCGGGGAGGCGTTACTAGAGACATGGCGCTGGGAGTGTCGTCGCGAGGGGATCGCTGGGTGCGAAATCGCGGGTCGTCCATGGCCGGGTTGAGAGGTTGAGGGAATCGGGAGGAGGAGGATTGTACAGTTGGAATACACTATCGTGACTGCTCAATCGGGGAGGAAGGATGATTCGGTCAAGGCCCCAGGCGGTACAAAAACGAGGGCTGGGGGTCCGGTTCAGCCTGTTCCCGAGCGCATGGAGTAACCACTTGCAGTCTTCAAACGACAGGGGTTAGCAAGCGCCCTGGGGAGAGCAGGGGAAGCTCGTGGAAGAGAGCGACAACCGCAGTAGGACGGGAAAAGACAAAAGAGTACAACAAGAAAAGACAAGATGTCAGGCAAAGTCAACATAAAAGGAAGAAAGGAAGAGTGAAGACGAGGTCGACAGCAGCGACGGCGGCAACGACACAGGTCCAGGAGGCGGGGTGGACATGCAGATGCAGCGAGCGGTCTGTACTATTCTACAGTCCAATCTGCTGCTGCGAGTGCTCCGTCGTGGAAGTCCTGGCAGTCCTAAGATGATCCTAGTACCAGTACTACTCGTAGAGGCTTCTAGGCAACTAGCTGGGTTGCCATTGGACACTGGACAGGGGGGTGAGTGCCAACCGTCAGCAAGCGAGCGACCGAGATGGGACACTTTGACGATGATGGGGCAGGATTGGGGCCGGGCCTCTTCTTCTGCTTCTTTATTTTTTTTTTTTTTTTTTTGTAATTTTTTGCGGGTGAGGGCCTTTGCGGTGGTTGATGATACTTTAGGTGGTTGGTTGGGTCTTGGTTGGTTGTTGAGATGGGATTGACTCTCTCTCTTGGAGTGTCCGCCAGCGGTGCAATTTGGCTGCAAATGGCCTGGCTCAACTTTGGCTGGTGACCTTCCAGGGCCGGTTTAAATTGTCCTGGGCTTGTGGCGTAGCAGTTGTTTGGTGGCTAACACGCTAACACAACCCCAAACAACCCCTAACTTCCAAGTTGTAAGCCAAGCCTTAGGTAGGTTAGGTAGGTAGGTAAGGCACCACCTTACAACTTAGCGGCTACCACAGCGCTAAAGAAGGATGCTACCCGCCATACCGTAAGGTACCAAGGCCAAAGGTTTGTTTGCCTAGCCTATCACCGATTGACCTCAAGGCATTGTCCGAGGCACTAGCCCCGTTGTTTGGTTGATATAACACAATAGAGCAAGTAATAAAGCACTACTCACTACCTAACTAGTAGTAGTAGTAGTAGTAGTAGTAGTAGTGGCGTTTAACGCTCAGAACGCAAACAGATACTGTAACTCTGAAAGTGCCACTGGACACAAACAGAGCTCCAACTAGCAACGGATGCCTCCGTTTCATCTAATCATCCAGCGTCTCAAACTTGAAGTCAACCCAACACTCAATGTGGACGCGGTACTCGTGCTATGACGGTGCTCGTCAGGGTCTGGCCTGTCTGCAGACTGCAGAATGCAGGCCCCAACACAGACCCAGATCCCGTCCTGCAACCACCAGCACACACACTCGCACTCACGCCAAAGGAGCGTACAATAAGGTACGTCCATGGTAGCATCAGGATGGGAGAGCCACATCCCTGCATGCAATCCAGCAGAATTGCCGCAAGTATGCCATCATCTTTGTTTCTGCGCGGGGCAAGCATGAGCTGGAGGGGGGGATAATGGGACTGTAAGGTACTAAGGCTACTAGTACTGCTACAGTACTCATCGCCCTTCGACATGCGTCCTTGTGTACGTGTATCTCTTCATGCGTTGGGCCGGGTCGACTCATACTACTGCTATAGGCAGCACCAGTATGCAACCACACAAAGAGGGGTGGAGGAGGTATGGGAACAGGCCACACTCAATCGCCAAGTCGATTCCCAATCAGGATGGGGCAGCCATCCATCCGCTGACGAGGGCCTCACCCAGGAGAATGGTGACGAAACATGGAAAAGGGACGAAATGCCATGTATCAGGGTGCTCGCGAGTGGCAATTCAAGAGAAAGCGAAACAGTTTAATACATACCGAAAACGTCTAGCTACCGTGCTGTTCGGGCTGCTAGTCTAAGCGTTTCGGAACACGGAGAGTTCCTGTATCACACGGAAACCCAGCTATATTTGCTGCGAAGACGTCGGCGGGCGGAGATGCTCGCCGATCAACGTAAGAGGATCAGGAAAATAGGACGAGAAAAGAAGAAAAGTAGGGATGACGGGACGCCAAGTGTAGCAGACATACAACATAGGTATGTATGTAAGCCAGATTGACAGAAAAAAAAAAGGAAGACAAAAAGGATGGGCAGGAGGTAAATGGCAAAGAAGACAGCATTAATTCTAACCTTGAAAGATAATACTTTACAGGCAGCCTGTATTATTCTGTGTCTGTAAACCTTGCCCTCACACTCACACACTCATACTCGCTGTGGTCCTCTAAAAGGCATTTCTATTAGACAGGACAGGAAGGCATCGGCACGACACAACCCGCGTGCAAGCGCTGCTGCGGAGTAAAAGCTAAAGCCCTAAGGTAAATACTTAGATCCCCTCATGCATGCTACACTGTAGCATGTACACCAGTAAGGCAAAGGTGAAATATGCAGCTGTTATTCTTGTTCGTATTGCAAATATCATAGGTACCTGCTGCTTCGCTGCATTTAACGGTGTACGTGCTTGAGAATTAGAGGCTGGGACAGGCGTTGCTGAACTGTGAATAGCCATCAACACCACCAACCTTGTCACCGCTTTACACATCTGATAGTACTCAGCACATGGGCAACATGTTCTCTTCCAATAAACAACAGTGGCTCTTCCCGAACCATCATTACCTATGTGGGGAAACGACTAATAATACTGCTAGTACTCGTAGTATCACCAGTAGTCCCATTAGTTAGGATGAACTGCAAAGACCAAACACAAGCCAGAAACTCATAAATCTAAACGAGATCAGACAAACGATATAAGGTTCCGGGGTACATATGTATGTATCATGGAAGCAGAAATGCGAGGAGGATTCGTGTCACTCCATGGTCGGCGAAACGACAGCCCATGTTGAGCTGCGCAGCAACATTGAATACATATTGACGCGGAGGTTGGCAGGGTTGAGCCCAAAAGCTGCACATTCTTGCCCCACCATGTAATGAGAAGAGAATGGGAGCGAGTGACAATATTGCGCTGGGCTCTTTCAGCAAAGCAGAGGCAAGCCAGAGGCTTATGTGGCGTCAGCCAGCTGTCCCAAGATTCGACAGGCGCCATACATGCAACCATCCCTCTTATCCGGAGAGCCTCTGGCGGGGACGCCATCACAGCACCTTTGGGGGTTAAGGCTCCGATAATTACCTGTCCTACGAGGGACAGATTGAGTCACACTTGAGCTGAAAGGTACCTAGTTTACATTCCTGCTTCTTGTTCGGAAAGACTCGAAGCATCCCGTGAGAGCCATCTCCCCACCAGAGCTCATGTAGCCATGTAGACGTTCTATGCCAGTACACACATATATAATATATACATATGTGTGTGTGTGTGCGAGTGTGTGTCCGCAAGACACCAAGCAGCCACGAAGTATCCACAATCAACGCCGGCCCCGATCCCAACAAGTCTCAGGTGGGCATGCTGGATCTCATCAACGGTGTTTAGAAGAGGCGGTGAAGCTCGTTCTCCCCCTCTCCTCACTACCCTCTAAGCCTCTCCCTCTCCCGTGGACTAGTAGTGGAAAATAACATGACAAATGGGTCTTGCCCCTCCAGCCACTTCGACGGCGGCAAAGGGAAAAAAAAAAAAAAAAAAAAAAAAAGGAAACAAGAGGAAAAGGGCCGTCACCGTGGCTGGCTGAGCCTTTGCAACCGCATTGGCCGAAACGATCAGCCCCGGCTGGCTCCACCGAAAGTGGAAAATCGGGGTACCAGACAAGACCCGAATATGCACGTCAACCGCAGTCGACGCGGGAGAAAAGAAGAGCATGGAACCTAAAGGCCGGAGCATAGATGGTGCGGCGGACGTAACGACAGTATTGGCCCATCGACAGCGGCGGCGGTAGCGGCGCGACCGACCCTTGCTGGTTTATTGAGGTGTTCATGTCGCCCGGTTGGGCTACTGCTTGACTAACCGCAGGAGGTTAGATGATGTAAAAGCACCCGGATCTGATCCTGACTTTCAGGGTGGTGAAGCACAACATGAACCGGGATGAATACCTAAGAGCAATATAAGCGAGATTTTACTGGTCGGGAGCTATCAAGGAGAGTATCTTGGACAATGATCAATATCTAGCTGTGTTCTTCTACGCTTCTCTGGCAAGCTGCGACCTACCTCTTACACGGGTTGTCATATATCACAATCCTGTCATCCCAACTTGTCCTCATAACCCGTGAAACAATTTGAAACGATTTCACCACGCATTGGGCGTGTATTTATCGAAATTAGACCTGAATGCTCGTTTTGAGAAGCCAATGATGACTACAAGCCTGGCTTGGGACTGACAACTTATCGCCTCATGGGTGATATCTGATCGTGTCAAGGTAGAAGTCTAGCGCCAAGTGCTGTAGGGTAGCTCAAAGTTGGAGAAGACCTGAGGTGGGGTGTACTAATCGCCGCGGGGCAGCACTTTTTTTTTTTCGTGACCGAACCCGTTACCATCGCATTTAGCTACAAGGCTGTGTGACTCTTCATACTTTTTTGCAATACCACATCCGACTCTTCCAGACCCATGACGTTTGCGCGGTGACCTCCAGGATGCCGTTGATAGACGACGGCTTCGAGGCCCTCCTGGAGCCCTTCTACAACGGCAAGAAGCTTACGGATCCCATCTCCACCAAGGATGACAAGTTCCAGCTTCTCCCGGCCTTTCTCAAGGTGAAAGGTACGTTCTCGGCATAGCTAGCTACCAATGCGCTCAATTGTTCCGACTAATGCGATTACAGGTCTTGTCAAGCAGTATGTCGTTCATTTCAAGCTTCAACTCGTTGCCTTACCCCCCCGAATGAATGGCTGACGGGCGATCTAGACACATCGACTCATATAACTTCTTTGTCGATCACGAGATCAAAGAGATTGTGCGCGCTAACCGCACAATCCGAAGCGATGTCGATAGCAACTTCTGGCTAGAGTATGCACTTGTCTTCTAGGGGATTCTCCGATCACAAGGCAGCGTGCTGACAATCTCCAAGATTCACAGACATCCGCGTCGACCGGCCCCGGCGGCAAGATTACCATGATGCTAAAACACGGAACGAGGTGACTCCCATGGAGTGTCGCCTCAGAGACATGACATATGCCGCGCCTATCCTGGTCGATATTGTCTACATTCGCGACAAGCAAAAGATTAAGAAGCAAGGAGTGCCTCTGGGTCGAATGCCTGTCATGCTGCGAAGCTCCAAGTGCCGACTCAGTGGGGCCAATAACACCGAAATGGAGAACATGAACGAGTGCCCGCTTGATCCTGGAGGCTACTTTATCATCAATGGCACGGAAAAGGTCATTCTTATCCAAGAACAGCTGAGCAAAAACCGAGTCATCGTGGAGGCGGACGAGAAGAACAGCGTCATATCGGCTTCAGTAACGAGCTCGACCCATGAGCGAAAGTCGAAGACATATGTTACTCTGAAGAAGGAGAAAATCATGCTTACGCACAATGTTCTCATAGAGGGTGTCCCTATTGTCATTGTGTTGAAGGCTCTGGGTGGGCTCTCGGACTACGAAATCATGCGACTGGTGGCGGGCTCAGACGGACACTATCAGGACGAGTTTCTGATCAACTTCGACGAAGCAACGCGGGAGGGAGTATTCACCCAGCACCAAGCTTTGGAATACATTGGTTCGAGGGTCAAGATGGGCTCACGCAGAGGGCAATTCGGTACTCATGCTCGACGAAACAACGTCGAGGAAGGTCTCGATGCGCTGGCGAATCTGGTCATTGCCCACGTACCAATCGAGGGTCTCGACTTCTACCCTAAAGCTATCTATGTCGCCATGATGACACGGCGCGTACTGATCGCCGCCCATGATCCCAAGTTGGTGGACGACAGGGACTTTGTGGGCAACAAGCGACTGGAGTTGGCAGGACAGCTACTCTCATTGCTATTTGAAGATCTTTTCAAGCGCTTTACGGGTGAGGTTAAGATGTCCATCGACAAGTTCCTCAAGAAGAACAACCGTGCCGTCAAGCTCGATGCTATTCACATGATTAGCAATCATGCGAATACCATTGCTATGGGCATTAACAGAGCCATCCAAACGGGCAATTGGAACGTAAAGCGCTTCAACATGAACAGAGCTGGTGTCACACATGTTCTGAGTCGGTTGAGTTACATCAGTGCTCTCGGAATGATGACTCGCATCAACAGTCAGTTCGAGAAGACGAGAAAAGTCAGTGGTCCTCGAGCTCTTCAACCTTCACAATGGGGAATGTTGTGTCCCTCCGATACTCCTGAAGGTGAAGCTTGTGGTCTAGTCAAGAATTTGGCTTTGATGACACATATTACCACAAACGTCGAAGAAGGGCCTGTAAAGCGGTGGATCTTCACGGTTGACCCTGGAGTCGAGCCTATTAGAAACTTCTCTGGAGGGGAGATGCATCGAGAAGGGAGTTTTGTCATTCACGTAAACGGTACACCGTTCGCTCTCACCAGATATCCTAAGAGGTTCTGCGCTCGATTCCGAACGATGCGACGCAGAGGCTGGATATCACCATTTGTGAGCATCAACATTAACAGCCACTTCAATGCCGTGCATATTGCCACAGATGAAGGCCGCATTTGTCGCCCTTATATCATTGTCAAGAATGGCAAGCAGAAGCTGAAGCCAGAGCATCTGCGCCTGCTGCAGATGGGCAAGGCGACATTTGACGATTTTCTTACTCACGGAATCGTCGAGTATCTTGACGTCAATGAAGAGAACGACGGTCTTATTACCATTTACGAACACCAAATCACACAGAGCACAACTCACCTCGAAATCGAGCCCTTCACAATCTTAGGAGCTGTTGCCGGCTTGATCCCTTTCCCACATCACAATCAATCACCGCGTAATACATACCAATGCGCTATGGGTAAACAAGCCATTGGAGCGATTGCCCACAATCAATTTAACCGTATCGACACCCTTCTTTACACACTTGTGTATCCTCAGAGACCCATGGTCATTACAAAGACCATTGAGTTGGTCCACTACGACAAACTCCCAGCCGGACAGAATGCAACGGTGGTGGTCATGTCATACTCAGGCTACGATATCGAAGATGCACTGGTCCTCAACAAGGCTTCGATAGACCGTGGCTTCGGACGCTGTCAGGTGTTCCGAAAATACTCAACCGAGCTTCAGAAGTATCCTAACGGCAAGAGGGAAGAAATCCACGGACCGGAATATGAGCCGGACGAGGATGGTAACTTCAAACGTGCACAAGCGCACACAGCCTTGGATGAGGATGGTCTGGCTGTTGTCGGCTATCAAGTTCATAGCGGAGACGTCATGGTCAGGAAGAAGACGCCGACTGATCAGACTAGTACCGGCATCGGGATGGACCGCGGACCGACTGAAACCCGCGAGTCGCCCGTATCATATCGCATTCCGGACCCTGCCTACATTGACAAGGTGATGCTGTCCAAGACGGAACGAGACACTACGGTCGTTAAGGTCCAGACTAGACAGACTAGGCGACCAGAGCTTGGCGACAAGTTTTCGTCCCGTCACGGTCAGAAGGGTGTGGTTGGTATCATTGTGGAACAGGAAGACATGCCGTTTGCTGATAACGGCCTAACGCCTGACATTATTATGAACCCTCACGGTTTCCCTTCTCGAATGACGGTCGGCAAGCTCCTAGAGTGTCTGACGGGCAAAGCCTCCGTTTTGGATGGGCGTAAGGATTACGGCTTTGGAGATGCTTTCCGATCGCACCCCGTGGACGAAGTCAGCAAGGTCTTGTTGAATCACGGGTTCTCTTGGGAGGGCAAAGACTACTTCACATCTGGTCTGACAGGTGAGCCTCTCGAGGCGTACATCTTCAACGGTCCCATCTATTACCAGCGCTTGAAGCACATGGTCCAGGACAAGATGCATTCACGATCCAAGGGTCCAACAGCCATATTGACCCGCCAGCCTACAGAAGGTCGTTCGCGTGCTGGTGGTCTCCGTTTGGGAGAGATGGAACGTGACTGTCTGATCGCTTACGGTGCCTCACAGCTTCTTCTGGAGCGACTGATGATTAGCTCCGATGCCACAGAGATTGACATCTGCCAGCAGTGCGGTTTGTTTGGATACAAGGGATTCTGTCATACGTGTAGGAGCACGAGGGAGGTGACCAAGATGACGATGCCGTATGCGGCCAAGCTCCTCGTACAGGAGCTAATCAGTATGAACGTCGGCGTACGTCTTCAGCTAGAGGATGAGTTCCCTCACCCAAGATAGCCAGATGATAGCGGTAGCGTACAAATGTAGATCGCTTGTATATAACGATTATAACGACTGTAATTATCATATCTCTATGCTTCCCTTCTCGACGGTTCTGCTATGTTATTTAAACAATTCTATATTTAATCCAAAACCTCGGCAGCTCTCAGCCTTTATTTTTCATGGGGCTTAAATGCCTTTAATCCACCAGGCGTGATTTCGAATCGCACGGCGTGATCCGTGCCTGGGCCTGAAGCCGGAGCATGCGGCGCAAAGACGACCTTCATCCATCTCCTCCATTGTCTTAAAGTCCTAGGCGCTGCTGCATCCTCAGCCACCTGCCCGTCTTGGTAATCCCCAGCCATTACTGGAGGCGCCGTGCGCGACGGCTGCCCGTACGCCGGACGTTTGAACAGAGCGATGCGGCAGGCGATCTGCGTAGTCCACACCAAGCCCAGGCTGGGCGTCTTGAGTGCGTGTGAGGAATGAGGATCGTCTCCCCAGCCCGTGAACCAGCGCTGCTGGTGATCGAGGTCCAAGGCTGGCGCAGCTGGAGGGTCCTCGTCAGGGAGGGAGAAAGGCAGGGGGGAGGCTGGTGTACTGGGAAGAGCCATCTGCGTAGCTCGAGTGCTGCGCGATGCAAGAGGTGTCTCCTGAGTGCCGCTGGGAGCAGCAGGGCTTGGCCGTGGCGGTTGCATGTGCTGCTGAGCAGGCCCACTGGAAGCAAAACGATCCGAGACCTGGTTGGCGACAACAACGGCGAGATTGTAGCGTCGGGCAAAGTCGCGAAGCAGAGCGCCTAGGCGAACGAGGTCAGAGCTGCGGGCGGCCATATTAGAGCCGCGAGAAGAGCCCTGACGTTCAAACTCAGCACGATAATTGGCTGCTACGGAGTCTAGAACGATGAGGCCGATGCTGTGGCGTTCGAGAAGGACGGGGACCTGGTACTGAAGGATGTGGTCTTGAGACTCGAGGTCTGGTAGCGCCGTGCTCAGAATGTTGTCAAGGGATGGTCTTTCATCTTGGTCAATGTCGTTAAGGAGAGGATTGGATCGTAGCATTTGTGCCAGGCGAGATGTTGAGAGACCAGACTCGGTGGAAATGTAGAGAGCCTGGCGGCCAAGGCCGTGAGGAGGTGGAAGTTGAACGGCAAGGCATAGAGATAGCAGGAACTGTGTCTTCCCAGCACCACTCTCCCCAGCAAACTCCGTGATGCGACCCGTTGGGATACCGCCACCCAGGGCGACATCAATGTCTGGGTCGAGGGTACTGATGAATGCGGGCCATGACGATGGCTGTGATGAAGGGTCGGACTGAGACGCCGGCGGGGAGATGAATTTGCGAGGCTTGAGGTCGTCAGACAGTGAAGCCTGAACGGCGGCAACAAGTCGTTTAAGATCGAGCAGAGGAAGATGAGTCTGCTTAGCAATGTCGGCAGGGTGAAGAGTGAGAAGATCGGTAGTGGTGAGAGCCTGATGCTCAATGGCGGGGAGCAGGGCGGCGAATGGGGCAGTAGGGAAAGAAGGCAGGATGCGTAGAAGGTCCGTCATGGGAATTGAGAAGTCAAAGGTGCAAGATGCGCTTTGTAGCTAGTGCAAAATGACATTCATTGGAAGTGAAGCACGAGCACCAGGATCTCACTTGAAGTTGATTGTATCGAGGTTGGAGTTGAAGATGCTGTCGAGTAGGGTGAGGTTGGATGCTTTCTCGTCATTGGTCCGATTGTATTCAAGCTTGAAAATCATGTTGCACTTACCCGCTATTATTATTAGCCAGGCACTCACTGCTTTGGGTAGGTACTTACCTACCTTACGGTTTGGGGCAATCAACTTTCATAAGTGCCCGAGCCGCGACTCTGCCTAAACAATTATGCTGTGCGTACCTTATGCTGTGCCTATGCTGCACAACGCTCTCTTCACACCACTTTCTTTATCTCGAGTATTACAACAACTTTGGATTATTACCAACTTCAACGCGCAAAAGCACCCATCAATCAAGGTCTCCATGTCATCGTTCCCATTCACTACTAACTACTAGTAAGGACCGCACGACACGATTTTGGCCGACCGCGCACGCCCTAGTTACGAGTGCCTACATTTTAGGCAAAGAAGAACATGATAAAGTGAACCAAGTGGATTAGATTCTTCGGAACTTATGGCCGTAGATCGGAACTCGCGCTCTTGTCAGATTTTAAGGGCTGAGAGGCGAATCAGCCCAACGACCGTTAATCTTGTGCCGTTTTGCCGGACACCAAGTGGCTCCCCGCAGCCAAAAATCGATTATTTTCTTTTTTGTGCTACGTACAGCAACTTGGGACAATAATGGGTCCATCATATTAATACGGGACGAGAATGGATAGGTTACTCATGGGCGAGTGCGAAATGTTGTCACGCGCGGAACGCAATGCGGGAATAGTTAGGGCAGCGACATGTTTGTTAGACGTGAGAAGCGAAGGAGTAATTCTGCCCCGAGCCTGACCGCTTGACCTCGCCGTTTATCCAAACATCCATCCGTGGACCTTTTTTCTTCATGCGCTGGTGGAATCCCACTGGTATTCCGCACTAGCCTCTTCCACTACTAATTTAGTAGTAGTTTGTTTCCCATTACCTATCTAGTACTTCCGAGTAGACGATTATGATCGCCCGGCATCCACCAAGGTATACTCTAAAAGCAACTACTGTCTAGTTCGCAGAAATACACGGAAAACACGCTGATTCTCGTTGCCACCAGGTAATAGTGAGAGCCAAAGAAAAAAACATGATCCGTCGTGGAACCTCGGTCACTAGCATTACATACAGGATGTAACCATACTACTTAGTACTACGCCAGCCGCTGCCGTGTAATAAAATAGTCAACCGACTACAAGTTCAGCTCCTGCACGATTTCAAGCCACCACACCAAATCTCGCCATCTCAATGGTTCGCCCAGTTCTTAGCGGCCCCTCCCAGGTCCCGTCTTGACTCCATGTGGTAATTTCAAGCAGGGTCCCCCAACTCCCCCAAGGCTGAATCTGCTGGTGCGGACTGCAGAAGTTCTGAACGTCTCCAAATGTTGGCGTGATCGGGGCAATGGGGCGGAGACGGAGATGGGAGAAGCTGGGTAATGGCGCGAATTCCGCAGGTTGGCTTTCGGGGCTTTGCGTCTCCGGCCTGGGCTCGCGTTCTTTACGAGGTAGCCTAAAGTAATGATATTAATCACGCTAAGCCTTTGAAGCCCTCCTCACCTTTCCTTTCGCCCTCTTCTCTTGTTATCTTCTTGTTGTTGTGGTATTCTGATTCCTTGGGTGAGGTTGTCTCAGTGAGCTTCAAGTCGGTCTTTCTTGGCCATATTGCTGAGTGTATGAGACGAGACATCCCAAGGTCATAGCACAGAGATGAAGGCCTCAAGTTCTGTGGCCGCTGTGGCTCTGGCTCTATTTGACCTGATAGATGCCCGTTATGCAGATTTCCCCCTGGCCACCACTGCTGTTGACCTTGCTTTGGACGGATGGTCGCCCAAACCTACCGCCGCGCCCGAGTTGTTGAGGAATCTGAGGAAGCGACAAATCAACCTTGACGACGACGAGGATGACGATGACAGTGATGAAGATACTACGGTATACTTCGCTCCAGACCAGACTTGCGGTTATATAGATGGTCGCCCCGGAGCGCAATTCTCATGCTCCATCGGATACCAGTGCGTTCTCTTCACAGCTTCCGCAAGTCTCACAGGTAATGTCGCCTGCTGCAACACGGAGACTTGCGGTGTCCGCTTAGCTTGCGTCAACTACGAGGAATACTACTCGTCAAGTGCTTGCGATGATGGCTGTGACCTGGATGCCTACACTGTGAAGTGGTAAGTACTAGCTTTTGATTTCGAATCTCTACCGGACCCCTGGTCTTATTTGTGTGGTTGAGAGAAGGGGTGAACGTTTTTCACTAACACCAAGACTTAACAGTACTGACACGGCCATGCCCTATTGCAATACCGTTTCTTTGTCTTCGAACATTTACGACTATTGGTGTAACAACGTCGACCCCAGCACCATTCTGACTGCTACAACGACCTATTCTGGTCAAACTGGCCGGTCATTCTCACCATACGCCCTTACCGAGAATGAATCTACCACAGTTGAGCTTGACCTGGAACCCGATTCCACCGGTTCTGGGCCCGAAGTTACAGGAGATCCTGATGACGCCGACGATGATGATGACGCCGACGGTGGAAGTGGTGGAAGCGGAGGAAGTGGCCGCAAAGGTGGTAGCAGCAGTAAAGATGGGAGTGACAGCGACGACGACAGTGGCACGCCTATCGGGCCCATCGTAGGCGGAGTCGTTGGAGGTGTTGCTGCCATTGGACTCGGAATCCTAGCCGTGTGGCTCTTCTTCCGCAACAAGAAGAAGAAGCAGGCCGCCGCCGCCTCGCAATCCTCACCCTCCGTCGCACCAACTTACCAGCAAAGCCCTCCTCCTCCCAACATGGCTCAGCAACCATACAACCCTCACCAAAGCTACTATGACCCCAAGTTCGCCGCTGCAGTCGGTGCCCAGCAATACCAGCCTTACAACCAGCAACAACCGCAGCAACAGCAACCGGGAGGCTTCTACGCCATGGGCAATGCGCCTCCTGGCACGAACGCATCCTCCTCTCCGACTATGACCTATAACGACCCGAATGTGTCCAGTCCTACCTCAGCTGCCTACCCATCTGGATTCTCGCAATCCCCGCCTCCGCCTACTCAAAGTACTTCGCCTAACCCTCAAGGTGCGCCTGCTTATCACCAACAACCGGGCGGTGGGTTCGTCCATGAGGCACCCTCGCGACCAGATGAGATGCACCGCGGTGGTGTCCATGAGATTGGGTAGTGTTGGTGTATATAGCCGGGGCTGAATTGGGAGGGTGCAGAAGATAGATGGGGTGCACTTGGAGCTTGGAATCACATAAATGCATGACTCGATGGATTATTGGGATCACACAGTCGATACTGGTGCGCGTGCTTTTTGGATAGTTAGAAGTCTGGTTGGGATTGAGCGTTGTCGAATTGAGCATTTCCCCCTTTTTCATATGCATCATTCATAAGACATTATGTATCGCCAATCGTATATTATTTGCCATTGTTGGAGGAACAGCCCATGGGCTGAAGCCCCCTTTCAACTTAAGATCATGTTGTTCAAATTATGGATATATATTTGCTTATGGCATCTTTGGAAATAATTTGGGTATAGCTAATCCAAAAGTAGTATCCAAAATTTCACTTCGTCGAAGTTGAACATCGACATCTTCTCAACGCCACTAACGCATCCTAATACTCACTGAGACGCAACTTCTTGCCCACATCTCGGCGACGGGCCTGAACAGCAGCTCGCTCTGACGCCTTAGTCTCAGTAGGATCGTACCGGTCATTTCGGGCCTTCAGGGCCTGGAGCAGCATCCCTGCGTCAAAGAAGCCATCTGCAAAAAAAGTTAGCTGCGATTCTGGTGCTGCGCTTAGCTTTTGAACTTACATCCGCCAAGTTCGTCATCCTCCTCACTCATTGTCGTACTAGCTTCCGTTGGAGAAGCCGTTCCGGTGCTGTACACCTTATTCGACCGATTTGGCTCGGCAGTGACAAGCCTGCCTCGCGACTTGAGTCTGCTGTGGTGACCGCCTAAGGGAGTTGTATGCGGCTTCTTCTTCACAACTTCCTCAGCCTCACGAGCGCGCGTAGAACCCTTTTGACCTCCTGCTAGGGCGGCTTTACGATTGGTAATCCGCAATACACGGCGAATTTCTAAAAGATAAGATTCCAGGGTGTCGATGAAACGACGAGTCTGGCGGTGCTTGCTGGAAACACAAATGGAGATTGTCTCGTCCTTAATGATATAACCAATGCCGAATCCATCGCCGGATGTAGGACCAAAGCCGAAATGGCGGAGCGATGGGTTTCCACAGTTGGATGATGAGAGAACGGTGTTGTTCAGGCGATCCCACCCGGAATCAGCAAACAGAAGAGGGAATGGAGGAGTATCGCGATTTCGTGAAGTAGTGCTGTCCCCTCGCTCGCGCGTTGGCTTGACCTCGACTCCATCCATAGAACCCACCGAGTCCTTGCCAGGGCTGCCAACAGGAGAAGAGGGGTCGCGCTCAGAGTAACCATCCAAGGGGCTAGAGTAGCCGGTGCTGCCGCGTCCACTTTCTAATTCCTCGTTGACATACTTCTGCCAAACACAGAGTAGTGCGTAGAGATGGCGGTCGCAGCCCTCCGCCTTGGCACACTCTTTAGTTATATTCACATGCTTTGCGCATGCCTTCTTCAGCGCCTCGACCTTTTGTTCCACGGGATTATCGGCCCAGAAAGATTGCACAAAATTGACCGATTCCTCTGTCACTGGTCTCACAGCCTCGGTACGTCCATGGAGGTAAACTTTCGTCATAGCGGGTTCATATGTGCATTCCACTTTTCCATAAAGGCCATAGTACGCTGCTTGGAAGGCCATCTGTACGAAGGCATCCGGAGAAAAGCCCATTGATGTGATAAAGTTCTTGCCGTATGCGCTAAAGTCGAGGCATTGGAACTCGTTCTGCTCAATAAGATCCGCCAGCCTCGTTTCAGCAAAGCGCACCGCAATGCTCAGCTCTGGAATCATATCCCATTCCAATTTTCGTGGCGTCGTATTTACATCACCGAAGCTGTTGGGGTCACGCTTCGATGGGTCGGGGCTGGTAGAAGTCCACAGGGTTGGAGCCTGACCATTGATGGTCCGAGCAAATCGTAGAATAGTATCCGTATAAATATCGCTGGCGAACCGAAGAACCGTATGGCCATCGACACCAGTATGTTCGAAGTTGATACCGGCACTGCCATTCTTGCAAACAATAATCTGCAACTTATCGTACCACCGGTTCGTGCAAGTGCCAATTTGAACCCCTTTTTCAACAGAACTAGTTCCACAAAGCATGTTCTGACACAGAGCGGCCACATTCGGGGGCTCCGTATAGTCAAGGCAAAGCACAAATAGTGCAGAATCCACAATATTTAGTGAATCCGCATTGTTGGAGCCTGGCTCCCGGGTCAAGACATCCCGAAGCCCTGACCACACTTTGCGGTTCTCAGTGCTGAGAACACCGAGGGCACCTTTGGCAGCCTCCTGGATAGGAATTTGTTGAGCGTCGTCGATGATGGTTTGCAAGTTGAGAGCAATGTCTCTCTCTGTCATGATCACGTCGGAGTTGTCGTCGAGAACATCGAACCAGTAAAGTTGACCATGGCACATGACAACCATATGCTTTGAGTCAGGGTCTTGCTCAATCTGACATCCTGCCTCTGTGGGAACTCTCGCTGTCCCGAACAGCCTTGAAAATTGATACATGCACAGAGGAACTCCTTTAATCGTGTCGGGCGGCAGCTCCTCCTTTCTAACGGCTCGAACAAACTCCAAGGCAGAGACGACCAGTGAGGCAGCCCTCGTGACCTGGTTGTTGCGGGCTGGAGTTGGGTCATCTTCCAGAAGGAAGAATGGGTTGAGGTTGAGCACTACAGGGTTGTCGAAGTTGAGATAGGAATCATACCCTTTCTGGTCAGCCGAAGAGTTTGGAGAGATACGAGACAATGGCATGAGAAAGGGGCGCAAGACTTACAGAATTGCTCAATATAGCTAGTTTTGCTCTGGGCATAATTCTTTAGCTTCTCCTGCAGATCAGGACCTTCATTTTTTAGAAAGTCTTGGACTGCATGCTGCGTCTCGATGCGCTCTCGGGAGGTCTGTAAGGGCTTAAGGGCCTCTAGGTATTTCTCCGTAGTCTTCTCGAGATCCGGAATAGGTAGCTTGGGTAGCTTGTCCTGGGCGGCAAAGGTAATGCCACCAGGCTGTTGCTTTTCGTTATAAGACGCCATGGGAACTCTTTTGTAGCTAGTCTCCCTAACGAGGCCGTTTGTGGACCCAGGGATCTGGGATTGGGGCTGCTCGGGGAGCGTTCTGGGAGTGTCTGATCTTGGCGAATCCGACTCGGCCAGCCGCTGACCGAGAGGTTTGGGGGATGAAAATGTGCGGACTTGAGCCGTCATGATGTTAGTATGTATCGGTGTCGTGAATAAATCTTAAGCAAATAGAGGAGAGACGCTAGTGCAAACGTTGAGGCCGCGGAGAGCGGTTCTGTAGAAGTAATGGCAGTCTTGAAGGTAGTAGGCCGGCATCACAATGGATTAATACGACTTCATAGGGATAATTGACGAAGGGAGCATCGGACCCATCGACGAAGAAGTATCGTATAAATTCAAAGTCTGGGAGAACAAAACAAGGGAAGGGAAGGGAAAGGGTGATATGGCATGGGAAGCGTGTAAGTGTATATAGGTAGCATGTGACCGAGGTAGGGAGGTAGCACGGGCATGTGTAAGTTTGAGTGGAGGCACCCGCACCGGCCGGCGCATGAACTGGGGCCCCACGCTTACTTAGACTTGCGCCCTCCACGAGTCCACTGGTTCTCGCTGGCGCTGGCGCGTGGACGCAACCTCCGATCGTGCCTGAAGCTTGCTACCCGAGGGCTAAGTGAAACGGGGTGCTGGGTCCCTTTCATCCGGAGCCGCATTTTACCGCACCACGCTGTCGAGTTGCGATGCCGATAAAAGCGCGTCCCGGCCTGGGGTTATCGTCATTTCAGCTTGGATCGGGCATAAACCCCGGTGGATGTGATGTGACATAGCGCAGAGAAACTCGATCCAGAACCAGAATCTCCACGACGGCTAGGAATAGGATGGATAATAGGTGGATTGAGATTGGGACTGAAGGGCGTGGTTGTATGAAGGCCGGCTGCTGATAATGACACCTTCCGCAGACCCGACCAAAATGAGACCCGTCTCAGATGCTTGGCTATGAGGACTCGGCATCCAGTCCTATCGAGGTTGGGTTGGAGCTGGGGAACCATGACAGACAGCCGACGGGTTGCAGGCAGGCTAGCACCTAGACCCAGTAGCACCTGGCAAAGCCGGGTATCGTGACGGGATAGATGCAGTGATGAGGTAACACGGCCAGAAAAAGAAAATGGGAAGTAGATTCCGCTTGTGGACTCACCAAAGCTTGCCTGGGAAAAGTACACCCAGTACTACTCGTGCTCGTAGTGCGACTGGCACTGGCGCTGGCGGCTGAATCCCAAACCAGATATTATGGGCACGAGGCTACCCGTAGTGACAAATGTCTTTGACCGTGTATAATCGTGATTTTTTGGGCGGATGACAAGCTCAGAACAACTTGTCGGCATGGGACGCCCTGAATCATTAACCCGAAGGACCCGGAATA
Organism: Waltergamsia citrina; assembly: GCA_022814615.1. Lineage (NCBI taxonomy): Eukaryota > Fungi > Ascomycota > Sordariomycetes > Hypocreales > Bionectriaceae > Waltergamsia > Waltergamsia citrina. The sequence continues at coordinate 246,760 of JAKLNE010000023.1, forward strand.
CTCGTACGAGACAAGTCTTCTGAAGAGGATAACTGGATCGTATGTGACGAACTGGTGGTGCTGGTTGCGCTCGGGGCTTGCACTTTAGCTTCTTCTAAAGCCTGTCAGTCGTAACGTATCCCTCGTCTTGGCGTGTTGCCCCTCGGAAATGCAAACGGGCACATGGAAGCTGACAGTCCATGCGCGCGGCAGGCCGTTTCTCTTGCTTTCTGGTGCTCGTAACAAAATGTAGAGGGCAACGCACCTCGTACGTCAGTCGGGAACCCCGCCACCAAATCCCACGTTCGAATGGAATGGTAGCTTGTGGTGGGGCGCTAGCTTTTCGGACGACGGGATGTTGCCAAATGCAAATCCAAGTCGTTATTAGTCGCTCAATACTAGTAGGTGATAGTCGATGACCGATGGCAGGCTCCGGGGTGCACGGATGAAGACACTGAGAGAAAAATGCGCGACCGAGAAGATGATCCCTACTTCTGGGCGCCGGAGATTGATGATAGAAAAGTGGCCTCCGGGAGAGAGGAGATGGGCAGTTCAAGAAGCTGGCGAAGACATCACAGACTCTCGACCTTGCTACTCCTACTGGCACTAGGTACTACTGGCTTACTACTACTAGCAGTACGTACGCCTTAGGCCAGCAACTGAGGGGAAGGAGCCCTCGCATGTCATAAGTCGCCCTTGCCCGTCGGTAGATGTGGCAGGCCCAGTCGCTCATCGTGATTGCCTCCATTTTTACTTTGGGGTTTCACCTCTAAGGAAGCTGCGACAAGGGTAGAAAGCACTGCTAAGGACCTGAGGTAAGTGCAACTGGGGAGTGTGTCCCCGCGCCAAGGCACCGGCAACAGCCCCCCAGACCAAATTGACAGCAGACGAATCGAATCAGTGGCACTCAGGTAAGGTTCTTTTCATCATCTTTCATTGGGTATCTGTGTAGATAACCTCTCTTTATCCCTACCAACTCAATCCCTATTCCAGTCCAGTCCAGTCTAGTCTAGTCTATGCCACGCAATATTCTCTCAACTCCCCGGCGATCACCTCTATACTGAGTTAAGCCAAGATGGCCATGCCCTGAGATCGTGCACCGGCTCCGATTTGGTTCAGACCAAAAGATTGCATCAACTGGCTGTTTCCACTTCCGCCACTAGTATCCATGACCAGAACCTGGGACTCGCCGGCGTCATTAGGAGCCAAGGCGTAGATAAAGTTGCCTTGGGAAGCCAGGTCAATAACTCCGGGAGCGCCAGTGTCAGCCAAGTCAATCTCATCCATGATGCTGGCGTCTTCGAGGCTCATTTCCGTCATGCCGGGAACGCCAACATCAGTAACGAATGCGCTGTTTGTGGCTTCCGAGATGGTAACCCAACATGTAGCCATTTGACCGTCAATCTCCTGCATCGCTTCCAGAGTGCCTTCCATGGCTTGGTCTACTGACAGGATAGCGCCACCGAAAGAAGCATCTGTGGCAAAGATGTTTGAGGTGCCGGGGATGGGGAGCGAGCCGAAGAGAACAGCAGTCCCTTCGGGGCTTGACTGCACATCCTGTTGTGCAAGCGACGCCGGCCCTGCGTTGCTGGCCGGTTGCACTTCAAACGCCGAGAGGAACCCAGTTTTGTTCATCTCCGGGTCGCCCTTGACGGTGGAGAACAGCATGCTCTCATCTTCCGACCAGAACACCTGCGAAACCGAGTTTGTCGGCCCAACCGGCGGCGTCGATTGCCCAATGTTGAATGGCCTAAGCTCATCCATTTCCCCGATACCATTCTCATCAAAGTTGGCGCAAGAGACACCCGCCACGGCACCCGTAGATCCTGCGCAGACGAGCCCGTTCATAGCTGATGCGGCAACGGTGTTGGGGAATTCGGCAGGGATGGCCACTGGCTCGCCGACGAGGGTAAGCTCTGTGGGGTCGTCCTCCGAGATGCACATCATAGAGAGAGTGTTGGAGCCAGCATTGACAGCGAACAGCATCTAAAGACTTCTTAGTAAGAGACTTTGTGATATTTGAGAAAAGACATACGTTTCCAGCAATGTTGACTGCGGACTGACCGATCAATGGATCGGTCGCTGCGGGCTCCATGGTCATGCCGTCGATGGAGACGGAACCCATTCCACCGGTGGCTGTCATTGTACCACCGGAGAGAGAGCCATCCTCAGCAATGGGTACGGCTACAATAGAGTTCTGGTCCTCATTCGTCATGAAGTAGGCAGCCCTGCCTGTTTGAGCTTGCCGAGCGACCTTGTGGCCTTGTGGATGTGCTGTAGCAGCGGCAGAAAGCGCGAGGATCGCGGGGAGAATGGAAGTGAAAGAAGGCATTGTGAAGAGAGAGAGTTGGAAAAAAAAAAAAAGACTGATAAAAGTAAAAAGATAAAATAAAACACGACAGCCTGCTGTCGATATTCAAGCGAAAAGAATAGAAGCGAAGACGAACTAGGCAGAAACGAAGACGGACTGGATAGAAGCGAAGATGATGAGGATGATCTATCTGTATTCTCTATGGTGGATGAATCTTCTCATCTTTATACTACTATCGATTTCTTGAGAACTTCTCCAATCTCAACTCTGAGACCGTTGCTTAATTCTCTGTTGTTCTTCTGGCACAAATCCAGGGTTCAGGGCAGTTCACATTGCGGCGCGCCAAAACATGGGGTTTGCACTGAAACCTCTGCCCAGCTCGACAGGTGGACGGACAGGATCTAAGATCAAACGTGGACTTTGGAATCTTCCAAATCCAGGGGTGCCAAATTCGGCCGAACTTTGCGACCAATGAGCTGAAGTTCATGAACGAGCATGACGACGGCGTAGCATTGGTGCGTTCGTTGCACGGTTGTTGACCCAAGTCACAGCATGGGATGCCAAGATTGGATTCGCATCCGTCAGGGTTTCGTGCGGCGAGGAGCTGTATCAACTGCTTTGGAATCACAGAATCGCCTCTGGTAAGGCCGGTCACTTGCGTGTGCTGGATGAAATTCTACCATGGCTCTGGAAGCAAATGGTGAGTAAAAGTGATTATGGAATCATGCTGAATATGGTTTTATGAATTTAGTCCAGATATAAGTCTGATTCCATAGCTAGGGGCTTGTCAACATCTCGTGTTCTCACATTGTAATTACGGCTGGTAATGCTGCTTACACGAAGCCGCATATGCTCGCACCACATGAGTTGGCCAGCCATCAACCACAGCATTGGAGAAAGATTTACCCGCGCGGGACGACAGAGCTTCTAGAGGCCTTCTGTTGCATGAGCGTTGAAATTTGCTGCTTGGGTGTGGCATTCGAATGATTCCAAATGCTTTTTGGCCGTCAAGGCCTGTACCCTGCACCTAATTGTTTGAGATTCAGTGTCGCGCTTCTTAGATTGCCACTGATCTGCATCCATATCAGAACGACGCCGACCTCAGATGATCGACGGTTTCACTGTTCTTTCTCAGTTATCACAAACTTAATTGACTGGGTTCCCCGATTCTCTGACAAGAAGCAAGAGGCACATGTGCCGAGTACCGGAGCCAAGCACAAATATTCAAGCCACACCTGCGACGAGCCGAATACGTGTAACGGGCGCATCTACTAATACCAGATAGCCGCGCGCGAACGGAAACTGACCACTTCTCTGCGACATTTTATAATTCTTAGCAGCTCTTTGGCGAGACTTAGACTCTTACCCACTCCTTATTTCTCTTTCTTTGCTTTCTTCTTTTTGGGTGATTCTTGAAGGGTACGATGGCAGATTGGGATTCGTGCTCAAACTTGTTCAAATTTGCGCTCAGTTTTGGGCACGAGCTCTTGCCTGCCTGCGCATCGAGGCATCTCGGAGTATTAAGCGTCACGACTCTCAAGAGAGAGACCTCAGCTTAAAAACAAGTAAAAGTCCTGATTATAGCACTAAAGATGACATGCGCATGTTATTCTCAACCAGCAGGCTTGGCTCCACTGCTGCTGACGCAACTAACAATTCCATTCGAAGCATGCTGATGCTCACTTTGAATCGATTTCCTTTTTGAGACTTCCATTCGATGAGGCGGTGGCGCGCAGCTAATAGGGCTGAGGCGTTCGGACTGACAGACGGCGCTAAACCGTATCTGGTCATCCATTCGAGACCCGCTTCCTCTGTGGCACGGTCAAACATCATCATCTCTGCCGGACCCATTCACCTCTACCGAACCCCAATTAATGATGTTTTCCATGCTATGTCAATTGATTATTCTGAACAATACCTAGGCTAGCGCCTTGGACCAGCGGGGATCCGATTCGAAGGCTCTACTTTCGGGGTTCTAGTTCCCTGGCTCTATATTTGGAGTAGGACTGCTCTGGCCAATGATGCCCTTGGCTCAGCCCAGGTTCCTGAACGATTTGGAAGTCCATTCGAGCCTGTCCTCCTTGACGTACCAGAATACGCCATGCCCATCTTCTTGGTTGCTTACATGACATGTATACAGAGTCTTCACAGCCCCCTTCGATGAATTGAAATATGTGAGCAGCCCAGGTCTGAAAGGCACATGTTGCCAAGTCGTTTAATTCTTCATCTTCATCTGCATTCCCCATCAATTTACCAAACTTTGCGAACTTGCGCGCCAAGATTTAAAAAGCATCGAAAAATCATTCAAAGCCATGATCATCTCATGGATGATACGCCGCATCAGGTCTGGAGAGTCCCCGGCCAAACCATTGGACCCTCCATCGACATGCAGCCATCGTAGCGAACCTTCACCAGAGCCGTGCTCGATGTGTAAAGATGAGACGAGACGAGCGACGAAATATAGATGGAAAATTATTCTAGGACTGGTATTTCCCTATGCTCTCCAGGCCCTCGATGCGACCATGTAAGTGAAGCTGGTATACGAACGAAGCTTTGGTCTAATAAGCTGGCTAACACTGTCAAACAGTATCGCGAGTGCCCTCCCCTGGATCGCCAGTGATTTTGGCCAAGTCTCTCAACAAAATTGGATCGTCTCCAGCTTCAACCTCACATCTTCCGCCGCCATTCCCCTCTGGGCGCAGATGGCAGATGTCTTCGGCCGAAACGTGACCATTAACGCAGCCATAATCCTCATGCTTGTTGGAAGTGCGCTATGTACGGCGGCTCCTACGTATGCTTTCCCTGTTCTGCTCCTCGGTCGCGGGTTTCAGGGCCTCGCAGCTGCTGGTCTCAATGTGGTCGTTCGGACGATTCTTGCCGATCGCGTTTCGCTTCAGGAGAATGCGAAGAACTGGTCGATATTTGCCTTAGTGGGCGGGGCATCATATGGTCTCGGCCCTGTTATCGGAGGTATGTATAGTACACCGTGGAACGAGAAGGAAGAAGTATATCTGAGAACATTTGATTTTGACTGAATCTCTTTATAGGTCAACTGACAAGTACTGACTGGCGTTGGTGCTTTGCCATCAACTTGCCCATCGGCGCAGTCGCTCTCGGCATCACCTTCTTTGTGCTCCGAAAAGAGCTCCTCGGTCCCCAACCCATACCCGCGCTCGATGAGACGGCCGAGACGGGAAGGCGAACCAAGTTCACCGCGCGCCTCAAGACGATCGATGTTGGTGGCCAGATTCTGTTCATGATTGGGTTTGGATTGATAATCCTGGGCTTGACTTGGGCAGGCGCCACATATCCATGGGGATCAGCTGCTGTTATCACATCTTTGGTTCTAGGTGTGATTATTTCGGCCGGCTTCTTCTACTGGGAGAGCTTACTGGCACCGGGAAAGTCATTGGCAGGCAAGTTCCCTTGGCAGAAGCCCATGATTCCGTGGGAGATTATCAGGAACCGCGACATCCTCCTGCTCTTCTACACAGAGGCCACCTCTGGCATGGGGATGTATGCTGTAAGTGTTGAGTTACCCATACCATTGTCTCTAATTTGTGCTAATTGTGCCAAGGTGCTGTACTTTTGCAACATTTTCTTCATCTCGGTTAGAGATTACACGCCGAGTGAGGCTGGTGTACAGCTCTTGTTTTTCATTCCCGGTCTATCAGGTAAGTCTTTGGCTTCGCGAGTCTCTGGTCGGGCTGGTTTTAACATGCAAACAGTTGGCGTTATTTTGTGCTCCTTTATCTGTAACTCCTGGCCACGTATGACATGGCCTAATATCTTCATCGGCACATTGGTTGAAGCTGTGGGTATTGGTCTGCTGGCCTGGGCTATGTACACGGAGAAGTCATCCACGGTTTTCGGGATGATGGCCTTGGCCGGTGTTGGCACAGGCATGCGGTTCATGGCTGCACCTCTTCACGGAATTGGCCACTTCCGTCAGCACCGGGCTGCTGTTATTGGTTTAATGGCTGTTACGATCCCACTGGGTGGTACTATCGGCCTTACGATCATGTCGACTGTGTTCAATAACACATCTGGTCTTGATTTGGATGCAGACTTCTCCCAATTCCGAGAGGCAGCGCCTGATCTTCAGGCCGAGTCGAAGGACAAAGCCAAGGTAAGCTTTTAAGCAGAAGAGGGATCTCACTTCTGAATGCTAACATTGAGCCATTAGATGGGCGTTGTCTGGGCTTTTGTTGCCATCACGCCGTTCCTTCTCATTGTAAGTTCTGAATTTGTAGAACACATATAACATGATCCACTAATAAAGTCAGGCCTGGTTTTGCTCTTTCTTCCTTGGCAATATTATTCTCGGTAAAGGCGACGGACCAGATGAGGATGGCTCACAGAACACTGTTATCAAGGAGCCGTACCTCTTGTACTTACTCCGAGGAAGTCACAGTCTTGACGAAGACGAGGAGGGCATCCGATTGAAGAGTTTCCACGAGAATAAGTCGCACTATACCGACGATATGCAACAGCCATACGTTTCACCGTCGGGAGGAAGGCCATGAGTTTGACACGCCCATAGACAATTCTGTTTTTAGCGATAGATTTGTTTTGAAATAGATACCATTTCTTTTCTCTTCGAATTTCGATTCTTGATTTTCATTGCAGCATAGAAGGCACTCTATCAGGGTCAATGATTTGTTACACTTGAGTTGTGAGAGACGGCCGGCCGATCTCATGCTACTTCAGGTTAGCATCTATAAGCTTGTGAGGTCATGCAGGTCAGATCGTTTACTAGATGAACGAGTAATGCAGCCAAGAAAGTGAGACCAGAAACCCTGTTTTTTTTTTTTTTCATTTACGAAACCATCTTCGGACCGGGGAATCTTCTCCATTAAGTTGATGAGAGAGGTTAGCGGAGTGACGTCGAAGAACGAAATTGGAGGCATAGAAGCTATGAAGAAGAAAAAGCACGACGAGACTAATCATATATACGTTAAAAGGGGCAATCTAATGCAAAGGCAACATTAAGTCAATAGGAGTCTTGGGATGTAATTTGTACAGACAGTGATTAAGTCGGGCGCGGCTTGACTGAGGTCATACCAGATCATCTAGCGAGATTGGCATGTTCCAGTTCAAATCAAGATTTCCCAGCGCCAAAGGGTCGAGGTTGCAGGTTTCTGACTCGACCTGCGCACAAATGCGCCTTAGCTGTAAACGCTCAGCTTTCCTCCCTCATCATTCGAAATGATTATATACACCCACCCATCATGAGTATGAGCACGACTGTGAGCGTGAGCGACGCAGGCCCAGACGAAGAAGAACATCACAGCGACAACCCCAAGTTCTGGCTCCAGTTCCGCACCTTCAACGATGGCTCCGAGCGTCTGCCCCGCGATTCGACCTTGACACCCGCCTGCGACTCGCTCCCGCAGTTTGCGCGTCTTCCTCCCGAACTTCGTCAAAAGATCTGGGCTCTCCTCGTACAGCCGCGCATCGTCGTGGGATGCTGCCTCCGCCGCGCTGACGCCGATGAGCCGGATGGCGCAGCGCAAGAGCAGCTAAAGCAGCGCCAGGTTGAGCTGGATCGGCGCACGACGCGGGGTGTCGCGGTTCCAGCGCTGCTTCACGTCAACCGCGAAGCACGCGACGTTGGCCTTCGACACTACGAATTGACGTTTGGCTGGCGCATCAACAAGATGCTGTCTGACACGCCGACGGGGCAACCGCCGCAGGTGTATTTCAACTACGAGCAGGACTGCCTACTGCTTTCGGGGGAGCTGGAAGCCTACGACTCGTACGGGTTTAACCTACCGATGGTGTACTTCCTCAGACGGGAGGACACGTTTCGCGTAAAACACGTCGCTTTCCCCTTCCGCGAGTTGGGGTACCCGGAGGAGGAGAGTGATCAGATCTTTGGGTGTTTGTGGCACGTGGTGGATAGGTTTCCGCGGGCGGAAAGGCTGCTGCTGACGGTTGCCGATGGGGACGTGGAGAGGCTGGAGGGCATGGGGGGCAGGATGTTAAGTGAGGACAACGTCGTGCAGAAGATTTGGAGCGGCTGGATGAGCGGGACGACGGTGACGAGTTCGAGGATGGCGGATAAGCAGATGCTGTTGGTGAAGGAGGAGGAGCTCATGGAGTTCATCACCACCCATGCCTAGATTTCGTTACTGGCTCCCTTTATTCAACTTGGCTGAGACCATCGATAGAAGCATTTTGTAAAAATTCAATTTCTTGAGCGGCAAACCATCCAAGGACCATTTTGTGGGGAGCGGAGTGGCGGGAAAAGCTGTCCTAGTGTAGCAAAAACAGCTTCCAAGCGTTTGCCTCTTTGTCGGCGGCGCCGAGTGGTCTTCTCACGATGTTCACAAGTGGAACGGGACACGGCTGACGTCGGCGAGACCCGGCATCGCAAGCCGAAACGCCTCAGGAAGATATAAAGCAAAACAAAGAAAAAACCACCTGGTAGTGGAGAGCTAAGAGAAGACCCATACATGTTTTTCATCATACTGGAGTCCAAAACCCTGTGTCAAGACCGGGGTGGAGTGAGGTGACGTTCGTATGGGGCGGCAAGACGCAAGACCCAGAACGTCTTAGGTTGCAAGTTACCGGGCTATTGGAGCCTGAGAGGCTGCTACGGACGGCCGTAGCAATGTAGAAGAAGATGTTTTTGAAGAAATCAAAATTACCTGCCTGCCGTGGAGGCCTTGCACATTGCCTGATGTGTGTTTGCTCTGTGTATTCGCCTTACGTATTGCCTTGCACGGGTACCGGCGTATTTCCTCAGTTTGTAATCTTAAAGGGAGGCGGTCAGCCCACGACGGTCCGGGCGTCGCGATTATGCATATTGCCTAACATTGGACTTGTGGCATGTCAGTTGGGCTGGAAGAATCCTAGCGACATGACCTTATCGTAGGACTAATTACTGTAAGGCTCCAAGAAGGTACCAACAGGGATACATTACACCGACCAGCAAATAGGTCAAAACAGATGCCCAGATGAAATCACACGAAGGTATGTTCTTCACTTAATATAACTAAACATATACCTGAATACACGCTTGAATATATTAGTAGTACTTAAATATACACGTAATTATACGTTTGAATATATCTCCGAATACTTGGTAATAAAATAGCAGTAGTAGATAACCCTGCTCACGAGTAACCTCAGGTAAACGAGGGTTAGCTTCTATAAAGCTTTGTGGATGCACATAAAGTTCCGTGGATATATTTGAAGCTCTATAGACACACATAAATCTCCAGGTATACACAATCCTAAGGTAGCAGCTTGCAATATTTAGGCTATGGTGGGGTTCTATGCCCCTCCAACGAGATTTTTTTTTTTTTTAATTGGGGAGCCGTCGTCATGGTGATGATGCTCCCAGTCTCTGATTGCCTTCAAATCGACTCAGGTATCGTTGCTAGTAGCTTCTGCGGCAAATCAGCCTGGCCACCTTGTGGAAGCTTAGGTTCGGCCCAAAGTCAATTGACCTAGCTTCTGGTTGAGCCTGTAGCCAAAGCTGTTGTAAGCTGCTGCTATTGGGGAATACGTTTAGGTGTGCATTTAAACGATCGTGTAATGTGTGTATTCTAGTAGTGTATTTGACTATGTATTTGCATCGCTATTTAGATGTATATTGAAATGTACATTGAGATGTCTACAGCCTGCCTGTCTGTGTTGTCATGTCTGCAATTCCACCAAGACGAAGTTTGTCAGTGCCAACCTGGTGGCGTAATGTAGACCCGCCCAAATGATCATCGCCAGCTCAAAAACTTTTTTTTTTTTTTTTTCCCTTTCTTTCTGTCTTCAGGTTCGTCCCTCCAACGCCCCAAAAAGAGGGGCTAGTGGGCAGGGGAGCTCGAATGGTGGGGCAGGTAGGTGTACTTAGAAAACGCCGGCGGTGTGCACGTTGAGGGAAGTACAAGCACTTGGTGGCTGCCCCGCGAAGCCTCTGGAAATCTCGGATCTGCTATGACATCAGGCTTAAGAAATTCTCAGACGATGATGAGAAGAACATCAATAGATGAGGAAAATTGAACGAAAAGTGAAGAAAAAAGGTCCAAGAGGATAGTAGTGATTCACTGTAGCTCAGGGTCAATTCTGGAACTCACTGGAGCCGCAGTGCCTTATTCTAGGGGCTTCTCGCTGGTAGCAGGTGCATCGCCTGCCTGCGAGATACTTCTGGAAACCCCTGCAAGGTTCCCGGTGTGGGCACCTTTGGAACTGCACAGAACCGCGTAGAACTTCTGCACCCGCCTTTATTAGATGTCCTCCAACTGCCCTCACCACAGCACACAATTTTTTTCCTTCTCTCAAACTCTCTCTTCTCTCTCACAAGATACCCCTCTCTTCCTCTCACAACTTTTCTCATTTTCGAGTTTTGAATTTCAAGTCGTTGCAAACCTCCCAAGCAACGTCTGACTGCAAGATAATCCCACTTGCACCTTTTCCCTCTTACATCCAACAACCTTCATACACACATCTCGAACAACACCGTCGCCATGGCTCCCGCCGTCGGTATCGATCTGGGTACCACGTACTCCTGCGTGGGTATCTTCCGCGAGGACCGATGCGACATCATTGCCAACGACCAGGGTAACCGCACTACCCCTTCGTTCGTTGCCTTCACCGACACCGAGCGTCTCATTGGTGATGCCGCCAAGAACCAGGTCGCAATGAACCCTTCCAACACTGTCTTCGACGCCAAGCGTCTCATTGGCCGCAAGTTCGCCGACCAGGAGGTCCAGGCCGACATGAAGCACTTCCCCTTCAAGATCATCGACAAGGGTGGCAAGCCCGTCGTCGAGGTTGAGTTCAAGGGCGAGACCAAGAACTTCACCCCCGAGGAGGTTTCTTCTATGATTCTCACCAAGATGCGTGAGACCGCCGAGGCTTACCTTGGCGAGACCGTCAACAACGCTGTTGTCACTGTCCCCGCCTACTTCAACGACTCTCAGCGTCAGGCCACCAAGGACGCTGGTCTCATTGCCGGCCTGAACGTCCTCCGCATCATCAACGAGCCTACCGCCGCTGCCATTGCCTACGGTCTCGACAAGAAGGTCGAGGGTGAGCGCAATGTCCTCATTTTCGATCTTGGTGGTGGTACTTTCGATGTGTCTCTCCTCACCATCGAGGAGGGTATCTTCGAGGTCAAGTCTACCGCTGGTGACACTCACTTGGGTGGTGAGGACTTCGACAACCGTCTCGTCAACCACTTTGTCAACGAGTTTAAGAGGAAGCAGAAGAAGGATCTCTCATCGAATGCACGTGCTCTGCGCCGTCTTCGCACTGCTTGCGAGCGTGCCAAGCGTACTCTCTCGTCTTCGGCTCAGACTTCCATTGAGATCGACTCTCTCTTCGAGGGTGTAGACTTTTACACTTCCATCACCCGTGCTCGTTTCGAGGAGCTTTGCCAGGACCTCTTCCGCTCCACCACTGCCCCCGTTGACCGCGTCCTTGCTGACGCTAAGATCGACAAGAGCCAGGTCCACGAGATCGTCCTCGTCGGTGGTTCCACCCGTATCCCCCGCATCCAGAAGATGATCACCGACTACTTCAACGGCAAGGAGCCCAACAAGTCCATCAACCCCGATGAGGCTGTTGCCTACGGTGCTGCCGTCCAGGCCGCCATTCTCTCTGGTGACACTACCTCCAAGTCCACCAACGAGATTCTGCTGCTCGATGTTGCCCCGCTGTCTCTCGGTATCGAGACTGCTGGTGGTATGATGACCAAGCTCATTCCTCGCAACACCACCATTCCCACCAAGAAGTCCGAGGTCTTCTCTACCTTCTCGGACAACCAGCCTGGTGTGCTTATCCAGGTCTACGAGGGTGAGCGCCAGCGCACCAAGGACAACAACTTGATGGGCAAGTTCGAGCTCACTGGTATCCCCCCTGCTCCTCGTGGTGTTCCTCAGATTGAGGTCACTTTCGACCTTGATGCCAACGGTATCATGAACGTCTCCGCCGTCGAGAAGGGCACTGGCAAGTCCAACAAGATCGTCATCACCAACGACAAGGGCCGCCTGTCCAAGGAGGAGATTGAGCGCATGTTGGCTGATGCCGAGAAGTACAAAGAGGAGGATGAGGCTGAGGGTGCCCGTGTTGGCGCCAAGAACGGCCTTGAGTCCTACGCTTACTCTCTTCGCAACACTCTCAGCGACCCCAAGGTTGAGGAGAAGATTGAGGCTGCCGACAAGGACACTCTCAAGACTGAGATCGACAAGTGCGTCGAGTGGCTCGACGACAACCAGCAGGCTACTCGTGAGGAGTACGAGGAGAAGCAGAAGGAGCTTGAGGGCGTTGCCAACCCCATCATGATGAAGTTCTACGGATCTGGTGAGGGTGGTGGCATGCCCGGCGGCATGCCTGGTGCCGGTGGTATGCCCGGTGGCGGCGCTCCCGGCGGTGCTGGTGGTGCCGGCGGCGACGACGGCCCCACCGTCGAGGAGGTCGACTAAATTGCTTGATACCCCACTTCACTCATACCTGCGGTTGAGTGCGAAACTGGGAATGCGTCTACGATGCTTAGGTTTTGGCATTCCACGGATGAGGAATGTTTAGATTTGCTTTTTGCGTTGCATGCTCACGGCTTATGAAAAGGGAAAAGCACGGTTTTTCATGTATTTTAATGACTCGAGGATAATAAAGATCCTAAACTTCAACAACTCGTCTCTCCACACCTTGTGACTGTTAATGACTGACTTCATCAAAGAAGTAGTTATGAATTCTTAATCTTAGTCCCGCAATCTTCCTGGTTTGTGGTGCGTTTGTATCGTGTGCACATCTTCGAGGGGGCGCGCAGATTGCGCCACCAACTCGGCAGGAAGTATGTACTTGGGGCACGCGTAGCCTATTGCCCGTCGTATCATTATTACGACTACTTGTCAACTATTAATGAGGTGCGAGTTTCCATTATTTGAAATTTCATATTTGATTGAATGTCAAGTGATATGCCACACCTCAACTCGACGCGGTTGACCCGATGCCCAGCCCTTGCCTGATCTCTCTCCTTCGATCATTCTCCTTCCTCCGCCATTCCTCATCACTAACATCCGGTGCATCAATGCTCTGACTGAACGCCGTACCGGGTGGCAGTCTGCCCTCCCTAGCCTCCCAGATATCCTCGCTGCTGCGCTTCCCAGCAGCGTAGTACTTGCCGTGTTCACGGTTCCGGTAGTGCTGGCGAATAGCCTCCGCCCTGGTCTCCCCTGTGAGCGACTTGGCGCGCATGCAGAACCAGAAGTCATCCCACTGGTCGGAGCAAGAGCGCATCTCGCCATGGCGGTAGACGGCATTCCACTGCCCACCTAGGGAGTTGCATGACCAGGCTAGGTCAAAAGCCTGGCGGCAGGACATGTCTGTAGGGAGGAGGGCTTCAGAAAGGGCATCGTGGGGAGGGGCGTTAGGGTCTTCGGAGATGTCGCGGGAGGCTTTGAGGGCGAACCATGATGAGGAGGAGGATGATGAGGAGTCGGATTGTGAGTTTTGCTTGGGAGCGGAGGGTTTGGTTTCGTTCTTGGGTTCTGGCTTGGAGCCTGTGTCGGCGGCGACGAGTTCGAGGAACTTCTGGATCTCTGGGTCGACGCTGTTGGGTTCGTTTGGGGCGGTCTTGGAGGTGTCCTGTGCCGGAGTTGACGGCTTAGGAGGCGAGGAAGAAGCCCATAGCCAGCCCATGATTGTTAAAGTGAACTTTGAGGCGTTTAAATGGTGATGTCTGTATGTACGAGTTCGATTGGTAGGTAGGGTCTTGTGTGTCTGGCCGTAATATTGAATGTCGTAGAGACGTAGTAGACGAGGAGATAGATTCGAGGGATGATGGAATAGATTCGTATCGGATTGCCTTGAAACGCGGGGAAACGTGTAATAGTCGCCTGATCTCGTGACTGATGACCAAAGGAACGAATGCAATGCGATGGGAATATGCAGGCGAAGAATAGCGTCTGGCGTCTGCGGTGGGGATTCTTCACTTCGTCCGTCTGGCAACTGGCGGCGCTGTTCCGTTAACGCGGGCTTGAAAGTCAAGGGTTGAAAATGCTGCGGCGGCCGGATTTACTTGACCACCGTTCTACTCGTAGCAGCGCAAGGTCTATGGCTCAAGGTGGATTGCGGAGGGCTACCTGTAGCAAGTGCTAGGGTTAGCTTTACAACGGCGCAAGTTCCGCCACAATGTTCACTATGAGGGCCGCTGGGGGCCGTTGTAAAGCCTGCCCTAGCACTCGCTGCAGGCCTTAGCCCTCTGCAATCCCCCTTCCAAGTCCATCAGCCACACTTTGAGCCACAGAGCTAGCTTGCTGGCATGGCCCATGTAATCTGGTGGAGTGGATCGGCATCTGCGCGATCGCGAAACGATGACCTCATTGGCTCTGGAGCTACTTTCCCGATTCCAGCTTTCGACTCTGGGTGGGAAGGCGCCAGAATCTAGACCCAGCCATTGGCTTCTTCACTTTTCTTCACTCTGTATTGCGATGCTTGTATAATACCTTAGTCCCCCCCCGAGACCAGCGCAATGTTTCGCCCGAGGGGAATTGCGTCGCTGGTCTGTCGGCCTTGTATAAGGCCTTCAGAAGCTGCGAGACCGTTGCTGGCAAGCTCAGCCTGGCAGCGTGTGGACCAGGGATCTATTGCTCAACAACGCGCCGCCGGTAGAGCTTGGGAAAGTACGGCAACAAAGGTGGACACAGAGGAGAAAGAGAGAGATGACGGGCATATTGGAGTGAAAGCCAATGAGTCGGTGCTCTTCTTCGATAGTGAGCTTGAACTCGTGGGCGCGTTTGACTTGTTCTATGACTGACACTGTCGGACAGATCTTTTCCCTCTCAAGCTGAGCAGCCTCATGAACCGGACATGGAATACGGATCAGGACATGGCGAAGGCTCTCCAGCGCTTCGAATCTTCGTCGTTGGGGCTGATGGATCCAATTCGACTCGTGAAACAGGCTATACCCAATGACTTGACCATGAAGGTGACTGAAATCGTACCACGCCTCAAGGACGGCGGTGCTTTTGTCAAGTTCCAGCATGATGCTTCGCTGAATCCAGCCGAAGCTGAAGGTAGATCTCCAATTATGCATATGCTTCAGAAAGTTACCGTCTGACCTCTCCTTAGAAAACTTGGTCTCGAAGCTCAAAGAGCGGCCGCTGAAACCCTGGTTCAATCCCTTCCGGGGAATCAAAGCTCGCCTTGTTCGGGGATCGCCATGGCTCGAGGATCTCTATAGGTATCCAACCAATCTCGTGAAAGTGGAATACGTTGCGCCCGAGTCTGGGAAAGAGCCCGAGGAACTCTCTGAAGAGGTGCTCTACGCCATGTTTCGCAAGTATGGCAAAATCGCAGACATCATCCCTCAGAAGAAGGACGATAAAACAACCCCTAGGTACGCCTTTGTGGCGTTTCCGTTGATGCGCGATGCTATTATGGCTCGCAATTGCATGCACGGATTCGTCGTCAACGAAGCACTAGGCGGTGGAAAGAACGGCACCAGACTTCGCATGTCGTACGAAAAGCGCCTCAAGCCTCACAACATCTGGAACTGGTTGACTAGTCATCCCCGCCTGGTCATTCCTGCTCTCGCTGCTCTCATTGCTGGTATCTCTGTCATCATCTTTGATCCTATTCGACAATTCTTCATCAAGATGCACATCCAGCACTCCTTACGCTTCACTGAGTCCAGAGTTTATAAGTGGTTCAAGACCCAAACGGACAACTTGAATCTTACTGGGAACAGAGCAAGTTCTGACGATTTGAGCGAAGTATGGAATCATCGCCGTGATCTCATTGACCAACTCCGAAATTGGTTTGAAAGCAGCTCAGATACCTTCATCGTTGTCACTGGACCCAAGGGTTCAGGGAAAAAGGCCCTAGTCATGGATCAGGCGCTGGAGGGGCGGAAGAATGTCCTCACTATAGACTGTCGCCCGGTGGTGGATGCAAGAGGCGAGTCTGGTACCATCCGGCGACTCGCAACCGCTGTCGGATATCGTCCCGTTTTCTCCTGGGCAAACAGTATGAGCAGTATGATTGACCTTGCTGTTCAGAGCACGACTGGAGTCAAGGCTGGTTTCTCAGAAACCTTTGAGGCTCAACTGAATAAGATCTTGTACACGACAACGGCTGCTCTCAAGGATACAGCATTGGCTAGGCGCTCTAAGAAGGACAAGGATTACAGTCTTTCCGACGATGCCTATCTTGAGTCTCACCCCGAACAACGACCGGTAGTTGTCATCGACAATTTCTTACATAAGGCTGAAGATAAGGCTCTCGTGTATGACAGGGTGGCAGAATGGGCAGCCTCAGTTGTGCAAAACAACGTTGCTCATATCGTCTTCTTGTCCAACGACTCTGCATCCACCAAGCCACTTACCAAAGCTCTGCCTGACCGAGTTTTCAAAACGGTTTCCCTGAGCGACCTGGACCCGGAAGTAGCCAAGAAATTTGTGAGAAGCCGTCTGGTAGAAGATGTCAAGATCGAAAAGGATGCAGAGAAAGAGGCCACTGAGGAAGCAGAACTAGCCAAGCTTGACTTGACGGGGCTGGATCAGAGTGTGGAAACCATGGGCGGAAGACTCACTGATCTGGAGTTCCTCAGCCGCAGGATCAAATCAGGCCAAACTCCCAAAGAAGCCGTTGATGAGATTGTCAATGAGAACGCCGTAGACATTGTCAAGATGTACCTCCTTGGCAAAGTCGGAGACGAGGAGCGCAAGTGGTCTACCCAACAAGCGTGGATGCTAGTCAAGTCGTTGGCGGAAACCCCGACCTTGCAGTATAACAAGGTGCTACTCTCCACCACTTTTGCATCGTCTCTCAACCAAGCGGCGAAGGATGGAGAGCAAGCCCTGGAGGCTCTTGCCGGGACTGAACTCATCTCTATTCAGTACTATCAAGGTCGTCCACAGACCATCACAGCTGGCAAACCCCTCAACCAAGTTGCCTTCAAGGAAATGTTGAAGGACCGTGTTCTCAAGGCCAAGATGGACTTGGCTGTAATGAAAGAAAACTCATCTGTGGAGACCAAGAGCATTGAGGCAGTCGAGAATGAGCTGGCGCTTCTCGGCGGCTTACCGAAGCAGACGAACGAAACCACCAACAGAGTCACGTACTTGATGCGGAAATTGGATAGTAGCCAGAGGAAGATCTCACAGCTGGAGGAGCAGATGGATGCCCTCAAGAAAGTACTTGAAAAGGAATTTTAGGAGGGACGTGACCTGAGATCTGCCTGATCTTGGTGTACTTTACTCATATTTCCTCTATGTTATTTGGGACGCATCGTCTAGGATGTTTTGCACCAGACGAACGGAGTTGATGTACGGGTGGGCATATTGTATATTTGTTTGATAGGCCTGGGACAACCCATCTGGGAAATTCAAAGTAATCACCATTCTCCATCATGCTCAGCTTCAAATTCAGTCGTGACAATGCCAAACCAGGCTAAACCCCTCAAACTCTTTCCCTCTTTAAAACAGTCCACGCGACTCCCTCCACAGCATATGGGATATTGCCTCATGATCCAACATTCCGTTACGCCCCACGCCAAGAAAGGTCGAAGTTACCTACACTGAAAAGAAAATCCCCGTTTTTGGAGAAACAAAAAAGGAGAAAAGACAAGAAGTAGACCCAACAACTCCACTAACACATTCGCCTTCATTACTGGCCCCATCATGATCCATCAGCTATGAGCATAGACTCGGAGGCTTCGCTAATTTGTGGCAAAGATTCACAAGCCTGGGCGAAGAAGATACGCGCTGGTTGTTGGTAGTCGTTGCTTATACTGTAATAGTTGCCTATGCACATTCAGTCAGTACACATAAGAAGCTGACAGAGTTGACATGTAAATGGCAGCACTTACCTCTGGGAACGAACCACTGCCCTCCTTTTGATATACGGAAGTGGCCCTCATTCACCGTGACGGCTACCTTGCCTGTATGTACGAAGAACACCATGTGCATCTTGCGCGAGTTCTTCGGTCGTTTTTCCGCCCCTGGCGGTAAGTCCACCACGCCAGCGCCCATAAACGGCATCGTCAGCGTTTTAGCAAATCGGAACGTCGCATCGCGAATTTCTCGAGTTTCCACAGCATGCCCTGATAGGGCGATTTGCTCTTCGCTGATATGAACTTGATCGTCGTCGCCAGGAGGATGCGTCTCGTACTCGGGTTCCCACGCGATGACCTCGCTCATCACGGCGCCAGGATCGGCTTCCCACTCTTCCAGCTCTTCCTCCTCTTCTTCCTCTCGCACAGGTTGCATTTTGGGTTTCGTTTTGGGGCGGCCTCTTGAACGGGGGCCGGGTCGCTTCCCGCGGGGAGGTTCTTCGTCATCAACGCGGATAATCTCCTTCATAGAGTTAAGGACGAACCCGCTGCCATTCTTGAACATGTCTGTCTGCTCCTCGTCTTCTGTAATAATCTGCTCGCCCGCCCACCACGCAAGAGGTTTAAAAGACTGCCGCCCGGATTTCGTTTGCCGGATTTCGTCCGGATCGCGGCGCATAGAGACCAGACCCGGACGCTTTGGCATCGGGGGTCCCTTCTGTAGTGCCATAAACGACGCTTCACCCGCATCGTCGCCCTCCGTAGCAGCTGCGCCGGCCTGCTTGGGTTTGCGACCCGCCGGCCGACCTCGCGGTTTTGGCGGCCCATTCGCTTTAGCAGCTGCACTTGCTGCGGTGGCCGCACTAGGTTTCCTACCGCGCTTTGCTGGTGCTGGTTTCGCTGGCTCTTTGGTTGTCTTCTGCCGCTTGGTTTGGCGCTCCTCTGGCTCTTGCGGCTCCTGCTCAACCTCCTGCTCCGAGCCGGTAGAGGTCCTCAATGTTTGACGCTTCTTAGGGCCATGACTATCTTGAGGCTTTTCTGGTGTAGGTTGCTGCTCCGTTCTCGCTGGCCGACCTCTCTTCTTGGCACTGGGTGAGGACGCTTCCACTGCCTCCTTCGCAGCTGCTGCTGCCTTGGGTCGTCCCCGTCCCTTTCGAGCGGAAGGTGATGGCTCCACGGGCTCTGGTTCTGGTTCTGGTTCAGTCTCGGGGTCATCTGCTGAGAGGGATTGTTCGTCGTCTGATATCGTTCCACCGGCCTGAGGTACATCGTCGACCTCATCAACATCGTCCACATCATCGTCGGCGCCTTGGCTCCCACCATCTGACTCCGACTCTTCCTCCACCGCAGCTCCATTCACCCCATTCGGTCTCCCTCGTTTGGCCTGTCCACTAAAGTCGAGCTGCCGTGTAACAGTCAAGTCGCGCTCTGGCCGGCTCGGGGACGACAATCGCTGTAGGTCGATATTTCTTTTCGGCGGCGACGTGAGTCTCGTCTTGACAGGAGAGCGGCTCCGAGGTAATTGGTACTGTGAATTGCGCTGGTTCTTAAGCAGGGTTCGGGGGCCGGGTCCAGCACCTTGAGTGGGTGCGCGTTAGCTTTCCGTTATGATCTCATGTCGCGCGCGGGGGAAAGAACAGAAGTAATTCGACGTACTCGAAGTAATTTCCATATCCGCGCTGCCAGCGTCGTCGTCATCTTCGTCGGTTTCCACATCGGCGCTACCGTTAGCACGCGCCGGGCCTTTCTGTGGCGAGGAGAAGATGCTGTCTAGTGGCTGGAAGCCCTGGTCGTCGACCTCGCCTGTGTTTGTGAGAGCAACACCCGTTTTCCTAAAGCGGCGCAACGTGTCAGCTCACTTGATATATTCTCAAAGAAAGATCCAGTCCACAAAGGCAAAAGCTGTATGGGCTGGCGGCGTTGCTTACCGGCCTCGCACACCTAACTGGTGGAAGCCCTGAGGCTCGGCAGCCTCTCCGCGCCGACCGCGAGGCGCCATGACATGTGTGTGGAGATGGAAGTCGTGTCGCGCGCTGTTACTTTATTTTTTGGAGTTCGAATCCGATCGCGGTAGCTGAGGCGGAGGATAATGAATATACAAGAAAAGCCGGCGGTCTCGGATAGGCGTTTTGCGCGGGTTCAGAGTTCAGAGGGTAAGAGAGTGTGGGTGTAGGTGAAGGTGTAGACAGGCCTGGATCGGGAAAGCTTCCATCCAAGGATAATGCGACAGGTAAGGAAGTTGTGGTGGTCACCAAACTAACAGTAACAGTACCACTAATACCACTTCAGTAACCCTCGACGCGCTCCCGCACTTTTCCTTGTTGTCCCTTTGTCTCTTTTTTTGGGGGTGACAGTTGGACTTTTGGGGGGTTGGGGTTCGCTGGAGGGTGCTGAGGGGAACCGCTGGAAGCGCTGAAGCCAATAGAAACCCGCTAGGAAAGTGCCAACGAGCGCCAGAATGTAACCGTAGCCGTCCGTTACTTAAGGTACTACCGACACAACGCGCTAGCGACGCGTCTGATCTGTCTAGCACCACCTAAATTGCTGTACCTTACAGCTTGACGCGTTGTCGGTTAATGTAGGTGGAGGGGTTCAACGACAGCTCTACCTTTTACCTACGACTACCTATGTGAAGCTCTAACACTACACTTTCAACTACAACTACAATCGATGGCCTCAATTGAGAACAAAAGAACTGCCCACAGAAATATGGACTCGCAAACCGACGCAATGGACGATTCGCAACCCGCAACCGACTCCCAAGTCGCCGCCGAAACATCCACTTCCTCATCCACCACCTACATCCCACCATCCGTCGAACAAGCCGCCCTCCTCTCCGGCGCCTCATCCACCCACTTCTCCCCCGTCCCCCCTTCCCTCCAACCCACGACGCCCTCAGATCCTTCCAGCGCCCCGCCATGCGCCCTCGGCGTTGATGAAGCCGGCCGCGGTCCCGTCCTCGGCCCTATGGTCTATGGCGTCTTCTACCTGCCCCTCCCCCTCTCCGATCCTCTCCTCCGCGAAACCCACCACTTCGACGACTCCAAGGTTCTCAAGGCTGATGTTCGATCATCTCTTATGCGCACACTCTGCACCGCAGACTCTGATCTTCACGACTCCTGCGGCTGGGCTACCACGTCCCTTTCTGCCCGCGATATCGCCGCCAACATGCTCCGGCCCTTGACCTACAACCTCAACGCCCAAGCCATGGATGCCACCGTAGACCTGATCAAAGGGGTCTACGCTCGCGGTGTGAACATTCAGGAGATCTACGTCGACACCATCGGCCAACCAGCAGCCTACCAAGCCAAGCTACAGCGCGTCTTCCCCACAGCACGCATCACCGTCGCCAAGAAAGCAGACAGCTTATACCCTTGTGTAAGCGCTGCATCCGTCTGCGCCAAAGTGACAAGGGATGCTGCGCTTGAAGTCCTTCACGAAGCAAGGGCTGCTTCTTCCGGTGGTGTTGAGGACGAAGGGAGCAAGAGCGAGGGTATGGCTTGGGGGTCTGGATACCCGTCAGATGCGCGATGTGTAAACTGGATGAGAAGTAATATGCATCCTGTATTTGGGTGGGGGCCGGAGTGTCGCTTCAGCTGGGGTACGGCGAAGGATATGTTGGACGCTAAGGGGAATGGCGTCAAGGTGGACTGGCCGGAAGACGATGATGGAGAGACGAGTAGGCTTACTGACTACTTTGGAGGCAGCACTGGGGGAGATGGAGCGAACGAGCTTGGGAATTGGTATGGAACATCAACAGGGCTTGAAGCTTTCTAAGCTGGGCATAGAATTTTGCATTGGGAAAAATCTGGGCAAGGCGTTGGGAGACGGATATTTTGTAACTCGTATACATCACGGCAGGAAGCCAATGGGTCTTTCTCATTTTAAATAGAGTGTTGGGCATTATATATCCTGTTTTTTCGCTAGCGTAACCGCCTCTTCTATTCCGTCTTGGAAACCATATTCACGTTAAATTTCGTCATCGTCCATCGAGTCACGCTTCTTCTTCTTCCCCTGGCTATCCAGAGTGTCCATGTCGATGTTGTCATCCTGCTTGGCGGGCATGCCCATTGCTTGGCTCGCCGTTTCAGAGCTCATAATGTACTCGCGCAAGCGTGTTTTGGCAATGTCGAGCCCCTGAGTGCCGGCAGCGTTGGCCATGTGCATCATGGGACCAAGGAGATTCAATGTGTAGGCGACATAGAATCCACCAGCCATAAGCAGAATGAGCAGGAACAGGAACGGATTCTTCAGCACTATTTACATTGTTAGTATGGAAGCAAGTATCAATCGAGCATGACTGCACTTACCGGCAAAGATCTCGTTCCATCCCAGCGCCAGCAACAGGGCGTAGAAATACCACGGGACCTGGGCCACGCCTCCAATAGCACTGCGCTTTGCTTCGACAAACACGCCGTCTGCTGTCTTCTTGAAGCGCACGACCAGATCCTGCCTCTTACTCTCGCTCAGCACTGTGGTCTCTTCCTCCAGACTCTTGCCTTCATCCTCATCGACACCTCCAACTGGCGGCAAGTCTTCTTCATCTCCGGCTTCAACCCCGCTCGGCTGCGGCCCGATGAAGCTGACCAGATCAGGTGGTCCATAGGTAGATGCCAGCCTAAATCTGGACAGCAAAGGGATCAGCTTCAACGTTGACTCTCTTGCCTTTGTGTAGATGCCCTCAATGTCATCAGTGGGCCGCCAAATCCGAGGAACGCCAGCTTCGTCGTAACGGAATTTATCTTCAAAGTTCTCTCGGAGCTTCATCAGGATGTTGCCCTCCATCACCTCCTCCTCAATCTTCTCATGCAGGGCAGCCCAGCTCTTGCGCCGCAGCCGCCACATGCCAACTTCCACCTCATCATCGCTGGCATCGAAGCTCTTGGCCCGGTCGGCAAATCGCCCTTCAGCCTCCTTGACGATGGCTGTAAAGACCGTCCAGATCCGGTCCCAAAGATCCCTCTCAGAAGCTGGCTTTTCGCCATCCTCAGGAGCACCGGATCCGCCTCTACCGGACCCAAGCTTGTTGAACTCCAGACCAATGGCGTCTCCAAGCCTGGACTTGACCCAGCGCTCCACGCGCGTCGCCAGCCGTCGCATCTCCTCTTTTCGAAGCTTGCCGCTGACCTCATCAAGCTCTTGCTCGAAAAGCATGTACTGGGGCTTGAAGTTGGTCCAGGGAACCCCCTGAATTGCCAAGCTTTGTGCTTCCACCTTGAAGATATCCAGCGTCTTCTTCTTCTCGTGGGCGACAATCTCGGCAAACTCGTACCCGCCACCGGCCTTCTGGCCAGCTTTGACCTTGTTGCTGACAGCCTCACTAAATGCAACGACTCCGGCCTTGTGCGCGGCGGAGAGCTGGCCGTGATACAGTGCTTTCAACCGCGTGTCAACCTTGCCCTCCAGCTCTTGCTTCTTGCGCCCGTACACGCCCTTGTGATAGCGACTAGCTTGTGTCTCAAAGGCTTTCAGGCACTCCTGACGGGCCTTGCTACCCATGCCGCCCAAATCTGGCAGCACCGTGGGCTTACCAAGTCGAGTAGCCTCGGCCTGCTTGTCTTCAAGCGGAAGCACGACTGCGTCAAATGCGACAAGTACTTCGCGAGAGATCTCGTCGCACCGGAACTGGGCCAGGAGTTCTTGCTGTGTCGGCAGATCCAGGTCCTTATTGTTGACAATTTGATCCCAGATACCCTCGGCATACACGGAGAAGCCATCAGCCGGAATCCTTCGATGGTACTCGGGTAGAAATACGCCGCCCTCAAGCTCGTCCTCGTCGCGGTTTCCTGACTTGCTGCGGTGGCCAGTGGTGAATCGTGAGCCGAGGACCTGCACCTCGCTGGTGAACTTATCGGCCTGGAGGATCTTGTGAGGTAGGGCAGCGAAGCCGAAGTCAAAGTAATCTTCAATGCGCGAGTTCTCCAGACCTTGCGGCTTGGAGATGGAGGTCCAGATCTTGGTAAGATCTTGGATCAAAGTGTCTCGGAGGTTCGCCAATGGAGTGGTTCCTAAGTGATCGCGAATAACGAAGAACAAGAGAGACCGCGGCGTGGACTTCTTGTCCTTCAGGAACAGCTGCAAGTTTACCTCGAATACAGTCTTGAGGAGACCCATGTTGGCCCCCTGGTACAGACCGACCTGATGCTCCCAGATATTCACCAGCAGCACCTCACTTGTCGCGAGCGCAAATAGTGCACTCTTCCTCTCAAAGTCCTGATCCTCTCCTCGTTCGCGGCCATCGGTACCTTCTACATCCATGACTAGGATGTTGTCGGCCATACGGGTGCCGTTGCTGTCGGCGCGCTTGTTCTTAGACATCCAGATACCCTTCGTAGTCTGCTGGCGCGCCGTCTCGGACATGACGGAGAAGTCGGTGCCAAAGAGGTGGTTAAGCAGGGTCGACTTGCCCGTAGACTGCGAGCCGAAGACGGAGATGAGATGGTAGTTGAAGCCGGCTTCGGCAACATGTTCGAGCTGCAAGTATTCGTTTAGAGCATCGCTGCGAGGGTAGCGTGTAAGTAGCTTGGAATAAACGTCCAGCGCAGGAAAGGAAAGGGAGAGATTCCTTACTTGAATTCCTTATCCCCATCAATGACTTGCACGCCATGCTCAAAGTTCTCGGCGGTCGGCTTGTCGCCGACCCCAGCCATGTGGCCATTCATGATGGGCGACGACTCGAGTCCAATGAATCTGGCCAGGGGAGGAACAAGCGGAGGGGGGTGGGAGGGCGAAGATCTGTCGACGTTATACACAGAGATCAAGCATTTGTTGTTGTTCAAATTGGTAGACAAAAACTTTGGAAGTATTCAAGCAATGCAAGGAAGTTCAGCGGAGCGCAAGGGGCCGAGCCTCCCTTATTCCAGAATGACCAAATTTCCTGGTAAACATGTGTTCATATCATGTGGGCGGCTGGGCTGGTGCTTTCGGTGTAGTTAAGTGTGGGTGGTGTGGCAGGACAGGGTGTGAGCCACGGAGGGGAGCTCCAGCCATGGGACCGGGATAGGGGCTTTTCCGACGTCCGAAAGGGGAGTGGGGATTAACATTGACATGTGAGGTCCTCCGTTCAGGGTTAGGGTTAGGGTTAAGCTCTTGATCTCTTAATTCAGGGTCCAATGAGGGGCAACTGCTGTCTACGTAGGTCTAGCTGAGGTAACAACTTGAAGGTCGTAGTAGAACCCGGCGATTACACAACCAAGTTCAATCACTTACATCACAACATCTTACGATATTTTCACTCGCCATCATGTTGATTCAGGAAAGCCATGCTGACGTGCAGGTCCATGCCAATGGCAAGGAAAGCACAATGCGTACGTTTGAACCACAAGATCTGCCCCTCACAAGCTCCATGAGTACCGTAGATAGATAGACATGGAATCAGCTCACTTACTGGGATAAAACAGGCATATACACCTTCCATCCCACAATTCCAGGATACCCCAAAGCGTGAGAGTCTATGGCTTGTGATTTTCTTCAATCAGAAATTGAGTTACTGATCTTATGACATAGCAAGTTCCCCGGAGTTTGTGTCTTCAGTGAAATCTATCAAGGTGAGTATTTACAACTCACCTCCTTAAACTCGTCATAATTCTAAACCACATTAAAGTCACCGGTCCCGTAGCCCGCTTTGCCAGACAAATCGCCGGCCATGGCTACATCGTCGCCGCCCCGTCTTCTTACCATGAGTTCACTAGCCCCGAACCGTTGAAATACGACGCGGATGACACCGATCGTGGCAACAAGTACAAGTTCGAGAAGGTAAAGCTCGCAACAGTCTTCACTTACCAACCTACTACGCTTATACTTATACTACCTTGAAATTTAGACACTCGAATCCTATGATGCCGACTCCTCCAAGACGGTCGACTACCTCCTCTCTCTCCCAACCTGCACCGGCCTCATTGGCTCCACGGGCATGTGTCTAGGCGGCCACCTCGCCCTGCGTGCTTCAGTTCGTCCTCCTAGAAACTCCAGTTCAAACAAGAGGAAAACAGCTGACTCGTATCTCTTCACACAGCTCGACAGCCGCATTTCCGCCTGCGTCCCCTACTTCGCCACAGACGTCCACTCCCGCACCCTCGGCCCCCATCCCCAAGGCCCCAACACTTCCCACGCAGCCCCTTCCCCGGACAGCAACCACACCATCGACCTCCTCAACCGTATGCGCGCCGAAGTCGCCATCATTTTCGGCGTCAAGGACACGCACGTCCCGGACGCTGGGAGGGACCTTGTTCGTGCTAAGCTCCGTGAGGCGGGTGTCACGTTTAGCTTTCATGAGTTTGCTCATGCACAGCATGCTTTTATTCGGGATGAGTTGAGTAAGGGGAGGTATGATCCGGCGATTACGAAAGTTTGCTTTGAGATTCTACTCGAATTGTTTGGTAGGGCGCTTAAGACAGACTTAGGACCGCGTGATGGCGCCGTGGCGGAACCGGAGCATGTTTGCTAAATCACATATCATCCCCAAGCGGAGGCTGCCATATCTTGGAATAAGAAAGTATAAGTAAATAATGGTGCTTTTTTTTTTATCACATGTAATATGTTTTTCTATCGTTATTGTTTATCAAAGGAGGGTGCAAGTGTGCGCTTTGAATACAGTGAAAACCCCCCTATGAAGAAAGCACTCTTCCGCAAGCCTCAAATCAAGCTCAACGGGCCTCAGCGGCGCGGAGCATCCAAAGTCTATCGTCACCATCGACCGTTAATCATGCGGTCCCTTTTGCCTTTTGCGGACTATGAAACCCGTACACCAAAAAAGAAAAAGAAACTCATGCCGAAATGCTTATTTCCCCGTAAACCCCACCGTCGTGTGCGTGAGAGCTGATGTAGAATGGCTCCTCACATATCTGTACAATTTTGTTCTAATTCGTATCGTCGTCGCTCACGAGAAAGATTTCTAACGCTGCTCTGTGGGCGGGTGTCGGGGGCTCCGGATGGAGCCGCTGGGCATAGGCCTCGCTGAGCCTCCAATCGAGGGGCGACCACCTAGCTGAGCTTCCTCATCCCAGAGCTCTCGTCGGCTGTGGGCTGGGGAAACGGGCGATCCAGCGGGAGGTTCGCCTTCAACGACTATTGACTGCATGCTCTCGCCTTGCCTGCGTCGGCCGCGGGTGCTGGCCCGCTTCAGGAGGTCGGTGCGGACACCTTCAATAGCTCGGTTGCGCTGCGACTCTTCCCGACCCAGGTCGCTGCCCAGCATCTGCTGCTGGGCGTCCCACTGTCCTGTGGCAGCCATCTCACGCACGGGAGGGCGAGAGTTGATACCAGAGATAGCAGACTCCTCAGCGTCCTTAGCCTCATCCGCATCGCCAGGAGGCGGGACTAGACGAGCCTCAGCCTTGGCCTTGGCAGAATCCTCGCGAGCCTTGGTAGCGAAGTCATCAGTGACAGCAACCGAGTACGTTGGGTTCTCAGGGGCACCAAGAGCATCACCACCGCCTCCGGGTCCGTAAATCGGAATCTTCTTCAGAGCACTCGCCAAAGCACACATGAACTTGGAGCGGCGAGTGGCACGGACCATCTCGTTGTGCCAGTTAGACTTGTGCAGAATGGAAATGCCCAGCGAGAGCGCATCCAAGTTGTTGACGCCGCTGACGCCAATGCTGAAGTCAGGCTTGAAGTCGCGAGAGTTCTCAGGATCCCTAACGAACTTCTCCATCTCGGCACGGAGGAGCTCAATATCCTCGAAGGTAGTGTCGAAGGAGACGTCGACGTTAAAGCTCTCGTACATGGCCTTGCTTCGAGAGACGTTGTCAACCCAGTAGTTGTTCAGAACAATGTTGGGAATCTGGTCACGAGGTTAGCCTGGAACGTGGGCATCTGGGCACGGCTTGCTATCGTCAACTTACCTGGGAGACCTGCTGGGTGTCGGTGCGAGTAAAGACGGAGTAAAGTAGCGAGATGCGCTCGACGACAAGTTGGACGTCGTTGATAACAACACGGTCGCCAACGTCATAAGGATGCTTGACGAAGAGGAAGATGCAAGAACCAAGGAACTCCTGGCAAGTTACAGCGAAGATGAAAGACAGAGACAGGAGAGTCGTTCCGGCCGATGCAATAACAGTGACGAAGCTGCTGTTGAAGAAAATCACTGTGTGCTTGAGTCAGTCACCCATACCTGAGAGTAGAACAACATGAGACGGGAAAGGAACTTACGGAAAATGAAGACGCAGATAAGGAAGACAACAAAGAGAAGAACTTTGTCAAAGGCACCAAGCGCCTGGCCAATATCCTTCATACCCTCACCAATAGCCTTTCTCTCCTTGCCAATATCGACGACCTTGCGGATCATCTCCTCCAGACTGATATCACCATTCTCATCATCATCAACCATGTAAAAAGCTTCGTCGGCCTCGACTTTGTGGGCAGGGCCAAGGACCTCCGCGAAATCCTCGGGGATCAGCGCCTCACGATCCTCGACAACAAAGGACATCCAGATTCTTCGTGCCAGAGCCTCAGAGGTCCTGAGCTTCTCAAGAGCCTCGACAACAATGGAATGAGCGGAGTTGGGGTTGAAAACCTCCTTGCCAGTAATCTCGGATGCGATGTTGCCAAAGGCAGATGTAACCTTGCCTCCAACTCTTCCGACCTCGCCGATGAGGCGCATGGGGGTCGCCGAACCTGATTTGGAATTATTCTGGCCCACAGCTTGCCCAATCATAGCCTCAATGCCATCATTAATCACATAGTCCTCCTCTTCAAACTCAGGGCAGTACATGGGGAAGAGCGTGCGGGAAGCATCGTACAGGAGACCGAGCAAGCGCACCTCACGCTTGGATTCCTTGATGCGCACAGCGAAGGACCGTTGATGGTAGGTGACACCAATAAGCTGGACAATGGCCTTCTCACCCAGGAAAACAGCCGAACAGACAAACAGAGCTGCTTGGATGTTGGTAAAGGTTCTAACCCAAGGAATACCACCATCGCTGTTGCTCTTGTTGAATTTGCTGAACATGCTCCGGAATGAGATGAAGCACGCGAGGGCCCAGAAAAACAGAGAGAGAGGAATCGACAGATTGACGAGGACCATGGCGTATTTCCGAGTACCCTTGCTGACGATGCCGGAGAAGAACATGAAGAGCTTAGGGAGAAACCAAGCACCCAGCTTAGCCGCCCATACGGTAAGCCATGCAATTTCGACCCAGAGGAAAACGTCAAACAGCCAAGGCCCAATCACCTCGTCACCATCATCATTGGTGCGGCTTCCAACACCAATTTCCCCCCTGTGGCCAGTCAAGGGAATAACAAGAAGGGGAACGGCGAGGACGAGTCCCACCGGGACAATATAAACGAGGTATCGTGAGACAACAGAGAAGCCGATAATCTTGTAGTACAGGCGGCCCATGAAGTTGAGGGACGCTCCCTCACCATCTTCATCATCGGCGTCGGCGGCTTCCTTGCGGCCGAGGCCCTCATCTTTCTTCTGGCGACGACCGCGGCGGAAACGGTGCGTGCCATGCTGCTTGCCCTCTTTCTCCTGCTGAGCCGTGTCGATGCTAGAGGTGTGAGCCATGTCGGGCCTTCGGGCGCCCGTGGAGACATTGCTCCTCACGGGCGTGAGCTGGATGCCTTCGGAGTGCATGTCGTTGTTACGGTTGCCACTACCGTGAAGCGGGATGAAGCCAGAGTGTCGGGAGGAGAGGGAGTGGTGTCGACTGGGCATGGCCGCAGCGGTTGTATGGCCCAACTCTGCCAGGCTTGGGGCTGCCTAGGTATCAAATAGGTTGGCCCAGCCTCGGGAAATAGGGGAGGTTTGCTAGTGCTGGGTCTGGCAGTGGAGAGTAGCGGGGTCGAATCGGTCGTCTTCTCTTTTCCCAGCTCGTAATGATGCTTTAGTGCAACCCACGCAGATGAGGAGCTAGTTCAAATCAGGGTGTACAGGTAGGGGCCAAGCGAGTGTCGATCGATTTGAATCACAGGGCGCCTAATAGTTTTGGGCGAATCGTGTATGATGTCGGAGGCCGCAATTCGGAAGAGCAAAGCCGATGTGCGTTATGACGGTTTCTGGAGTCGTGATGATGGTTGGAATGTGTTCGTTGGCGCTTTTCTGAAACAAGAGCCCGCCGGCGAGCTTGCTAGAATGGACAGAGCGCGACGGAGCTTCAGAAAAAGATGCAAGTGAACACGCCAAGAACAAAAGAGTGACTCGTCAGTAGGAATTGGGCGAAAGCCAACAAAGACGGAATCTCCCAAACGAAGGTGTAGTAAAAGACAAGCGAGCGAATTGCGCAAGCAATTGTATTCTGTAAAGAAAAAATAAAAAGAAAACGAAAGGACAAGAGTATGAAACGTAGAGACAAGTGAGGAAAAGGAAACGGTAAAGATGGCTTGGAGGGAAAGGCCCACAGGTTATACTTTTTGCGTAAGCGTAAGCGTTAAGCAAGGGACTGGATATCGTATTTGATGCCAAAATGTGGTGTTTGGCGTTGAGGCGTTCCCTAGCGCGTCAGGACAAAGCGAGAGAAAGTAGGTAAGGAACAACACCACAAAGGACAACAAAAGAGATTTTCTTTCCACTAGCCCACACGTCTACTTTAGGGGGATGTATAGGGGCGCCGCGTAAGTGTTGCTTGGTATTTCCTCGCGAAGTACGAGCGAGTAAAAGAAGGGCGACGACGGAAAGAGAATTTGATTCCTGATGGGCTGGTGGGCTGGTGGCATGGTGGCTGCACGATCTCAAGCCATCGCCAGTTTAAGTGGATCCCCTGGCGGGAGGCGTTCAGGGGTCCCGCCAGTCCGCGGCAGTCTCTGACCAACCGGCAAGCGCACAGCGGCTTTTCAGCCATTCCAGGGGTTCAACTTTTCTTTGCAGCGGTCCCTCAGTGGCTTCCTCAGTGGCCTCTCCCGGTGGTGGCCAGCGGCTGTCCAACGCTTGTCAGTGGCCTCTCCCCCCCTTTCTTTCAGCGCCCTGCACTGCCTGTTGGCTTTGGCGTTGGCGGTTTGTTTCATCTTGGAGGAGCTCGTCAGCGTCTGGACCGGCCTCTAGCCCTTCTCGAATCCGCTGCGTTTCACAAAAGGGGGCTCCCATCAATGCGTACTCCTGTCCAGCTTCCAAGGCCTTCCCCATTTAGGTTTTTACATTTGATCGAATTCAGCATGTGTGTAATAATGATCCAGAGTTAAGCAGGATTTTGTGTGTCTGAGTCCGAAGGCCCTTTGTATTGCCATTGATGTAGGTGGCTTGCCAACACGAACAAAAAAAGTTCAGTGGAGGAAGCATAGGGAAAAAAAAAAAAAAAAAAAATCGGAACTTCCCTGCTACGTTAAGCACCTCACCACTCACTCACTCGCGTACCCAAGATCTGGGCTTGGCTGATCGCGCTGATCTGCGATTCCGGAGATCAAGCTTTATTTCTGCGGATCGCATACAGTATACACTGGGTTGCAATTACTGGTTGCTGGGTCCTTCAAACAAACCCTTTGCCATCCTTTCAGCATGCTCGGCGGCGCCGTCGATCCCACACCAACTTCGCAATCCCCCCCCCTGGCTCAGCAACAGCGCATATGCCCGTAATACCCGGAATATCCGTAATACGCAACACTGCAAAGAGCAACTGTAGAGCGCGGCAGCACTGTATCGCAGCAAGTGTGGCAGTAAATAAAACCCCCGTTCATCTGTCTGTCCCTCCAATTCCATGCGGCTCATCCGTGAATCATATCAACAGGCCCGGTCCATTATTACCCGGTCGTCTCTGAAGCTTTCACTCCATTGTACGCGTAATCAGTATCAAACCCCGGTGAGCAGGAACCTCGAATTTCCCCGGACCTTCTTAGTCGCCAGCATCATGACTTACGACTACCTCAAGCTCACCGTAACCAGCACAATTTGAAATGACAGCTCATGGTGGCCTCCATATCCCGTATTCCAAGCTCCTCTAGTCCCCAAGTGGGCGACCATGGCCCTTAGCGCCTTTGACCCGCAGGCGACAACATGATATCCCCCGACTTAGCGCCTGCACCGGTGCGCCATGGCTTGCCATGGCTTAACCGTGACGTGTGCCCGCATTGTCGGAATGCTCGAATGAGGGTCTCAGGAGATCCAGCGCGCCCGGAATAGGAGGTGAGAAAACCTTTTGGGGGTTGGTTCTGTTTTCTCTCTTGGCTGGCGTGCGTCGACTTGTGTCGGAATTCAGCCATATTTCGTCATGTCTTGTATTTCTTGTCATAACCGACTCCGAGTCTAACACTGGTGGAGGGGAAGATCAACGATTTGATGACTTCCCCTCATGGCTTCTGACGGGCAGGAGTGTCCGGAACAAGACATCGTTGATTTGAATAAAGCGTAGAGCAACGTAGTTCTAAATTTATCTTGTCATGCCTTAGGCCTTCTAGAAGCCTCCTACTAAAGCCGAAAAGGGGCAGCTCAACACCCTCACGCGCGGGAGCCGTTTCATGTGGCACGAAGCTTCCGTGAATAAGCTCAAGCCACAAAATGCAGGACCAAGGCGCCGTTTTTGTGTGGCTGCAGACGGTGCCTTTTAACCGCTCACGATGTAGATACTTTCGGAAAGGGGCATTCAGAAAGCGGATGAAGGGCAGATAAAATTCAATTATCAAGCTTTATTTGCATGTATCGTAATGCTACTTGATTTGACCTCCACCCAGTTCACCATATTTCAAGTATCCTCCGACATATACAAAATGGGGGTATCAAAGATATAAGGTCTAGCTGTCTAGTCCAGCTGTATATGCTCCTATCTGCAGAAGACAGATATCTATGGTGTAGAGAATGCTATGCAGTCGCGCACGCCCGAAAACAAGTGGTTATGACAACAAAAGTTGCAAAGAAGAAGAAAAAAAAAGTCAAAGTCGCTTCGCTGGTAAAGAAATAAAAACGCCGCACGTCAGAATGCCGTAGATAACGAAGAAAAGTCCATGCGTCCCCTCAACCGTAGCATCAGTTGTTCCGACCGGAATCTATGCCTGTACTCGAAGCTTGAAATCCAGCATAGTCCTTCATTTCAACTCTAGCCTTGTCGTTATCGTGGGACGTGTCATGAGACGTGTCGTCGTTTTCTGCTTCCCCGTCTAACGGAACCCCGCTGTCAAGTTGATATAAGGGCTCCAGCGTGGCGTTTTTGTCCATGAGCACCCATCGCTTGCACCAGAATGGCAAGGTATGGGTGACCTGGTACTTGGCGAAAACGTGAACCGGGACGGCGAAAATGTAATCGAGCTCTTCCAGCGTGCGCTGCTTCGTTTCCGGAAGGAAGAGGAAGATGAGGATAAGGGCGACAATGTTGAACCCTGAGTAGAACATGAACACTCCGAGACTACCCATCCTCGCAAGCATCAGAGGGAAGGTAATAGATACAACAGCGGCCCATCCAAGACACGTTGCAACAGACCAAGCCATTCCAAGCTCACGATGTGACAGAGGGAAGACCTCGGCACAGTAAGTGAATGGCACAGGTCCCTCTCCTGGAGAATAAAAGGCGGCAAAGAGGTACACAAAGAAGGCTACAAGAGCTAAGTGCAGCCCGTCCGACCCTGGTATAAGTGTGCACAACCCAGCTGCCAGCAGTGCCCAAGACATTTGTGGAAAGGTGAAAAGTAGCAAGGATCGTCGACCGAATGTATCGATAGTCCAAATCGCGGGGAATGCAAATATGAAGTTGACAAGACCAAAACCCCATGTTGCCAGCAAAGCCTCAAAGTTGGAGGCGCCAGCTTCTCTGAATAGTGTTGTAGAATAGAATGCCATGATGTTGATGCCACACATCTGTTGTGCAATCATGACAGTAAACGAGGCCAGCGTAGCACGCCGGACACGAGGAATGGTAAAAAGCTCCAAGAATTTTTTGACGTAGTTTCCCTTCTTAATGTAGTGGTACTCCAGCTCCAGCTGTACGTGAATGTAGTAAAGGTCACGGGCCGCCTGGACGGGATTGTTCCGTAGCACCAACAAGGACTTCATAGCTTGGTGGTACCGGTCCTTCTTCATGTACCAACGGGGTGATTCAGGGCAGAAGTAAATCAGGATCACCAAAGGAATCGCGGGGATGATTGCCGAACCCAGCTGCAGCCTCCAAGCATGTACGCCAATAGTCGATACAGCCAGGTTAGCACATGTTCCTAGAAATATACCGAATGCTGTCCACAATTGCCAGCCCATAACGAGAGCACCACGAATGGGTGCTGGTGAGTTTTCTGCGGCGAAAATGGGCACTGCATCCGAGAGTTCAGTCAGATCACTTGCGTTAAACCAATGTCCGCACGGTTGCAGACTCACCTGTAGAAGCTTTGGTCCCCATACCAAGGCCAAGCAGCAATCGACAGCCCAACAACTGTTGCCATGTGCTGCAAAAGGCGCTACCCAGGACAGGCCACAAGCAGAAGTTTGCTGAAAAGAAGATAGTTCCGCGTCGGCCCAACAAATCGTTCAGGGGATCCGACATCCAGCAGCCAAAGAATGCCGTGCCCAGGTAGGGCGCGGCATTGACTAACCCCACCAGCATCTTGTCGTGGAGGGTATCGGCGTTGATGTTGAAGACCTCCGGGAAGTCCACCGTGGCGCCGTTGGAACCCGTCTGGTCCCATCCTTGAACGCATGCACCGATGGAGCATGTCACCACGGTCAAAAGTAGCACGCCAGAGATCCGCCACTTGTGCAGCACCTCATCTCGCAGAGCATTAATCTCACTCTGTTCCAGTGCCTCATCGCCTGTGATATCTTCGTAGCCTGTCGGGTCTCGGGCGACAAGTGCGCCTTTGCGAATGATCATGCGATGCTCCTCCAGGCCCTTTTCGCGACAAAACCTGTCGACAGATTCCAGCAGTTCTCTTTTCGAGACTTCGGCAAGAGGATTCTGGATCCTATGGGTTTGATTAGAATATCGCATGTGACTAACATGATTCAACAACATACCTGGCCTCGAAGTTGTCGTTAAGATTGACATGATTGTCTTTCGGAAACACTTCCGTCTCGGGAGAAGTTACATAACGGCTTCGATCTGGTGGACTGCAATGGGAATGGTCAGTAATAGTACCACGAATAGAATGCTTTGCGCCTGCAAAGCAATCACGAGGGCGCGGGATTCCGACACAGCGCTCAGGCGGGGGAGGAAGTAGGTTGGCGAGGGACCAAGACGTACAGTCGGCGATCAGCTTCCGTGATCTCGCGAGCAGAGGACGACGACATGGCTGCCTGACGCCTTGCGACCGTTGCGGCCGATCAACGTGGTGGCTTCAGCACAGCGGTGGCTGTTAGTGAATTGAGTTTGGGCGCATGTGACGACTCGAAAGAAGGTTCGAGATGGAAACCTTCGGCGACGCTTCTGGCGGGTTTCTAGCGTCTCGTCAATGGGTGTCGCTGGGTAGTTTTACTGGGAAAACGCTTGTCGCAAAAAGTCGTTCCAATGAATGAATGAATAGAGGCGCTCGGTGAGAAGGCGAGTGAGATGAATGGCGGAGGTGGAGATGGAGACGCGATGTTCTGGGGGATAGACAGGCAATTGAAAATCAAGTCGTTTGTACAGAATGTGACAGGTGGGAGGCGGATCGTTGGAAAAGGCGGAGGATCTCCGCTTGTCGGTATGGCAGTCGGTCGTGTAATTAATCAAGTCACTTGGTGGCAAGGTTGCATTGAAGGACCCCGGAAATGATGAGAGTAGGAGGGGTGAGTGGGGAGGAGGAGAGAACGCAAGATGCAGATGCAGATGCAGATACAGAAGCAGTAAAGAACTTGAAGTTACCTTTAGTGGACCCGGAAAAGAGCGAGGAGTGTGTTTGTACCTGTATGAAGCAAGTTTGGGGGAAAGAGTGTGTAACTCGGACGGAGGCAAGTGATGAGGCCAAGACGAACCATCCCTTCCATTGCCGTCGAGTGTGTGCCTCTTCGAAACATGGTGGTGTACCTAAGGTATTAATTCGTAGTAGTGTGGTGTAGGATGGATGGAGATGAGGGGGAGGCACGAAAGTCAGAAGGATGGAACGTGGAGTTTGAGAGTGACTACAAAGTACTGAGAGTGTGAGACCCGGGGAAACGCCAGTATTACCTTAGGTACCTACCTCTCTACTCGCAGGTTTAGAGGCACTTTATTAGAGGCACTTGGCGTGTGGCCCCGCTGCAAGTCACCCTGATGGTGGCTGACATGGAGGGGCCAGTGCTCTATCTTTAGGCGGTTGGATCGCCCTGCAGGTGCTGAAAGCTGACGGGACCCTCCCAACTACAGCGCTGCCTAATACCTAAGGTAAGGTAAGGGTAAGGTACTACCTAAATAAGGTACTAAGTAATACTCGCAACTGACAGATCCGTCCGCGCCGCAAGACAAGCGCCGGAGTCCCATGTCCGCTCCAAGACAACAACTTCAAGTTACTCGTTCTAGATCCCTCAAAATCCTACGGATACCTTCTTCCTCTTGCTTTGATTACTTCATCCATATAGCCAGCAACGCAACAAAAAGAAGCCCATGGCGCCTACAAATACCACTCAAGACCCGCCATAGACCAGGAAAAGAGAAACGGCCACTATGATCCATCCCGGCGGCCTCATCCATCGCACCGGGAGCAACTCCAGCACAGAAGGCCAGCCTTGGTCCGACCAACTCGCCAAGTGCGACAATGGTGTCTTGGATTCAACATTAGGCTTCTTAGAAGACCCCCCGAGCTGAAAGGCAGGGCAACAGCATGATCAATGCGCTTTTCTTAGCTCAGAGGTCTTGAGCCTATACGGTTAGCGAATCCTTGTCAAAGGATTGAATACCTGGTGGCCGCGCCCTTTTGCGTGACCTCCCCGGCGGGTACGTAATATGTACTGAGTGAGAGAAATCATGTTACTTGTGCGAGTATTGTAATTGTAATTGTAATAGTGGCACCAGTTTGTCTGAGTTAGAATCTGGATGAAACAAAGCGTTTGCGGACATTCAAATTAGCAGGCTTCTTTTTGGCTCAGGCCTTCAACCAAACTTCAACGGGTTTATCAAATCCCCAGCTCATTCTTACATGTAATGCAGAAAACTCCCCATCTTACTGGACATGTCATGGAAATTGCACACTCGTCATGGCACTTCTGCCGACAGGTGCTAATCTATGGTTAATCCGACGATCATCTCAACTTGGCATCCAAGGGCCGGCACTTCTTTCGAGCATGGAAGCATTGACGTCTTCAAGACCGCAAACTTGACAGGGGTACACGCGCGCATCGCATATTGCTGCAAGTACTTGACTATCACCTTAGCCGATGGGATAGCTCCGCATATATAGATGGCACTGTCGCTGTTACCAACATTAGAGTCCATCTACTCGTGAGATGACGACGACGTTGCTCTTGACGCTGCCATCGATGGGGTCCACCCCTTAATCGCACTCTGAATAAAGAGATTGGATTCTGCCTATGCAAGACTTGGTCTCAATTTCGACCAACAGGGTCTGACGAAGAAGAGGGTACCCTCATAGAGGACTCTGCACCCAATGGTCGCGATGCCGGCACCATTGGGGAAGGGAAGACACCAAAGGTGATATCGTGTCTACAATGGACTTGTGCTAGGTTTCGATCTCAATGCAAGACACTCCCGGCTACTTCAAGAGATTCCCTTCGTTATTCTAGGCTGTTTTGTCAGACCCAAGTTGTCCAATTACAATTATTATACATTAGCTGGCACGACTACGTATACTCCGTGGACTCGGAATTATCTAGCAAAACCATCTCCGCATAATGCCTGCCCTACCCTGCGCTTCTACCACAATCTGTCATAGCTTGACGTTTTCAAAAGCAGGCATTGAGGCTAGCTTGGAGTACATACATAAACATTCACCGACCTAGCGTCCTACTATTTCTTGATTACATGCGTCCCAGGGATATTCGCGATGCCCCTATCACAACAACGACTAGCTCTTATTCCGATCCTCCACTTAACAGGTCGGTCACGATATTTCACAAAAATGCTTGTATAACTAAGACGATAATGCTTATCTTCTGCCTCAAGCCTACAAGAGACTTCGACCCCAGTAGTGATCGGCATTCCGTCAGCATATATATATTTCTATCTCTCTTCTAATAGTACATTTTGGTACTCTGTAATCAATAACCTATATTCATCTTTTCTTCTTCTTAGACTTCCTCCCAACTCAATATGTATGCCCCTAAAGCTTTCTTCCTTGCCGTCATTGGCTTCGCTGTCTTGGCTACAGCCACACCTCCAAGCTTCAACTGTCCAAAACCATGCGCAGAGGGCAGCGCCGGTTGCTACAAATGCGAATCTTCCGGGGACTGTACGGAACAAGAACCAGGCGTCGAGGGCTGGTCCTGCCTTTGTGGTCAATGCTGGGCTGCATAAGTCGAGATAGCCTCCTCATCTCCCTAATTACTGTAAGACTCTGAGGATATCACAAACATGGATAACGGTACCAGCCGGGAGCTAAGTTCTCATGGGTAGCGGTTAGGGCTGGGGATGAGTTTCATCCAGCCAGCCGGCCTATATGAAGGAAAACGATAACCGTCAAATAATTGCAATAGCACAAGGCATGCTTGGTATTAGTAGAGCCGTCCATACCTCCCGAATTGCCTGGTACAGAATCAGCAGGCAACTATGAATACGATCACAAATGCTCTCGACGCAACAGCTTCTGCTCATCCAGAAGCTAGTCTTATGTATGCCCTGATATTAATAATGCCTAAAATGAGAACGCTCTTATCGGTACCTAATCTACAATAAACAGGAGGAAGGAATGCTTGCTATCATCAGTGGCTATTCGTTTCACGGACAGATTGCATCATCCTCGTCTTGACCCTCATTAACTCCTTTCCCTGGTCTTCAAAGTCCTTCAGAAGCGTGTTGTACTTCTTCCTCCAGTCCACAGGCCCGTATGAATCATTTTCAGTCTCGGACCTCGGCTGCTTCGGTGGCGGCCGCTTCCACATGGTCCACGGCACGGTCTGCATCATGGTGAAGTCCCCCTTGAAGCCACCAAAGCGGTACTCCCACTCAAACTTGTAGTTGTGGCAGTCTTCACCGTCTGGCAAGCGATAGTACTTTGCGCGTCTCGTCATGAGGCCGTGGGCGCCGGCTAGGGCTCCCAAATTGAGGAGGAACATCTTGGGCGACGTGGCAGTCTTGACCATACTTTCCAGCGTTGCGTTCACAACGGCGGCAGACTCCTCCATCGAGGGTATCTCGTCGGGGTTGCCATATTCGTCAAACCAATACCCGCGCTGGGTGATATTGTAGAAGAACCCGAGGAGGTCGTCCACGTTCTCGCGCTCCTCTACCTTTTCGAAGAAGAAATGCGGCACCTGGTCTGGGTCTGGGTATCCTTCGTTGGGGCCTTCCCATTCGGATGTCCCGTACTGATGATCCGCCGCCTGCTTGGCGAGCTTGTGCCATCCATCTTCCGGGTTTTTGCTGGCTGTTTCCGAAGTTGGATGCTGGGGTTCGGCATGGCCATTCACGACCACTGCCGGGGGAGGTGTAGCAAGCCTTACTGGCCCTCCTAAATGCTGGGGAACTTGAAGGGATATATTTGGGCGAGCAGGCCTCTGGCCGTCTGAATCCGATCTGCTGCGCTGGTCGGCGCCGTAAACAGGTGCAGATGCTGTACGATCCAGTGATGGTGTATGTCCCATCGCTGCTGGCTGGGTGATCGGAGGTTGCTGTGGGTTGACCGGATACGCTGGGGCCTCAGCCATTGCCGCCGTCGGGGCTGCTTGAGGTGTCGGAGAGTTGCTCTGGCTATGATGATTCTGCGCAGGCGGCCAGGCCTGGAAAGAATATCCAGGTCCTTCGATTGGTGTGCGGTTGATAGGAGGCCTGCCTCTAGTCTTTCCGCCACTTTCAGACCCTCCGACTTTCCACGCCGAGGAGACATTCTTTGCCCCCCTGCGTTGCCGGCCAGCTTTCTGTTGTGACGGTGTCACAGCAGACCGCGGATCCGCAGAGTCGTCCCAGAAACTGTTCCTGGCCGTCGGTGTTATGGCAGATGTAGCTGTAGGCCATTGGGAGAACGGAGCATGAGAGCCATCGTTCGGTCTAACCCCGGGATGTGCTGACCTAGGTGTGTCCGGATGGGCAGATATAGGTGTTTCTCCATGCCGAGGCCACGGCGGCGGAACCGAGTCCATACCCCAGTTTGGTGAAAGTCGCGGCCGTTGAGCTGATACTGGCGTTTCCGTCTCATCTGGTCTCTTGCGGCCGCGCTTGGGACGGATGTGAGGCAGTAAGGCTCTCAGAGCCATATCATCCTCAAGCGCAACGCCATCTCTTGCAGGTTGCCCAATGGGGTCCGGATCATTGGGGATGTTAGTCCAGTAGTCATTGGGCATGTCCATCAGGAACTCGAAGAACGACTTCACATGAAGTGAGTTCATCCATTTCTGTTTTTTTCCCCTGTCAGTACATAATTCATGAATTGATTCGTGAGACCTCCTTTATTTTTTTCGGACATACCTTTAAGCGGACCCCGTATTGGGTGATCTTTTGAGAACTCTCATCCTTGCTAGGGTCCGGAGGCTCAACCCCTAACCTGATGGTCAAATCCGTCCAAGTCTTGATCTCCTTGTGATAAAACTTCTTGACCAGCTCAAAAACAGAAAAGGTATCGAAGCTTTTGCCAGCACTCCTGGGCGGATTGCGAAACGCCTCCCTCAGCGCTTCCTTGTCGCACTCACGGGGCAGAGCCGGGTTGCAGTGGAAGATAAACCTCATATAGGCGTCCTCAAGCGTGTCCGCCGTGACATTCCTATCGGGAAGAAGGCATCCTCCGACTAAGCCATCGTCCTTTCTGGCAGAAGCTTGGCCATCACCAGAAGAGGACATGATTGCTACTGCCGCAGCTGCGAGCTGCAGCCACCCAGGCGCGGATCACCCGATGATTGTCTTTGAGCTGTTATAGCGATGAATGGGAGCAAAGTATGCGCCACGGCGCCGCCACCATTGTCGGTGTACAAGCCCGACCAAGTGAATTGGCTTATTCGAGGATTCAATTCGCCTTCAGAAAATTTCCAAATAGCTCTTTTTGAACGTTATTCGACTTGGCAATGAAATGTAGATGAACACCAGGGGCGGCCGTTAGAGGTTAGACATCGAAAGGTAATTAGGCCGTCACAGGGGTGGGCTAAATTTTTCCTGCACGGTGACAAGCACGGTGTTTAAGGCCTCTTTAAGGGCATTCTTTACAGTACGCATAATTCTGCGACGGCTCGTCTCCGTGTTCCGCGGCAGCGCTTCGACGCGTCCGAACCTGTAATAATAGACATGATTATCTTACTAAACTGAGCTTTGGCCATGATGACCTTCTCGAAGAATGGCCTGAGGTTTGGAAATGAAGCAGGGATTTGCCGGTACTTGATTCCGGCATCGATCATACTCGTACTTTTTTTTATTATTATATTTTAGACTTCCATCACCGGCGCCTCTTCCATCCGACAAGACGTCGATTTGTAATTCACAATTGCCCGAAGCAGAACCCGACAACTTACTCAGTACTTAGTATTATTAACCGTGCTGCCCCGTATACCCGCCTCAAGCCCGTCCGTATCTCCCCCGCAACTCCGTGATTCGTTGCAAATTCCGGAGCCGGGCTTGATGAACGGGTGGTACGACACTAATACTCTTCTTGTAAGTGCTGGGCAAATCGCCGCCACCAGAGATGACGTGCTTGCGTTCGCCGAGAACATCATCTGTGCATACTCTCGGCTATTTGATCATCTACATTTGCCTTTTTTTCGCATGTCGGTCTTGATTTGATTTCAAAGCTCAGCACGTTACGCCCTTTAGTCATTGACGCCATTTTGTATTGCGCTCGTATGTTGGTGGCTCTATAAAAGGGTCTAAGTGCTCGACTTCAATTTGTAGAAGCCACAGAACGAGATCATAACTTCAACTTGTACTAGGCAAGGCCGAGGCTCAACTTTAATTCCAATTTACTATTCATCGTTCCATCAATACCATCTCTAGATCAGAACAAAGTCCATCATGACCGCTGCTGCTGTAGCCCCCGTCCCACGAGGCGACGTCGTCGCCGCCCTCCACTTCTACCATCCTCCTGCCGACAACAGCAAACCCTTCAACAACGTCGAGCCTAAGCCCGACGAGCCCCAGCGCAACTACTCGGACGAAATCCAGCAAGTCCCCATCCATGACGTCCGCGGCCGAGAGTCCGACTACTCCCTCGACCGCGACGCCTTCCAAGTCCTCCAAGGCATCCCGCCCTCCGCCGAGGAGCACTTTGTCGACGACGACTCCATCGCCAAGAAGTACTACCCAGAGGTCGAGCGCCTGCTGCTAGACAACATCCCAGGGTCCAAGAGCGTCTACATCTTTGACCACACCATCCGCCGCTCCAACCCAGAAGCGTCTCGCGCCCCCGTTCAGCGCGTCCATATCGATCAGACGGCTCCTTCGGTAGCGAAGCGCGTACGCCGATACTACCCTGCCGAAGAGGCCGAGCGTTTGCTGAAGGGCCGGTACCGCATCGTCAACGTCTGGCGGCCCTTGAACCGGGGCCCCGTCGAATCCTTCCCCTTGGGTTTCGCCTCGTCCGCCACACTTGAAGACGGCGATGTTGTCCCCATTGAGCATCGCTATCCGGATGGCTACAAGGGCGAGACGGCCGCGATTCGCTTCAATACCGGTCAGTCCTGGCACTATCTGAGTGGAATGACAGGAGACGAGCGCCTGTTGCTTGAGTGCTTCGACAGCGAGTCACTCAAGCCCGGGTCTAAGATTGGTGGCAGAGTGCCTCACTCCGCCTTTACAGATCCGAGAACGCGGGAGGACGCCGAGGGGCGGGAGAGCATCGAGGTCCGGGCTTTGGTCTTTGGGCCTTGATTGCATCTTTTCAAGTTATTTCTTGCGTGTAGGTTTGTGTTACGATAAGCAATGGATGGACAAGACAGACAGGGGGGCGTACGATATCACGATGTTTATGAGCAAAGCAAAGGGAATTTGATATAATGAGAATAGTGTGAAATTGTTTCAGCATTCGCAATACTATAAGAAAATTCGAAGACTATGAAACCTGGCCGGTCCCGGTGCCTTGCCTCAAAGCCGTATACAAATGCAGTGCAAACCAGGGAAGGGTAGCCTCTTGCGTATGACTGGTGCCGTGTAAGTCATCGCGGCATACCTCCGGTACTATCGTACTACCAATCGCAATGCAGAACAAGGGATCCGCCGATCCCCAACCGAAAAAGAAACAAAACAACCAAAACTGCCAACCTGCTTTTACCAGCATCTCTGTTCCGAGAAGCAGAGAAAGAAAGGGTATCCAGTTCCAGAATACGAGCAGTGTAAATGCCAAGCGTAGAAGTCACTTCTCTTTCTTTGCAAGTAAAAGTTGAAAGAGAAAACACAATCAAGAAAATGGTCCGTCCGTTCCCGTGAGATTCCTATGCGCCGTGCTCAATGATTCGTGAAGAGTTGAAAGAGATAAAACTTGGGCAAATCAAGAGCATCGACCGCTCAGCCCCGACGACCTCTGCCACGAGCGTTGCTTCCGGAGCGACTCATGGCCACTCCTCCCAGGCTGCTTTGACG
The DNA here is from genome assembly GCA_022814615.1 of Waltergamsia citrina. Lineage (NCBI taxonomy): Eukaryota > Fungi > Ascomycota > Sordariomycetes > Hypocreales > Bionectriaceae > Waltergamsia > Waltergamsia citrina. The sequence continues at coordinate 290,297 of JAKLNE010000023.1, forward strand.
GCTCATAGGCGCTGCTGCGTAGCCGCTGTGCATAGGGCTGGGTTGCTCGCGCAAGCCGGAAACAGGAATGCCAAGACTATCACGAACAGACTCTGCTTCGTCGCGAGGAGCACTGGTGAACGCAACATATCGTCCTTGATGATAGGGAACCGAGACAGCCTCGAGAACCTTGCGCAGGCCCGTAGTGGCATCGAGGTGAGCGCCTGGCTTGTGGCTCTGATCATAATTCTTCAGGAACGACATGACGTTGAGATCCTGGGCGATATCATCCTGCGACAGAGGGACAGGATAGTTTTGGTCCGCACTTCTGGGATACGGCTTCAAATACTGTTGCGGAACAGGCGGAGGCATCTTTGGGGGTTCATTCGAGTGAATAAGATCCAGGTTGGATGCTTCGAAGTTGGCAATGCCCTCAAGACCCAAGATCTTCTCGTCAAGGAAGTTCTGATTAGTGGTTCCCCGCGTACTGCGGGTGGCATGGGAGACCTGGCGCTCCATGGTAGGAGCCGAGAGCGACTCGTTATCCTGGTCACCGTCCTCGCCATTGCCTGAGTCACTATCTTCGGGCGATGAACCGTTGGCCGTCATGCGGTTGCGCAGAATATACTGGTGCGCAGCGACTGCGGCGCTGTTATAGTGCAAAGACAGCTCCTTGTCGGTAAAGAGCTTGTCGATGCTATAGAGCGGTCCGTTCTGCTTAGCAGCAGCGCGAGCCTTCTCCGACTGCCAGAGAGGCGTAGTGTTATTGGTATCAAGGCCGCGGCGGGTAGGAGCCGGCGAGCCGTCGTCATCGTTGGCGTTGCGCTTCCGCTTCTTGCTATCCCCGTAGATTTGGAGATCGTCGGCATCCTTGCGCAATCGGGTGGCTCGCTTGCCAGTGGTGCCGCCTGGGCTTGAAGGGTTGGTAATACTGAATTGATTGGGGTTCAAGAGCAAGGCATTGGAGTCGTTGATCTCCAGAACCTCCTTCTCCCTGTTCAATCGGTTCTTCTTCTGGGTGAGAGTGTTGATAAGTCGGTCGCGGAGGGTGCTGGTAAGGGCTCGATGTTCGCGCTTAGCCGTCTCGACCTTGTAGGCGTGGACGTTCTTATACTCTTGAACTTTGCGCTCGTATTCGTTCTATTGATCAGAGTCAGTCAGCTATGTTCAAGGAGGTCCGATCGGTCAAGGAGGCAAGGTTGCAGGCAAATTGGATTACCTTAGATTCGGTCAGTTGGTAGTCGCGGAGCTCAATGAGGTCCTCGATCTCGCCAATAAAGTTGTGAAACTTGATTCCAGCCATATCCAGCAGAGTGCGGGCACCCTCAGGCTGAACAGACGGGCCTTGCGTTTGGTCATGCTCCTTTTGCAAGTCGGCAATAAGGTCAAGGGCTGTCGGGCTGTAAGGGTCGAAGCGCTGAACAAGATTGGTATCGAGCTGGATCTTCTGTAGCTGGTCGCGGTAGGTCATATCTTTCTGCTGCTGGAACTTCTCTTTCATGTTAGCCAGGCGCTCCATGAGCATCTGGCGCTTGCGATCACGCTTAGACTGAGCAGCTGGCGGCGGCGAGCGTTTGTCGCCTTTGCCGCCCACAGCAGAGGGCACGGCCGCGTCGGAAGCAGCCATTGCAAACGGCTGAGAGTGTGAAGGGAATCAGTTGGGAGAAATTCGAAGGCTTTCCAGGAAAAAAGAGAAGTAAAGTGTGAAAGCCGCAGTCAAATCTGCGAAGGCGCTCTGCGTATAGTTGGAAGAAGTGTTAGAGCATGGAGAGGCTTTACTCGTGGTGTTGGAGTTGGTGTCAGTGTCAGTGTGTGTGTGGTTGACTGACGACTCTGACGGTAGGGGTGCTGGCAGAAGAGCGTCTTCTGCCGGGGTGGGATTCAGTGCCTGCGGTTTAAGCAAGGCTGTCGGATACGATGCCGCTAACAAGAGCAAAGAACAGCAATGCCGGCAACTCAGTTGAGTAAGGAGTGGTGCAGGTTGAAGCCTATTGAGGATCTTGAACAATATGAAAAGAAGGTTATCAATACGATAGCCGACAACAACAATAATAAGGGCAGTCAATCTGAGGAAGCGCAAAGCTTGTGCCTTGGTACCTTATGACCTGCCACTATTTCCAGCGCGTGCAACCCGCTGACACCCACTGACACCCGCTGTTTTAGTGCCATCTCTCGCCCGTTCGGATGACCGCACTTTTCCCCTCACCGCCTACCAGATAGGGCAATTTTCCGGACAAGGACAGTAGGTGACGATAATAGTCTACTATGATTGGCCCACCTCCCAGCCCCCAGGAACATCCGAGTCGGCTCCAAGTGCCCCACCCTGCTTTTCACCCCATCCTCACGATGTTGAACTACTAGATAGTGGAAAATAGCATTGAGCCCTATTCTTCATTTTATGGAGCACAATGAATGACTGACCGAGATCGGATCACCCCTTTAGACCGATGGAATTCTTTTGAAGGCTCTGTCAAACCTCACATGTATGATTTATTAAGATAGCATGACTGTCGTGACCTAGTTCTCTTAGCTTTTGACACAAATCACTCGGAGGTTTCTAGGCCGGTGGTCAAGACATAAGATCAACAAATGATAGTTAACCCCAGCTCTCATAGCAGTGACGATAACATCGAATAATTTTTTTGACATTATTTGAGTCCATTGGCTCTTTCTTATAATCCACTGCGCAGTTTCTGTAGTTGATTAAGCAAACCAAACCCACCAGGCAATGTTCTAGCATCGTCTGTGGCGGCAGCATCCCTCGCAACGCTGCTCTTCTGCGCCCGAGACCCTAAGGCTTTGTCTTCCTGCTTAGCCGCCTGCTCCATTTCCTTCATTAGCTCCTTGTGCTTGTCCTCTACCATCTTAGCTAGACTCTCAATGAACCTGTTGCGGCCCTTCTCCTCCGCCGTGCCCTTCCATACAGTAGTGAGCTCCTTAAGCTGTTCAATCCTCGCTGCGGCTTTGGCAATGCCCTCGACCGGGTCGTCCCTGTTGTTGAGGAGTCCAGATATCTCTTCGCGTAGCTTCTTCATCACCTCCTGGCCCTTCTCTTCGGAGCTCTGCTGCTGTGACCCTGGCTCTGGCGCCGAAACAGATAGGAACGAAGAGCTAACTGAGAGCTCCGAAGGTGGGAACACAAATTCCATGGCGTCCCCAAACGTCTTAATGACAGATTCCAGCCGCGCACGTACCAGAGTCAGCGTCTCTAGCTGCTTGATGTACGCCGGGTCTGTTGCCGCTGCTGCTGGCGTCTCTGGCGGCTCCGAGGGCTGACCATCAGCACCTGACGCCGCCTCTGCCCTCGCCGCTTGCTGGGCGGCCTCTGCGTGAAGTCCTCTAGGGACAAACTTCTCAATGTCGTCCTGCAGCGTCTCATTCATCGTTTCTGTGAGGCTCACCGTCTCGCCACGTAACAACTCCACCTGATACGCCAACCTACTGCCGCTCCTCAGAATATCATCGGTCAGCTGGGTCAGCGTATTAGACAGGCGGGTAGTATGCGCGTTGAGCTGCGAGAGCAAAGTCTGGGCCTGAGTTGAGAGCTCTGCGGTTCCTGAATGAGCGCCATCCTGACCGGCGCCGCCTACGCCGGGGGCCGCGCGCTGCTGGAGAGGCGGGAGGTTGGAGTTGAGGAAGGCGGCCGGGTCGAAGGATGGCGTGAGAAAGGGTTTTAGGAAGTCATCTGATGTGTGACTTGACTTTGCCTGGACCACCTGCCGGGAGTAGCCTCGGGCGTGGCCGCTTTTGAGAGCCGCAGCGTTGCTGTTGGTCCGGCGGCGAGCGTGACTGTTCTTGAGGTCGGAGGCCATGGCTCCAGCTGGTCCGCCGCCAAGGGCTCAGCCAGCCATAGATTGGACGCCGAGATGTATGGTATCCTAGCGCGAGCGCCAATTACTTATCATAAAGTCATTAGAAGTTGCAACTGAGTGTTGTGATGGTTGCAGGCGATGGTTGGTTTAGTTACAGGTCGGACGTTGTGAATCGCCAGTTGTCCCTCGCTGGTCGCATTTGCCTCTGCGATTTCCACGCCGATGATAACCCGGTCTTTGCTCATCACTTAACCATATCCACCACCCATACTCAGTTCCGTATCCAACCATCATCGATCGGCACTGGACCTCACGGAATGCTTCAACATCACTCTACATCAGTAGCCAGAAATTAAATGAGATGAGTGAGGGAAAAGAAGAGATGAAGATCGATCCGTCACGGGCTCAGACCCTCGTCTCACAGCTCTCAGCTGTAAAAGACCGCGTTGCCACCGCAGCCAGTGGTCGCAATGTAAGTCTCCAGTATATAAGGAAAATAAGAAAAGAATCATTACAGGACTAAAATATTCTGTTTTGAAACACTTTCAAGGACTCTGGCTGACAATATTCTTCAAGGTCCGCCTAGTTGCCGTATCCAAGCTGAAGCCTGTGAATGACATCCTCGCCCTCCACCAAGCGTCAGCTCCTCACAGCCACTTCGGCGAGAACTACGCACAAGAGCTGAGTCAAAAGGCAGAGCTTCTCCCTCGCACAATTCAATGGCACTTTATCGGTGGTCTCCAGTCTGGTATGCTGACGGAGCTCGGTTTTCCCCTCACTCACCTGCACAAAGTTGCCGTGAGTCTGTTTAGATTGTAACTAACGACTCCAACTAGGCCACTGCAAGTCCATTGCCAAAATTCCCAATCTTTTCTGCGTTTCTAGCGTGGATACTCTCAAGAAGGCTAACCTACTAAATAACGCACGAACCAATCTCATCGAGTCAGACTCATCTATTCCTAAGCTATCCGTCCATATTCAGGTCAACACCTCTGGGGAGGAAGCTAAGTCCGGCTGCGCCCCTGGAGCAGATACGGTCGCCCTGTGCCGGAGTGTCCTCGAATCGTGCCCCGGCTTGCATCTTTTAGGCGTCATGACCATCGGGGCCATTGCTCGCAGCAAAGCCACGACGCCGGAGACGGAGAATGAGGACTTCATCACACTGAAGGAGCAACGAGATCTTGTTACCAAGGAGCTAGGTTTAGCCGAGGACAGGCTCGAGCTCAGTATGGGTATGAGTGAGGACTTTGAAGGGGCCATCAAGCTAGGAAGCGATGAGGTTAGGGTGGGCACAACAATATTCGGCGAGAGGCCACTGAAGGCGGATGCAAAAATAACAGCCTAGATATCCATGTGTCAAATGTGTGTATGATGTAGGAAGAAGAAATTCATATTTGGATCTTAGGGGTAACCATTTCTCATCCGTCAAGTGACCGGCAATGGTAGGAAGGGGTTGCTGATGAACACACATCCCTCCACTAACTCAGCCAACTACTATACCTAACAAAGGCTATAATATAAAGAAGATCAAGTCGTCAGTCTGCTTGCAGTTGACATAACATGCATCCATTTGCTCATGCTCCAATCCGCAACAAAAGTAAACGCCACTGTGCTTTCCATGCGCATCACAGAACCGCCGATATATACGAAGCGTAGCCGCTAACACTAGATTATTCAGTAAGAGGGTTGGAGAAAAGAAAGGTCGCCTCCCGAGGACCGCTCAAGTGACCATGACACTGCCAAATGCATCGGAGATCTCTCCTTCAGTGGGTGGCGTTTGAGCCACCGGTCTGGTAGAGATTCCGACACAGAGCCGTTCTTGCATGAGTTTGCACAGAATCGGTGCTACGGAGTCATCAGTGGCACGGATCGTCAAGCGTATCATCTGCAAAGTAGAGTTAGCAAAAGAATTGTCAAGAGCGAAATGGGCAGCTGTCCTTACCTGACTAGCGTAATTGGGTTCTAATCTCAGAAGGCATCCAAACTTGCCTCCCTCTGACGTGTGCAGCACACTGGCTCCTACGACATTCTTGGGGTTCGGGTCGACCATATCCAATAGCCGCCATCTGAATCCTTGAACTGTCTTGGCAACAAAATCTGGTGTGATCTCCCTGTCACTATTCTTGCTATTGTTCACCCCGAAGATCTCTTGAGCTTCTCGGGGTGCGCCGCCGATCTGTTTCCAACGCTTGAAGAAATCTTCTGCGGATAGGTCTGCTGGATCCATAAACTTATGGATTGCCACTGGGAGTTTCAGTGTGAGGGCTTGTAGAGCACCAGCGAGGTAACTGATGCGAACAGTCGGACTCTTCTCGAAAACACTCTTGGCTTCAAACATGATGACTTGCTGAGACTGCGAATCTTGGGTGATGTGGGAATCCGGAAGTGTCTTGGTGTCCCAAGTCAGCTTGCTCTTCTCGCTCTCCTCTAAATCCAGCGTCGTGGTAAAAGATCCCATAGCCGCCGGGCTCTTGTTCTTGAAATACGCTATCAGGCATGCCATCTGGCCACGATACTCGGAGCGTACGCCAACTTGAATCTGAGGGTCTTCATACAAAATGCCCTCAGCTTTCAATAGCAGTCTGTTATAGCCCTTGGCCCAACCAGGTGACAGATGCGCAGCGCTTGCCAGGTTCGGGACGCTGGACGCCGTGGGACTCGGCGCATTCATGTCAAGGCCAGCCAGGTCTGAGGCACCATTCGCCTGGCCTCCACGAGCTCCATTCGTGCCTTGAGCGCTGCCATTAACGCCTGCTCCGGAACTGAAGGTCCTCTTAGGTGCACCCATGCCAAGCTCCGTCTTATCGGCATTGGCATCCTTGCCGCCAATGACCCAGGTCCTGCGGTCGCTCGTATCACCTTGTTTTTGATGCAAACGTGACAAGAGCGCCGATTGCCTTTCAGGGAACGGCGGCATCTCATCGCAGACCGTACGAAGCAGATCATCGGTTTGCATGGAAGCCAGTGCCAGGTATTCACAGGCTCTTTGTTGCATTTCTGGGTCCAAAGTGTGGCTGTAGAGATCGAAAATACCCAATAGCTGGGGTTTGATTTCGGGAAACAGGTTGACGAATTTGATGAAGCAGGACAGGATCATGGATCGCGTACTTGATGAGCAGGCGGAGATCTTGCTCTGGAGCGCTAGGAACTGCTCGATCGGACTACAGCGCGCTTGATCGGCGATAAGATGACCAAACTCTCCCAGGATATAGGCACCAATCTTGACCAGAGTCTCATGACAGTGATCGGACTTGAGATACTGGAGAGCATTTTGGGCAGCGTATACCTGGAGCTCCTCGTTGTTGGTCACGATCTGAATGACTCGCTGCCATACCTCGTCGCTGACATGATCACCGGCCATGGCGATCAATCGCAGTGAAATATCCACGTACCATTGCACGTCGGTAGCGTACTTCTCCGTCAGGATAGCAATCTTGAGAACCATCTCCTCCCTTATAGCGAAATCGGCATTCTGCAGGTACTGCAGGAGCTCGGCCACGACGATCTGGGCGTTGTCGGTGTCACACATGCTGTAGAGGAGGTCAAGACCCTTTCTCCGCACACTGATGTCTCGATCCTTCAAAGACCCCAAGATAATGTCCTGGTGCTGTTTGATGGGTTCCAGTGTTTCTGTGCACGCAGCCAAGTGCGTCATGGCTTCCAGTCCGAGATATCGCACGTTGGTTTCCCTGCTCTGGATGAAGCGCCCAAGACGTGACGAGATCTGCTTCATCAGCGTTTGCTCCGTCTCTAGGTGGATGATGAGGTTAATCGCCTCAAACAGGACCGCATTCTGAGCATTATTCTGCTGAACATTCTTGCTCGATTCCATAGCAATGTTAAGAATCTTTTGCAATACGTCTCGGATCATGCTTCGAACATGAGTATCCTCTGGGAGATATGTAAGTACATGTTAATGATATCAGGGCTGAGTACATACCTGATGGAGGAAAGTACTGCAGCAGCCTAAGCAGCTTCACCTGCAGCCAGGGACACGGTACTTTGTAGTAAAGGTAATCCGTTGTGTACTCGCCATCGATGATGACACGCTTGAGTCGCGCGGCCGCCTTGGCGTATGCGCCCTTGTACTGCTCCGTATTGTCTTGAGCGAGCTTCATGACGAGCGATGTCACCGAGAGGGCGACGCCGAGGTCGGTATCATCCATGAGATGAATGATGCGCTCAGCCCATTGCGGTGAGACTATGTCTGGATACTTCCGGTAGAGGCGCAATAGCGTCAGGGCCGACTTCTTCTTGACGAAGGATTTTGAGGTCCTAATCGGCTTGTCAGTAATCATTTTCGAACACAACCTCGGTACCTAAGCTATCAAAGACGTACGGTGAGATCAGCAGTCGATGAACCTCGCCGCTCAACGCCTCACCCATTTCCCGACCGCCAACATTAGCGATAGCATGCAGAGCCAGGCAGTTGTTGAGTTCGTTGTGATCCAAAAGATCCTTCCGTATGCTGTTGACAACCAAATGCAGCAGCTCGTGCTTCTCGTGGAGGAACAAAGTCATGGCCAGGTATCCAATCTGCTTTTCCGAGTACTTCTGTGCAGAGATGAGGTTAACGGCCTCAAGATGTCCAAAGTCGACATCCCAACCCAGGATGTAGATATACAGAAGCTTGCAGACATATTTCTTCTTGTGGTAACCGCTGAGGTTGCCATCCTTGAACTTCTGTCGAATGTTGGCCAGCTCCTTGTTGATCCTCTTCTCCTCAAGTTCGCGGGCGCGAGCATTCCTCAGGTCGGCGATGAACTGGACCAGCCCGCGCATGTTGGCATTGCTATTGCTGGAGCGGCCGAGAAAGCCGCCCCCTGAGGACGACATGTTGGGACGCTTTGTTTGGCCCTTAGGCTGCTAGCAGAGAGAAGGAGGCGGTATGTCCGTTGACCGAAAGGTTGCAGTGCCCAGGGCGGGGGGGTATGTTCGTAGTTTCTCAGAGATTCGGACAAATCATGAAGGCGTTTATCATATACTAGTGGTCGGGCATAAGGCGCGGCTTACGAAGCCAGCATCGGCGCCGTCGAGTTGGTCGTCGCCGAGAGGGTCGATCGAGGGGTTCGTCGCTTGAAGCCAGGACTGATGCCCGCAGCAGGGCGGTATTGGATCGTGGTGTCGACGCTACTCGCCGAGCTGGTAACACGCCGAGAAAAATACACGAGTGAAGGCGGTCCCAGTCTGGTGTTCCTCCAATACCCAGCGTGTCCGGTCGAGACGGGCTATGCTCATAAGGTTGGATTGGATGGTGGGCTCACATTGGCGGTAATAGCTGCCGTACAAGTGCTACTTAAGTTAATAATTACCTCCACAGTTCGACCCCCGACAATCCCTGGCGTTCAAATCCATTTTTGGTGTGGAGCCTTCCTATAAGCTGTTGCTGCATTTTGGCTTGGACCAGCGCACAACTTCTCACACGGACGTCTTATACTGTGTGCCACGTCCTCGACTTGAATTGCACAAGGCCAATCGAACAATTCAAGAACTGAGGGGATCTTTAATATATTCTAAGTACAATCCGCTATCCATAACTTTTAAGCCCCCATTATTCAAAAGATTCAACTGACTGGTACTTTTGAGAAAGGTATTTTAGCATTGGACAAAGACTGTACGTAACAGTGTCGACGACCACCACTTAGGAAATATAGAGTGATGCAGCAGAGAAAGATTCCATAAAAAAAAACATCCTTCGTATGACCTTCTTTCGCATTAAGAAATTATCTCAGTGTATTCGTCGGATACTCAACTCAGGGTCTTCCGGGGTTCTCGGAGACTGGCGTTATAAGCTGTTACTGCTACGCTTTGAGGTCCTGATACTGTGCTGGATCTCAGTTCCTCGCAGACTTGGTCCGTTCTGTTCGGGGTGGAAAAGGGAGCCCAACATACGCCAAGCAAGTAGAATAATAAATAAGAAGATAAGAGATATATACAAAAAAGAGAAAAATTCAAGAAGAGATTTCGAGAAGAAATAAAGAAACAAAATAATTCCAGGACACCAGAGGCACCATATTAAACGTGTATAAGTAAGCTGCACGCCACTAGCACTACCTACTATGTCGAAGCTCTGGAAATTTGTCTGCGCTGGGCCCAGTTTTCGCGGAAGCACCTCAGGGTTATTAGTAGTACCAAGTACGTGGGGAAGACGTCAATGATATTCAACATTCGTCCAGTATTATTGCTGGACCTTCTATACCGTCATCACCTGCCCAATTCTTTCCACCATCACTTTTTCTTGCCAAGCGTTTGATCCTCGTGCGGATCACCTTGGGCTCATACAGTAGCATGTGATGTCAGCATGTGCGCGACCTCTGTCTATTGCGAGCAAGAGCTGGTCTAGCTCGTCTCGGCTCGCTACCTCCACAGCATCTATCTGTGGCCGTCGCTCGTACGCCGTTCAGTCCGGAGGCGCGCCGCGATTCCAGGTCTTCAATCGTCGGGCCAAATGGCTGCAGAAGGAGCGCGCAGCTGCTGCGCCGGAGCTTGGTCGTCAAGCTGATTATCTCAAGGATGAGGTAGCCAGACGAGTGGCGGAACGGTTACTGGTAGGACATACCGTCCAGACGTCGCTTTACTTCACGTAACTAACGTTCTTTAGGATATCAAACGACATTTCCCCAAGGCCCTCGATCTTGGTGCCAACTCGTGCAATATCGCCCGTGCCCTCGTGGAGGACAACCCAGATCCCGATCATGAGAACCCCGTGTCCGAGCCGATAGCAACACGAATATCAGAACTAGTTGCCGCAGACTCTTCGGAGGCCCTGTTATACCGCGATGCCGACCAAGATTTCAACAAAAAGCTCAATCTCACGCGTCAGGTACTGGACGACGAGGAGACCCTGCCATATGAATCTGCCTCCTTCGACCTCGTGCTCAGCTCTCTAAGTCTCCATTGGATCAACGATCTCCCTGGCACGCTTACCCAAATCAACAACATTTTGAAGCCGGACTGCCCTTTTGTTGGGGCAATGTTAGGAGGCGACACCCTCTACGAGCTTCGCACGTCTCTGCAACTTGCCGAGCAGGAGAGAAGCGGTGGACTCTCACCACGGGTCTCGCCGTTGGCAGATGTGAGAGACGTCGGAGGACTACTGCAAAAGGCAGGGTTCAAGATGCTCACTGTCGACGTGGACGATATCATTGTGGATTATCCGGACTCTTTTGCTCTGATGCAAGATTTGCAGGCTATGGCAGAGTCTAACGTAGTCCTAGGCAGGGAACCGGGACCGATCAGTCGGGATCTTTTGCTGGCCACTGAGGCCATATACCGAGAACTACATGGGAACGAGGATGGTTCGCTCCCGGCAACATTCAGAATCATCTATATGATCGGGTGGCATGAGAGCGAGGATCAGGCCAAGCCTCTTCCTCGCGGCAGTGGTGAGATGAATCTCAAGGATATCCTAGAGACCAAGTAGTGCATCTTTAGCTGTACCATTAGGCTGTACAATACAAGTAGAAGAACTCGAGACATCGGGCACAAGTATTGGCTGTAATTGAATGTATTTGTCTAACGTAAGTTTGTCATTGCCAGGCGCCCCCCGCCCGCCTTTTTGCTCTTCCTGTCTTCAATATTTAAACCCTACGCCAGTCCGTCATAACACGCCCAATGCACCCTTGCCCAGCAACATCAACAACCTTCTCGTGCCAGCTCAGAAGAACGCTCATAGCCGCTGCCGTCGGTTCTGTCGATCCCGGGCGGCTGGCAACTTGACTGAATCCACCGGTCGACTGAGGCGTCACCTTGGACGGTGTCCTCGAGGCAGCAGGTGCACCACCGCTCATTCCTTTGTAGCTGTATACTGGTGTTAGCATCACGTATTCGACCCAGTCTCTTCAGAATTGATTGATTGTGAGCGTACATGTACTTCATAAGCACATCCAGAGCTTCGCTTCCGCCGTCGGATGCATACATGCTCTTCAGCAACGGGCTCATCTCACTGGCCTTGATCGACTGTAGAACCTCGGTGATCGTCTGCAAATGCGCCTCCTATCATTTCTCCCTGTCAGCAACCCATCTCAGGAGAACTTGAAAATATCCCCATGCCTCAGCAAAGGCGGCATATGCGCTGTGCGTACCTTGGCCGCATCTGTTCCATTATACACCGGCATGTCCAGGCAACCACGCAGGGCCCCTTCGGCGTCACCGCCGCGCAGCAATTGCCTAACCTGACCAGCAAGCTGACGAACCTCGGGTTCGTTGATCTCTGGCTGGGGCGGGTGCAGCGTGGAGGTGTCGAAGTTGACGCTGGAGTCCTCGTTTAGGGCATCGATGTTGATTGTGCGCCAGGCGTCACTCAGCGTGGCGCTTGTGTGCTGTTGAATGATGGACATGGTGACGACTGTCTCTGGGGATTCGTGTGTTTCTATCGGAATATGGTGAGTGTATTATCGTGGTGCAGCAGCGGCTCGCGGGGGAGGAGGAGGGTTTGCGCTGAGGAGTGTCGTTGATAGCTTGTCTGGATGGAGCTTGAAGAGGTGCTGCGTCAGACTGGCAGTGGCAGTGGCGGGGCGGGGGACGAGACTGCGTCGGACGGTGTGGGGAAGCTCCCGCATCCGTTGGCTTCAATTCACCTACCCGGGAGCCAGCAAGGTTGATTGTTTCTTCGGCGCACACGTATTGAAGTTTTGTGAATCCTTCGCAAACAATAAATCAAGCTTCTACTGCCTCTGGGAGACAGTGCCAGGTTGTATTTCTCCTTGTGAATCAGGCTTTTCATTGAGAAAGTATTTGTTGTTGAATGTCCGTGCCTATGTCAATTATTTGATCTCGATTCTTGAATTGGAGATGAGTAGCCAAATTCGAACATACAAGATGGATATACATAATATGTAACTGGGCCAATTCCCTTTTAAATCGGCAGGCGCGAAAGTCCGCAGTTGGCCGGTCACTTTAAAAAATAAAAATACTTATGAATAATAATTTACACTAGCTATGGATTGCTCCAACACCACCAACAAACTGCCAGTAGACATACGCATGTAGGTGATACTAGAAGCAACTACTCCGGAGAGACCAACACCAAGCTCTTATCTCCAGCAGATAGAAAACTACATGATCAGCCCCCATTCAAAGCAAAGGTTACACTTCGAGGGAACAACAAGTAAGACTGGGAGATGGGCATCGGGTTTAGGGGCTACGTCTATTCACAGAAGACGAGATGGCGGAACTCCAAGACCAGACATGATCCCATCCGACCAGACCCTGACCAGGCCCTGTGAACCTCCCGGAGTGCCCACCAAGCGATGAATCGGTGGCAAGACCAGAAGCCGCCCGACAGGATGGTGCTAATTATCCCATAAACAAGAGAAAGTATTTCCAGCCTATTCGTATCTAGTGTTACTGGTCCTCACGACCAACAGTAGCACCACATGAACAAGACTCTAAGCCGTGCAACTATGTACCTGTAGGCCCGCCTGGGTCGTCTTCCTAGATGTGTGAATACAACTTATACGATGAGCTTTAGCAAGCTTCAGGCTTCACACCAACGGAGGAATGGCCCACATACGTATTTCCCGAAGAGCTGGTACGACAGGTAGGGAATAATTTAAGACCAAATTCTATGGTGATGTGTTGTTGATTAATTACTGGGTTATGCAAACCTGGACACGATTCAGGGGATCAAGTCTTTGGGCGCTAGTACGAAGATCAGCTTCGAGAAAACAACTACGAACAATCCTTGCTGAAATGAGCCAGGCCGGAACAGGGTAAGCTGCCTCCTTCTCCACCGTGACCTTCGGGACGGGTTTCCTGGGGGCCGGGATATTAAAGGCGGACGGGAAGAAAAAATTTTATGATAATAATTAAACGGAGGACGCGCCGTTGGGCGCCTTACTCGCACGCGGAAGGCATTGAGGCGCGTTGGCCCGCCAGGCCTGGCCCAGGACGCCGGGGCAGCCTCGACGGAAGCCTTCCCCGGTCCACCAGAGGTCCAGAGGTAGGGGTTGTTTGATTGCGGGCGAGCAGCGGCTGGCATCCGCGATCCCCCCCCAGGCCTGTGGTAATTGTACCCGTAATAATAATAATGGGCAGGCAATCTGGAAGTTGACATCGATTAAGAGGCCTGGGCCGCTTCGCGTGCGTAAAGTAAATTAGAGTAAACAAGTCCGAGTACTTACGTATTCCACCCTCCAGCCCCGTTTCGGCCCCAGCAATCGGGAACCGTTCGTGCACCGGCTTGCGAATTGAGTTTGTACTCGTACTTGCACGTACGAGTATCAGACTGTGACTTCGGTAGAAATGATTTCTCTGGAAACCGGGTCCGTGTTTGTTCCGCGTCGGAACGACTCGAGAGACGGCAGAGTGGTTGGGCGAGTGCATGTAAGCCTCGCGGCCTCATTCCGCAGACTTGCATGGTTCCATGATCAAGGCTTGACTGTAACACGAGAGGGAAGAGCATTGACACGTGGATCGATATCATCTGACTTGTCCATATTACTGAGTTGGACCAGTCCCAACAACTTGGTTACAGCCAAGGTTCTCTGCAGAGTGGGCCGAACTTGCGATCAAGCCCATTGTAACTTGTGGGTGCGCCCTTGCGCTGACGAGCTTTACTCTTCCTATCTGTATCTTGCTGTGTAAGTGTAGGGATTGTCCAAGCTATTCCTTGTCCCTACGGTAAATTCGAGGTATTAGCGTATCCGCTGAACAAAGACTTGATAGATGATATTATCATTCCCGAGGAGTTGGAAGTGAAAGTTGTGTGCAATTTTCCCACAATGGGAAGATGAGCAGCCGGGCTAATGCAGGAACAGAAGCCGCAAGGATGTATCCGCTGGTAAGGTACGTGGCGAAGTGCCAGGGTCGCTTTCTCACGTGTCCCGGCTGCCGTTGGCTTGGATAAGGTACCCAACTAAGTATAGTACCTTCCATTACTCGTACACGAGGCACTTGCCTCATCGCGCAGGCAAGCAAGGGGGTCTAAAATCTTCAAGCTTAACTTTGGTGGTGAGTTCGACGCACCTGCCTCAGGCTGCTCGTACTCGTACCCGAACCTCATGGTGGACTCCTCAGGCTATCGGCAAGAACCAGGCCCGGGATGGCATCAGGATCCACGGAAGGCGCTGTTCGCTGGGTTACTGGCAGTAACATTGCCATGTGGAAAGAACTGCCAGTGAGGATCTTGCTGGGGATCACCCACCCGCAGTGGACTCGCCTTGAAACCCGACAAAGAGGACGAGACCTCGTCAACATTTTGTCCAGTGTCCAGGGCTTGTCCAGGGCTGGGAACATTTATGCCCAGGAGTCGCTCGTCCTAATTAGCACCTTCATCGCACTTCCTTACCCATTCTCCCGTCTTTCTCGTTACAGGTCAGCGCGAACACCAATGATCCTCGAGGATAAGCCTAACACCACAAGGGCAGTTGGCTCAGACGTCAAACTGTGCGCACCCATCAGCTTACCCACTAATATGCAGCCCTCGCATGCTCGCACTGTCTTCGGACACGCCCCCCCGGCATTGATTTGATTGATTGGCGTTTTCGAGAAGACTTCTATCTTCTCGTACTGTGAGTTTCACACGGTACCTAATCTCACCGAGTCTGCTGGGTCTTGTCACCGGCTGCAGTGTTCAGACAGACATAATTGGGTCTTACCGAGAATGGTCTCAATGCCGACGAGAGTTCACCAAGTGTCGTAGGTACCACGATGTTGTTCTTCATGTAATTAAGCTTCCAGCGAGCCTAGGCTACTGGATGTGCTTTTCTCTCCCATGGTCGCAATCCGTGATTGTTGTGGGTTATGGGATGTCCCTACTTCGTCAGTGTCGCAACCCGCCCGGTTTCCAACGGCGTGCCGAGGTTTGGAGATGGTGTGTATTGCTACATGATCAAAGGTTCCAGGCTGAAGACTTGCATGTTCCCGCTCTCAAACATGCGCTAAACACGGGATGCCGATGTGCTTCTCTTTCTCTTATTCGTACCGAGGATGCGTCAGCCCACGTGTTGGGCATGTGCAATTCAAACTTCTTTTCGCCGGAGGATGATATTGATTCATCAGACAGGTAAGAAATCAAGAGCCCGACATTTGATCCTGCCGAGCCTATCAATCGTGTCCCATAGCACCACAGTCAACGTTTGCGTTGACTGTGTCTTGCGAAAACGGAAACTTCGTTGCTACCGCCGTTACTAAGTTTAGAATCTTGCCGACTTTCCAACCCGTGGCATGGCGCCCCAAGATTGAAACAGCCTGAGGACTACATATGCATATGAGGAGCATGATTATGCGACACAATCAATATCTCAACACTGTCGAGAAGCATCAGACTGTGAAACACCAACAGCCGAGCTAATTTCGGTCCCAAGCCTGAAAATACCTTGCGGCTGGCTGATGGCACCGTTGGGAGGGCCAACCGGAGCGATAGATTGCGTATGGCGCAGCAGGTGACAGGTTCCCGATACTGGTAATGTCATGCATAACCGTGCCAAATATGTGGCCACACATGCGGCCACCTCACCTGGCCCTAGCCTGGGCTTACTTACACCCTACCGTCTTTGATGTCTTAATTGAGTCAACAGGCAACTGTGCGTTCTCCCTTGTCTAAGCTGGCGAAGCATTTGGGGACTACGCTCAACTAAGGGCATCTAACCGCCAGGAAGCGACTCTAGGTGGTGAGAGCTGGCAATTCCTGCAATAGCAAGCTGCTAACCACGCTTCCGCCAATTGCATAGCTGGAACTGTTTTGCGTAGACCATAAGCATGGCTGGCGCAAACGTCTTGCGAATCGGCCAAGTCTGAAAAGGGACGTGCAGTGCGACGCTGACAGCAGGATGAACCTTCGCGAAGGAAGAAGATGAATGACACGAGTAAGAAACGTTGATGGATCCGAAACCAGGTAAGAGTTGCGAGCCTATAGGACGTACTCACGCAACGAGAGAAACGAAGATAACGACACGAGGTTGTGCAGACGCATCTCGACTTTGGTTGAGCTATCGTGGCGCGAAGCTTCTTTGTGTCCCCGTGGGATTGGTTGCACCTATCCAGACAGTAGGCGAATGACTACGGGCCGTTTCAGATAACTGCGCCATCAATCGCAACTCGGCCGTTGCGAACCTATCTTGGGAAAGCGACACAAAAACCAAGGCACAACATATCGCCCTCAAGCTTGTGGATGGCTGAAGGGCTGACTACTGGCACAGCATACGGAGATTTGATGACGGCCGTAAAAACCTGGAGAAACCCTTGCCGTCGTACAATGAGGAGCCCTCTGCCCTGAGGCCCAGTTGATGTCTGTTTATAGAGCCTTGAGTCTGTGTGTTCGGGTATTCGGAAGAGCTTGTTGACGTAACCTTTTCCGATATCAGACTGACTAGCTGAGAGGTTTCTACTCACGTCCAACACGGACACGCCGATCCCGACGGCATGGCGCAACAGCGTTCAATCAGTCGTTGTACCAGCTCAACGTTGTGGTAAGAAAGTGATGTCTTGTGGCGTGGTGAGTATGTGTGGCTGGCTGGCCGCGCCCGAGCTCTCCTCAATAGCCAATCGACCGATATGTGATGAGACGCAGTAAATGATTGACAGTTCGCATCTTCTGTGAACATTGGGCGGGAGAGGTGTGAATGGCCGAGTTGTACCAATAACAAGTGTTTGATCCAAGCGCGCACACAGATACGACGGAAGCTAAAAGTCACAAGCATCAAGCATTCATTGCCAGTCTTCAAGACCCTGATGTTAGAGGACGCGCCGACATGAGGTCAAAGAGACTGGCGACGAAACGGATTGGAATCCGTAATTTAGGTTTTCATGAATAGTGAGGCACCACCAGACAATAGGCGCTCGTTTATTCGCGAAGCTATGACGCGGGTACCTGAGGCCAAGCGAGTAGCGCACCGTGTCTAGACGAGACTAACGGCACGCCATGGTGTTTAGTACTGGTAGTGGCTGCATGATCCCACGTTTTTTTTTCTTCTTTTTTTTTGGCGTTGGCTCGTACCTGTGGGCTGTTTGTATTGAGAGGGGAGTGCCGCAAGTGCAAGTTGCAAATGCAAATGCAAGTTCTAGGCGGATCCAGCCGAATCTGATGTTGCTGCATGGAGCGGGTTACCATTGCATTCGCGACTTGCCTGCATAGAGGCAGATCAGTGTTGTTCGCACCATCGAGTGCTGAGAAGGCAACGACGTTTTTACATGACTTCTCAGCCGGGGCTGACAGTTGACTGCCTCATCAACGGCACTTGCATGATGGAATTATCTTCTCTGCAACGGAAGATGACCCGAGCGGCCCAGGATCCGACGCTGACAGTTGGTGTCCACGCTCAGCGTCGGGGCATATTGTAAGCTTCCGCCGTAATACTTAGTACGAGTCATTACTAGAAGAGGCCATATTGATCGCTTTGCTGGTACGAGTAGCCGTAGCTACTACTACTAGTACTATGGCATGACGATGGGTCTGGGTGCAGAGTCAGTCGTTTAGTTGTCTAGGGCTCTGGATGGAGCAACAGGACAACCCATGTTCCCATGCAGTGATAGAATGAAATGGAATGGGTGCGGAATGAATGAATGAATGGGCTTGCCAGCGGGCACGGTGTTGTGGACTTCCGGTGGCATAGCAGCCCCTGATTTCGATGATGAAGGCGAGCATGGCTTTAATCTCAAGGGTACGGCGATACATAGTATTGGGGCTAAAGGGCGCCGAGGCAGCGGGTATCTCTACCGGTGCACAGTGCTGTCTCATGGTTGGTACAGTACAGGCGCCCGGCGTTTTGGTGTGGGCGGATCAGCGCCCATGACCCCAGACCCTGGACCAGCGCATCCGCCGGTGCGGGCGTGGTGGATAGCATAGCAGGCTTTAGCCTGGGGGACGTGCCTCCCTTGCTTTGCCTCCTTTCATTCACCATTTCACCATTCACCATTCACCATTCACCATTCACCACTCACCACTCAGACTCATAATTCACACCGTCCGAGAGGGCGCGAGCGCAGGCAGGAGCGGCCCATCTCAGCCCAGCCCAGCCATCAGCGCATACTTGTTCAGGTGAATTTTTTTTTTTTTTTTTTTTTTTTGTCCCGGTCAAACCCATTGTTTGCTTTTTACGTTCCGACGATACGTAGAGTAATATTAAATCAAACTTTTTCTTTTTTTGCCCTCTTATGCACTCCAAACCCAGGCCAGCGCCAGCCGGGGTGTTGAGCAGACCCATGACTCCCTTGCTGGAGACCGGAACTGTCAGCGCTCAGGCGCGGCCAGGTTCCTGAAATCCAGAAAATTCATTCAGGTACCGGGGGTTAGGTACATTATAGCGCCTTCTGGTACCTGACCAGGCACGACTTGGGTGGACTTCAAGTAAGTTGGGACCTGGCCTCTTGGGCGTATCCACCTGGTACACGGCTCCGCGCCTTCCCTGCCAGCCCAAAAAGGGTACCGCCTACCCTCGATGGTAACTGAAATTACCTGAGTGACGGAGACCCCCTTCCACTTTCCTTTTGAATCCTGCGTGCCTGCCTTATACAAAAGCTCCTACTCTCGCTCCATTCCTTCCCTTCCTTCTCCTTGAGTTTACCCTGATTTATTTCGTCCTGTCTTCTTCCTTTATCCTTCCCATCTTGTTCCTGTTCTGTTCAAGTTGTTTCAATACACCAATACATCTACACTAATCATAGCCTCGCGGCTCATCAACTCGAAACCACCCTTACCTGCTGCTATCCTACAAACGGCAGCTTTTGCGGCTTCATCTATTTCAGATTAGAAGCTTTTGCCCTTTTTCGCAAAATCATCCTACCGTTTACCTGTCTTTGACATCTCTCGGCTCCTCGACGTTCCGCACGCGAACTTCGATATCAGACATTCGATCCAGACCCCTGGACATTTCGACCGTTGTCCAAAAGAAGCAGAGCATCGGAAAGGCTCTTGCGTGACGAACCCTTACTCTAAAAGTCAATACAACCAACCGAGGAAACACATTTTGTGGACTTGTCCGCCGTGATCTGCGACAAATCTAGCCCGTGTGTAATCTTTACCCACGCGTCGGTGCCGATATATCTCGCCTCGTTCATTCCGATCTGTCTCCGCCTCAGCTCTTGACGATTCATTCCAATATTATTGGTGACGCTCGCAACAAGACCGCCCTTTGGCCGCGACCTTTGGTTTCCCATCCGTTCCCATCACATCCACGACATACCGTTCTCGTCTTTTCGAGACTTCCCGTTACTGCCGTCGCACAACGATTCAATTGGTGAGTAAAACATCGCTTCTGGATTTCCCTTCCAACCTGGCGACTTGACCATACGAGACTCGAAATACGAGAGCGTCTTGTCAAGCCGTATTAATAGCATTCGATTCTTGCCAAATATTGTCGCAACAAAAGCCAACTGAGTCTCTTCTTAGAACGTCAACACTTCTCTCACAACCACATTCACAATGGTCGACCGCGAGTCATCGAACCCTTACAACATGGGCCGTGGAGCTTACGACACAACTGGCGTTCCCAAGCCGCCGCCGCGACCTCGGTAAAGACAGACTCTGATCGCCAAGTATCGGCCTCCCCAGTTCCAAGTGATGATGCTTGAAAAGCTCTCGCTGGTATACTTGCTTCAGCTTTGTCGCTGTGTAACCACTGTTTCCGTGGACTATCACGGATTTGCTTCTGTTCGCATTGCATCCTGGATCTCAGCGCCAACTTAATCACGATGCGGTGCCACGATTCTCAAAACATACCACTTTTTAATTGATCCAGACAGTCCAAGGAACAGGTACCCCTGTCGGCTTTTCGCCACGATCGAAGAGCTTCGCCTTCCATGAGACGCCGAAACGGTCTACCTGATTGTCCTATGACTACTGTCTGGATAGTACGCCTCATTTCTTTTCCACGAGATCTTCATTTATTATTTTTGGGTTTCACCAATGCGCGGCGTTCAACTATAGACGGGTTTCATTTCTCTCTTTTCTTTGTGTCAATAGCGCACTTGGCTCGTCATATATCATTTTCCTCGCTTGGCTTCGAAAACGAAGTGGTCTCTTCGGAACGCAGACCCAGCCATCTTGGCGACATGTCAGGTTTTGCAGGAAATGAGGAGCACAGCAAGGCGAAAAAAAAGAAAGAGAAACTGTCCTCGCGGACACAATCACATTTCATTGTTTGGGAACTTTGGAAATGGGAAACAAACGGATTTTGGGCATCGGAAAAAAGTTATGGGTTTGCTTGCATATAGACTTTGCTTTTGTTTACACGTTCGAGTTCCTTGTTATCTTGTCACATTTCTATTTTATTTTCTCTGTATTTGGCTCTAGTCGCCTCGCGGCGACTGGGCCACTGGGGTATACCTCAGCTTTCTTTTCTTTATCTGTCGACATGGATGTATAAATTATCTGGAAGAGCAAGAGGTGGTGGAGTATAGCTTGGCTATGCTACGGCACTGGGCTGGACTCAGGAAGAAGACGGATTGAAAGATACCCCCTTTATTATCATCACTAGATTGTATAGTATAGCTTCAAACAAATCGATTGTGTGGCAATGCGATCTTTGCTCCGGCTCCTGTGATTGATATTGAAAGCAAGTGGATCGTTGTGCGTTCTAGCTGTATGTACGATGCGAGATCGCTCATGCAAGGGCGTCTCAATCCCCCACCTTATGCAGGTGTCATGTACGATGAGATGCTAGTCCGTACTTGGTAGTACGGTGCATTGGCAAAAGAGAAGACTCCCAACATCAGCGGCTTGCTCGACGTTTGCGCAGATAATTATAGCATTGTTACATCTTGATTCGATGACGGGGACGGCATGCGACAGCAGCGGAATGGGACAACTCCACGAAACGCGGGAGAACAACGCTAGGCATTTTCGACGGAGATCTCAGGCGGTACTTGGTGTTGTAAACCGGCACAGATTTACAATGCGACCTTACAACTTTGCTTCTTTCTCTTCTTTCCTTCTGTAACCATTCCATCGGAAGCGACACGTCGAAACTAAGATTTTTTTCTTCTTCTTTTTTCGTCTCTCCTGAGCGGCAACTTGCGGACCCGAGGTGCAGCTCTCCCTTTTCTCCCTTCTCACATCTGCTTGCTTTTCTCACGTCTTCCTTAATGTTACGCCAGCCTTATTTCGCCCTGTGTTCTTGTCATGTTCCATGACGAAAAAAAAAAAAAATTAAGGCGCTTGATGTAGCATCCAGGTTGTGATGGGGTGTGTGGCTACGACTCTTACATGTTACTCGTACTGTTCCTTTTCTTTGGCAGCGGTTTCAGGAGGCGGTACCAGCCTGATTCATAGCGAAAAAGAGGTAACCAAGTTGGTGGTATTAGTGGCTTGACTCTGCATCGGAGAACTTGTTTCCATTTTCCTTCCTTTTTTCTGTTCTTTTCTTTTCTTTTTCTTTCCACTCTTTTCAGGCCATGCCCAACAATTATTAGTCCTTTTTTTTTCTTTAGGCGATCGCAGGTGCTGTCGCGAAAAGAAATGAGAATGAGAAAAGGGAGGAATTCAGGAGAAGAAAGGAGCGAATATGGCGTGCTATGATGGATATGTCATATGACGAATCATGAATCGCGAAGGCTGCATACAATGGCATGATGTATGGGCGGGTAGAACCGTGCGTCTGGTCACTAACACGATAGTATAGTACTTGGAAGTATGATGAACCTTAGCTCCTGAAGAGTATCGGTACAAATCATGTTCAAGCTGCTGCTAAGTGGCGTACTCAGCTAGTTGGTGTGCGAAACTATCGTTACTTTGCTGACGCAAGGCTATGCTAGCCTGATGATCAACGATTTGGAGTGAATGCAATCAATTGATGAGATGAGATGAGACGATGGATGGACAGGGTGTCGCAGGAATGGGAGGGAGGGTGGAAGCGGAAGGCGGAAAGGAAGCCGTGCTCGGGCGGTGCTGCTGGACTGGACTGGAGATGTACAGTGCGTGCATAAGGGGGCGCCCCTAGTGGCTCGACTAGCACCTGCGGCCTCTTAAGATGTTGGGGGGCCACCTAATTAAGGTACTGGTTGTCGCATTTTACCTTACATAGAGAGCAGTCTCGCGACGGGGATGCATGATGCATGATGCATGAAACGGCATGAGAGCCGCTGGTTCCCCCAGATGACGAGACCAAACTGCTAAGGAATGACTAAGGTAGCATTTGTTGGAAGGGAGGATTCACGACGGATGCTGTATGGGATGGTTGGAACCTCACAGTGAGGCGTTCGACTTGGCCGCGGGAGGTGTTTCGTATCGCGCCATGGAAATGATACTATGGCACCACTTTGGGCCATGACTCGGCACCTGGTCTTTGTTGACGCGGGAATGATATTGGGCTGATATTCTGATACCAATAGCGGTGCGAATAGTGCCACTCGTATTATTATTAGGTTAGTACTAAGGTATTATTACTACTAGTAGTGTGTAGCGGTAGTGATCCTGATTTTTGCAACCAGTTGTTGGGGCTATTGATGACGGCGGCCGCAGGGGAGCGAAGGAGATTTTGCAGGTGAGAAGCCGCTAATGCAGCCCAGGAACCAGAGCGCTGGGACCTGAGACCTTGGGACGATGGATCAGTCATCACACTGCGAGTTATCAGTCATGAATGAATACCAGGAGGCGGGTTCGTTCGACTTGACTTGGGTACCGTGGTACCTACCTTAGCTTCAGTTACTGCTAACTACCTTACCTTGCCTTGTCATTGACAATTGCTAATAATGCCTGACCATGCCTTCCCTGCCCAACGCATCCCTGGGGCCATGTCCATGTCGGATTTCAAATTCAACCCAAGCCCAAGCCCCACCGGACCGCATCATTTTGGGGCCTGCAGTGGAGGATTGGGCCATTGCACTTGCCAACGGCCGGGAACTGGGAATTCTTACGAGTAGTAAGAAGCGGCAACTGCTCACTGCTACTGCGCACGCGCCGATGATATGGCAGGGGCAACTGTGGTCCTTCCTCTCCACGGCTGCCCGGTGAGTCGGTGACATCGCCGGCACCATTCCGTTTGGCTCCTCTCCTTCCCTCTCCACTCCCGGGTGCACCAAGGAAGAAGGTACATCGGGTACAGATGGCAGTCGCAGCCTCGCAGATACCATGCATACAAGCTAGGATAGGTAAGGACGGGGTGGTACTTTGATACTTTCAATACATATTCGAATGCCTGGGGTTATCTCCCTTGTCCCGTACAGGGTGTTCCATTTAATCATTCTTTTCTCAGAGAAAATCAATTCTTCTTATTGCCGACGACCCAACCTGCCGGATGCAACATGGACTCCACCGAGCAATCTCAAATTCTCAATGCCTGGTCCGGCATTCTCTATTGTCTTCCCCGGCCCGCTGTCGCCGTCTATCACGGGGACTAGCGATGTAATCGCCGAACTGGGAACATCTCCAGGCCTTGATCTGCTGGGTCCAAGTTGAATCCCTTAATACTATGTGCTCATTACCAGGGATATTGCGTCCCGGGAATGTGGTTACTTTTTCTTCTTGTTTCTTTCTTTCTTTTTGATACGAGTCTAGGTTCTAGACTAGGTGCCGTGTCAACTCTGGTCCGCTACGGGGGGTTGTGGTCGCCACCGGGTTTCCACTTTGCCGGCCGGCAACGTAGAATCCTGGGTGAGACCATGCCTAAAGCCGACGTCCATATCAATGATCTTGAGATCGGCATGGTTGGGCATCGGAGCTTGGCTGGGCTCAGATGAGGACGAGTATGGTTAATTTTGAGCTACGTTGCTCGCATCTTCAAATTGGTCCAGGATTATGGCGTAGCTACCATTGTTTGGTATTGCGCACAAGGGCTACAACTAATCGGCAGTAGATGAGACCCTTGCATTGCCTTTACATAGGGACAAAAGGGTCTGTCTGTGTAGCGACATTGTCCAAGCTCAGAACGCCGTCATTAGTGGCTTTCTCCGTGTAGAAAGCCAAGTGAGGCACTTGGTTGGGCTCTTCCAGCGGCATGACTATCTTCTCACGGCGTACTCATCGAAACGGCACCCATGGTCTGAGTTTCTGGGGTAAGTAAGTTCACAACTCGGAGTATACATCGCTGAGACAAGTGTTAGTCTCTCAGAAGGCGACTCTAGGGGTTCCTGTAGGCATGCTTACCTTCGCCTCTGTAAAGGCATCTCCTTTCTCACCCTCTGCACCTCCCCCAGGTCGATATCAACGAAGCCAATGTCCTCGACAGCACCCTCTGCTGCGTGACCTTCGGCATTCTGAACCCCCTTCAACGTTAATGCTATCTTTCCCCATGGATCTACTACTATACTGCGGCCGTAACTGGCTCGCTTCTCATTATGCTTGCCCACCTGCGCGGCAGCTATGATCCAGCTCTGCGTCTCGATAGCTCTTGCCCGGAGCAATGTCTCCCAGTGCGCCTCTCCTGTTCGCAACGTGAAGGCGCTTGGAAAGGTGAGCACCTGCGCTGGGGAGTCACGCCAGGGGCTTCCTGGACCTGGCTGGCTGAGCGACAGGCTCACCTCGGGGAAGCGTAAGTCGAAGCAGATGAGACTGCCAATGCGGCCAACTGGAGATGCAAAAGGGGGCGTGAGACGGGTGCCTGGCTGAACCGTGGCGCTCTCTCGGAGGGAACCGTAGTCGAAGACATGCAGCTTGTCGTAAGTGGCCTCTTGTTGAATGGTACCGCTTGCCGTTATGTACAAGGCGCGGTTGAGAATCTTCTTTTTCTCCTCTTTGTTGCCCGGGTCTTGGGCCCCTTCGCCGGCATCGATGGTGTCGTGAATTCCAACGTGAACCGCCACCGAGTGGGACTTGGCTGCTTCACTAAGACCCTGAACAAATGGTGACGCGGAGTGTGGAACGGCAAGTTCTCGTGACTCCTGGGAGTTGGTGGCTACGTAGTCGGAGGCTTCTGGGAGGAAGAGTATCTGCAATTTTTCTCACACATGGTAAGCTTAGCACGCTCTCTTTCACTCTTACTATATCACTCACGAGCATCTAGTGTAGTTTGTGGGCGTCATAACGAACGTACCTTTGCCCCGCCTTTGGCCGCTTTGCCGACAAGCCTCACACATTGTTCCAGATTGCCCTTGATCGAGTTTGTCGAGCAGATTTGACCTATTGCCTGCCGGGGGAGTGAGACAAGTCAATTCTTGCGATCTAAGACAGGTGGGGTGGCTGTTGATGCAGCCCTTAGGGTCTTCCGATGCGATACGTACCGCAATCGCCATGGCGTCTCTTGGTCAACAATGTAAAACTACTGAGATCTTAGGGGTTATAAGAACGGCTCGCTCTGTAGTGACAGTTGACAATTCGGTACAGTCGGAAAAGTCAACGAGTAAAGCGTGGTTTCACTTTGGAGAAGGTAAGGCTTGATGTTGTGAGTATGTAGTTGGATGATGAGATAAGCGAGCAGTCCAGCTCAAAATGTCTCGGCCGAATCGATTCGAGATTCCAAATACTTTTCCCTCTCCGCATTCTATTTGACCGTACCCACGACGCGGGGAATGAGCTTTGAGGCATGACTCAGAGATCTCATTGGGTTTATTTGTTGGGTTCTACGCTCAGTCTTGTCAATTGAGACTAACGGTGGTCCAGATCTTCACGGAGGGCTTCGAATTCCTAACCAACACCGGCCCATCGTGTTAGTGGTTAACCAGGGTGTCTCAAGATTGGATTCTTCACACCGCTCTTGGGAACCCACACACCACACACGCACACACACACACAAAAGGCCATGAAAAATGTCACTACACATAAATCAGAGTTTTTGGTTTTTTCAAAACTTCAATCTTGTTCTATGCACCTTGTGCCTAAGTCGAAGGCCGCTATGGAGTTGAAAGTTGAATCTTGCGCGTAGTGCAATTGCAAGAGGACCAATCCGATAAAGCAACGCATCCTCCCTCCCGACCGGGCTTTCGCTTTGTTTCCTCTCTCTGGTGAGTGGAAGGTGAAGAAATAAGGGTGCTTTCCTATGCCCTCCCTCCTTTAGGCTGCTCATGTCTTTTTTGCCTATGCCTTCGCTCTCATCTCGGTAGGGAGCAACCTTTTGAAGGAGATTCTTTTTTTGAGAAGACCAGCCGATATGCCCCTTTAAGAATGACAATCCAACGCCGTGCTAAAAATGATTACCAGAAGAAAGAAAAGAAGAAAAAAAGATAAGAAAAACAAGAACGAAGGGAAAACAAGGGAAAAAACAAAGCAATACACGGCCGAGGGTATCTTCCTGAGGCCAGACCTCCTTCCTCACTCTCTCCCATTCCAAGTCAATTATTCTCGGATCATCTCTACCAACCTCCAACTCACTTGGGGTTGGACATGTCCAAGTGGATGTATGCCCGTTGTAGGGCTAGCGCCTCGCGGCCGTCTGTCTCGAGCACGGCGACCCAGTCACGCAACTGGATGTTCCGCCCTTTCTCCTTATCTTCTCGCCACGTCCCTAAGCGGTTACGTGCTTCCGTTGTGAGCGCCGTATGAGCCGGCCCTGGTGTTCCGGCCGTGCTACCGGCTGCTCCTTTACCGGCGCCAGCCGTGGCTCTCGGCGTACTGGCTCCACTACCTCCGCGACCAACGTTCATCCAGTCGTATGTTTTGCCCGTCTTCTTCTTGCCGAATAGCCCTCCCTTTCCGCCTAGACCAGCAAACATGCTACTCGTGAGGTTTTGGTTCGCATGATTATTTGCCTCGGCTGTCTTTGCAGCTTGTGCCTTCTTGGATTCCTTCTTAGTAGGCGCCTTCTCCTGCTCCGGAGCCACTGCCCCAGGCGTACCAGGTGCAACGCTACCTGCTCGCGAGGGTGTTGCTCCTGAATCCGTTACGCCATCCTTCCGCTTCTGACGTTTCCGCAAACGCGCCTCTTCCCATTCTCTCTCCTGTTTCGCGAGGTCTCTCATCGTTGCCGTCATATGCGAGGTGATCTTAGCTAGCTTCTTTGGTGGCTCCTTCTGGGCATTGGCAGCTTCCAAGGGTCCTGTTAATCCGTTAGTAAGGGCTTCCGTAGATTGTGGTTTGCGTTGCTTACGCTTAAGCTCGTTAGTGCCGGCAGCAGGAGTCCCATCCGGATTCAGCCCGTCAACCTCCATGGACTCGGGGGTTTCCATGTTTAGAGGGGCTGCCGCTGGAGACCACTCCTCCGGCACATCTCCATGCGATGTCTTCTGCCGATGAGACGCAACTGAGTTGGCATCCTCTACAAGTTCACGTAGCCTAGTCTTGGTAGCAATTGATAGGAGTGCCAGTTGATCCACCAAATAGGCATCCTGGGGAATGAATGATCCCGTTGTCTGCACTATTGCCTCGTCCGGCCCTGCTTGCTTCGTTGTAACCGTGACCGAAGGCTCGCTGAATTGGTCTGGTAGCTTCATCTTTCCCATAGGTTGATTGTTATTCTTGGTGTCAAGGTTTAGACGTAGATGATGTTCTTTGGAGATCTTCTCAGCGCGCCGATGCATCATGGCTACCAGCAGGAAAGGATCATTTATCTCCTGGGTTCTCTGCGCGCCGATGCGCATAGACGACTCCGCCCACGCCTTCTCGGCTGCCTGGGCAGCGTACTTGTCCTGGTCTGTCTCAGAGATCGTTTGCGCAGGCTGATTTGCAGGTCCTGCACCGCAGAAGGACGACTTTGATCCTGCCGCGTGCTGAGGAAAACCGGTTCGCGCTTCAGGGTCGAAGTAAGTAGAGTACATGTCTGCCATGTACTGCTCCTCTGCTCGTAGATCGATGCCGGTTCCTGCTAGGGAGTCGGTCACATCATACTCGTAGTCCTTTGTCGGGCGCTCTGCCGGTCTCTGTGGTGGTCCCATGGTGCCTTGTGTCTGCGCAGATGTATTCAGCGGCGCCATCGTCGCATTTGTGTACTGCTGCTGCTGTTGCTGCTGCTGTCCTTGCGGCAGCGGCGGCGCTGTTGCAGACTGTGGTGTCTGAAGAGGAGGCGTCGGACTTGGTCGTGTGTCTGGCAAGCTCAAGGTAGGTGTTGAGACACCGTTTGTGTATGGCGCAGATGCGGATGCGGGTGCGGGTGCGGGTGTAGGAAGCGCAGGACTGAGCACGTTTGCCGGTGAGCCAACACTGCCAGGCGGTGTCGCGCCGGTCGCAGGACTCGCAGCATAAGGTGATGTAGCGTAAGGAGAGTCAGGTTGCGATGGGGGACCGTCGGTGCGAACTCTCTTTGGTGGAGGTGCGAAGGCCGACTGCGAACCGGCAGGAGAAGGGCTATGCTGCGGAGGAGGCGAGAAGGCCGGCGGCGGCACCTGCGACTGAGGCTGCGCCATGATTGCGGTGTGTGCTTCAGGCGGCCCGTGAGAGCGTGCTACAAAGAAGCAGCACGGGGCGCGACGCTAAGGGATGATGCACTCAGCAGGCCGTGCAGCCCGTCACGCAAACTATAGCTCCTCCCATCCGACGCGGCACACGGGTTTCGGTCTTCTCAGAGCGGTGAATATCGTCGTCAAAATTTCGCGTGACTCTTACTTTGCGCTCGGGAGGCGGTATTTCGGTCGTGCGCGCGTTTGGGAGTCGAGCAGAAGTTGTCTTCGTACGTAGCTGTTATGATCATGAGAGAAGGTTGGAAGCATGGGAGGAGTATCGCGTACATTTATTGTCACGTGATCTAGAGCCTCCACCATCCAGGCAGACAAAGGGGGCCAGCTTTAACTCCGATGCTTTTCCGATTGGCAGTGATAAAGATCCACACCGCAAGCTTCAAGTTGCTCTCATTCAACCTTCAATGCTATTCACATCGAATCCACCGTTCAACACGCGTGTTGGAACTTCCGAACGCGACGCTTGCGACTTGCGCTGTTGGCGCTTTTCTAGAGACGGCTGATCCTCAGTCTTTGGTCTACGTTTACTAATGTGAGCAGCTTTGCGATTGCTCGGCGCAAGCGTACGTGATGGCGTCCAAACGCAAGGCTGCGGCCATGAACTCGGCCGCTGCCAACGAAGAGCCCGTAGATCCGTCCGACGAGTTGATGTTCCTGTGCTTGGGAGGTGGAAACGAAGTAGGGCGATCATGTCACATTTTACAGTATAAGGGCAAGACGGTCATGGTAAGAATACATTCGCAGATATGCTTCCCACTTCCGAGAGCACAATGACTTACAAAAGTGGTCTTCAGCTTGATGCTGGTCAGCATCCCGCATACGATGGTCTCGCCGCCCTTCCCTTCTACGACGATTTCGACCTCAGCACTATCGACGTGCTGCTCATCAGCCAGTAAGCCCTTCCTCTCCTCTTGACAATTGTGATGCAGGCCCGAGTTCTATAGAATATATGGTGTGTGCTATGGTGTTCTCACGACGGGACGGGATATGTCGCTTTCACGCTACGTTCGTGATATCATTGCATTTCGCTATACACCTACCAGTATGCAAGATGAATACAAGACTGTTACTTTCGACCCCTTTTGCCTGCTGAACCCCTTACCCCTTTTACGTGATGCCGACATTTTCCTGTCCCTCGAATGATAGCACCATATGGGAGGGCCCCCATTGCCGGATAGACGAACAAAACCTGAGCCAGAGTTAGCGGCTAATGTGAGGATAGTTTTCACGTTGACCATGCTGCGTCATTGCCCTACGTCCTGTCCAAGACGAACTTTAGGGGTCGTGTCTTCATGACCCATCCTACAAAGGCCATTTACAAGTGGTTGATCCAGGACAGTGTTCGTGTAGGCAACACATCCTCCAATCCAACTACCCAGCCTGTCTATACGGAGCAGGACCATTTGAATACCTTCCCTCAGATTGAGGCCATCGACTATCACACCACGCACACCATCTCATCGATACGCATCACCCCCTACCCGGCCGGCCATGTGCTCGGCGCAGCTATGTTCCTCATTGAGATCGCCGGCCTCAACATCTTCTTCACAGGCGACTATTCTCGTGAACAAGATCGTCATCTTGTTTCTGCAGAGGTTCCCAAGGGCGTCAAGATTGACGTCCTCATCACAGAATCCACATACGGCATTGCCTCCCACGTGCCCCGATTAGAGCGCGAGCAGGCCCTCATGAAAACCATCACGAGCATTCTCAACCGTGGTGGTCGGGCTCTGCTGCCTGTCTTCGCTCTGGGTCGTGCCCAGGAGTTGCTCTTGATTCTCGACGAGTACTGGGGCAAGCATGCCGAATTCCAGAAGTATCCTATCTACTATGCCAGTAATCTCGCCCGCAAATGTATGCTCGTCTACCAGACCTACGTCGGCGCCATGAACGACAACATCAAACGCCTGTTTCGCGAGCGTATGGCCGAGGCCGAGGCCACCGGCGACGGAGCCGGCAAGGGCGGACCATGGGACTTTAAGTACATCCGCTCTCTCAAGAACCTTGATCGTTTCGACGATGTAGGCGGCTGTGTCATGCTTGCTAGTCCTGGTATGCTGCAGAATGGCGTGAGCAGAGAGCTCTTCGAAAGGTGGGCTCCGAGTGAGAAGAACGGTGTTATCATCACGGGTTACAGTGTCGAGGGCACCATGGCGCGGCAGATCATGCAAGAACCCGATCAGATTCAGGCAGTCATGTCTCGCAGTATGGCCGGCGCTCGGCGGGGCGTAGGAGGCGATGAGAAGGTTCTCATCCCCAGACGCTGTAGTGTTGCCGAGTACTCTTTCGCCGCTCACGTAGACGGCGTGGAGAACCGCGAGTTCATCGAAGAGGTCTCAGCTCCTGTTGTTGTAAGTTTTCCCCTCCACTCTATCTTCAGTGCTTATGATTTGTTCGTATTCACTCTCGTGTGTAAACTTCTAACAAAAGACGCTAGATCCTGGTACATGGAGAACAACATAACATGATGCGCCTAAAGTCCAAGCTTCTCTCCCTCAACGCATCCAAAACATCCAAGGTCAAAGTCTTTTCGCCACGCAATTGTGAAGAGCTTCGTATCCCCTTCAAAACAGACAAGACTGCCAAAGTTGTCGGCAAACTCGCTTCCATCCCG
This sequence comes from Waltergamsia citrina, assembly GCA_022814615.1. Taxonomy (NCBI): domain Eukaryota; kingdom Fungi; phylum Ascomycota; class Sordariomycetes; order Hypocreales; family Bionectriaceae; genus Waltergamsia; species Waltergamsia citrina. The sequence goes on from JAKLNE010000023.1 coordinate 321,902, forward strand.
CCTCCCTTACCGCAGAAGAACTTGGACGAAGAAGGGGACACTAATATCAGCAACGGAACCGACAACAACGGTGAAGAACCACCGCTCGTCTCAGGAGTCTTGGTCCAGAACGACTTCAAGCTCTCACTCATGGCGCCGGAAGACCTCCGCGAGTACGCTGGTCTCAGCACCACCACTATCACCTGCAAACAGCGGCTTAAACTTACTGCTGCCGGCCTCGACCTTATTAAATGGGCTCTCGAGGGGACATTTGGTACCGTGGAAGAGCTCCCAGAGATGCGCCAAGCGCCGAATACCAACGGCGAGCATAAAGAGGAATCAGATGGCGAAGATCAGGAGATGAAGGAGGAGGCTGCAGATGAGGAGGTTGCACGCCTCGTAGCAGCCTACCTAGTCATGGGCTGCGTCACCGTCCGCTACCGTGACAACGGCGATGTGGAACTAGAATGGGAGGCCAACCTACTCAACGACGGCATTGCTGACTCGGTCATGGCTGTCTTATTCTCCGTTGAAAGCTCCCCAGCAGCCGTCAAGCGCTCTTCCTCTAAACACACCCACAATCACGAGCCCCCTGCAGGGACCAACCCACACGCAAATCCGTCGCCAGAGGATCGCCTCGAGCGCCTACTCTGGTTCCTCGAGGCTCAATTCGGTGCTGACAACGTGGAACCTGTAGCGACGCCCAAGATCGCGGATGATGCATCTGCTAAGACCGCAACCGGTGAGGACGGTGAGCCAAAGGCCGAGGATGGTGATGAGGAGGCCAAGGAGGAGGAGCTTAAGGCTAAGCAGAACAAGGAGATTGAGCGTCTACATAAGATTGGCATCCCAGTGCCAGGCGTTTGTATTACGGTGGATAAGATGCGTGCTACGGTATGGCTGGAGGATCTCGAGGTGGAATGTAACAATAAAGTGTTCGCAGACCGCGTAAGAGCAGTAGTAGAGAGGGCAGTCGAAGTCACGGCTCCTTTATGGGGCTAGGCGGGAGTCAATTACCATATAGCAACAAGTTATTCTTCTAGGACACGGTACAACAAGAGATTTCGAGGTAGAGAGTACTCTAGGACGCATGTAGTTATGATACAAAAAGAGGCTGAGAGCTTTAAGTTTACAAGGTAGCATGTTCTACTGCCCCTAGTGAATGCAGGTAACAAAGTAATAACCAAAAAATATTAGCCGAGGTACTCCTTCAGCTCTTCGGACTCTTCTAACAGAACGTTGAACGAGAATGGCTGGAAAGGCCAACCAGAGAACTCGGCGAACTTGGAGAACGATTCGACCCATGCAAGACGCAGAGAATGCAACATGGCACTGGTACCTTCCATACACACCAGAATGGCAATAGCTAGGCAATGATTAGCGAAAGTCTTATAAAGTTAGAACTAGGGAAGAGCTTACTGAGGAAGAACCATCCATAGAAGCAAATGACAATCATGATGACACCAGCAACACCACCCATTTGGAGGGCAGGGCCGAGAGTCATGCTCCAAAGGACAACACTAAGCTGCTGATGGGCCAGGGACAGAGCCCAGAGACGGAGGTAAGAGGCCGTGTGAGAAACGCAGTTCAGGCAGAATTCTGTTGGACTAAATTAGCGACATTGTCTTAACGATCTTGGGAATTCACTCGACTTACCAATGGTATGAATGACCTGATGAATCATAACCTCGCTGAACTCAAACTCCTCGTGGTCCTCGTCGATGTTCTGGGAAATCATCGCAACACCCTCACCATCGTCGAAGCTGTCGCCATGACCGTTGGCGTGGCCGTCATCATCGTCGCCATCGAGAGCACTAACCCGCGAGACTTCGCCGATGCCGCGGTAACCCTTAGCACGCGCACGGTTGTGCTCCCACTTGAGGTAGTAAGGCTTGAGGAAAAGCAGAACAGGGACTTGTGCCACGGCCAAGAGCAGGAGGACGACCTGAACAACTTCCTGACCAGCGTACAAACGCTCTCCGTCGGGTAGGGTACCAGGCTGAAGGAACATGTAGATGAGCATGTTCAGCAAACCCGGGGGCGGGGCTCCCGCGGCCTCCCAGTCAACAGACCACTTGTAAATGATACAGATCACCAAGTATCCGAAGATAGCCTGGAAGAAGATCATACCAGGAATAAAGTTACCCCAGATGTCGACGGGCTTCCTGAAGTGCTTTGCGTTGATGTAGGAGAAGCAGAGCGAGTAGGTCATGTGACACCAACCAAGAATGATACTCATCTTCATCTTGAAGCTGTTGCTGAAGAGGAGGTCGTTGTCAGTACCGTGCCACGCGTAGTCCAGACCAAATGGGTAGCGGTAACCGTTATCGTTGAGCGTGGCAGTGACCGCCATACCCTCCTTCCAGTTGTCAGGCTTCTTGAACTCCCAGGCGCTGTCGAACAAGGTCATGGATTTAGAGAAGACATCGTTGTAGATGAGACCAGTGAAGACGGAGAAGACAGCCATGACAAGAGCGATGTAACGACCGTAGAAGATCATGGCAAAGAGTTCAAAGCTGACCTTCTTGAGAGACCTCTCCCAGTAGATCATAGCAAGTGCGGCAGCCAACATGATGATAGCGTGACCAAAGTCACCGAACATGACGGCGAACAAGAACGGGAAGGTGACGATGACAGGCATCGCCGGGTTCACTTCCTGGTACGTTGCGGTACCGTAGGCATTGACAATGGTCTGGAAGCCCTCGGTAAACTTGTTGGTCTTGAGATAAGTTGGCGGCGTCTTGTTGGTCTTGATCTCATTGATAATGGATGGCACCGAGAGACCGGCCCTGTTGGTGACGTCCTGCAATGTAGATCGAATCAGAGGGAGGTCATTGGTGGGACACCATCCCTCAGCAATCAAAGTACGACGAGCACGGTCGTAGGAGAAGTTGTTCAGCGTGTTGTAAACAGACTTCTCCTTGGCAACAAGGACCATCCAAGCCGACAGAGACTGAGAGATCTGGCCAAGCTCAGCCTGAAGAGTGGCCTGAGTGTTGCGAAGGACGTTCTGGACATCCTCGAGGCGGTTGTTGACCTCGTGGATCTGGTCACGGCGGAGGTCGCTGTTCTCATCAACGTTGTAAACATCGGCGCCCATCGACTCGGAAATCTTGCGAATCTTGGCAAGGATCTCCTTGCCGTGGGCGAAGATAACGAAGACGTTCTTGTTGATGGCCTCATTGTTGGTGGGGTCAATCAAGGGCTCGGGAATCTCCGACTGGTTCATATATAGGTTACCACGGAGAGTACGCCAGAGGATACGCTCGAAAGCACCGATACGATCACGGTTGATGACACCAGCAACAAAACCAATGTTCATCCCGGAGAAGGACCTATCGACATCGGGAGCAGAGGTGTGCTGCTCAACGTCAGACAGAAGAGGCGCGTCATCGTCATCGGTGGAGGCGCGGATCTCGTCAACGTTGCCGTGGGCACGATCGAAGAAGCTGCCCGCCTCACGGAGAACCCATCGCCACTCGGTCAGATCGCCCTCGCGCTTCTTGAGGGTCTCGTAGCTGTCGTTCAGAGCCGAGACACGCTGCTCCAGCTTCTGGCTTCGCTCGGTGAGCTCATCGATCTCCGACGTCGAAGGGGAGGCAAGTCTCTCGGTATCAAGATCTAGCTTACGGAGGCTGATCCCGGACTTCTCCATCTGAGCGTAGAAGTATCCTGTGCGGTCATGTTAGCTTGCTAGTTTCCCCCCTTATGTCGCGCGGTGGGGCCCGTAGAAAACGCACGGAGTTGTCTTTCGACATTATCGAGTCGTCGGATCTCTTGAGTGTAGGTACGCTGGAAGGCGTTGATATCTTCGTTGAGCTAGAAGAGAACGATGCATTAGCCATGGACAAGTCGGGTGGAGAGGCGAGGCTATCGGAGGATGAGCTCACATCACGGAACTGGCAGAGTCCCAGCTCGCCAAGGGCAGTGACGACTTCGCGACCGATCTCGTTGGAGACATAGAGCTGTACCATGCTCATCTCCGCAGAGCGGAACGGGGTATCTTGTTTTGGAGCCATGGTGATGGGGTCGGGGCACCAAGGTCCGTCTTGAGAAGGTTGTGTGGTAGCTTCAGTAGCAGTACTGAGGGAACAGCAGACGGCAACCTGGAAGTCGTTACGTCGCTCCTTTCGAAGGTCGGGAGGCAGTTAATCCGGCCGCAGCGCTGACGTGCGTGTCACGTGAAGGATCTGCTGATGTGCCAGTGCCAAACTGGAAGCCCCTGGCTCAGGTACGTACCGTATTCGTCAACCTCGCGCCGTCATCTAAGTGCCATTGCGACAGCGCCAGGTGCTCATACTGCCAACTCAAACACATCCAGAGATAATTCGTGGAGTCTGTCTGCCTGTTTCATGCGGCCTCGAGGGCCATAGAGATAACCTATCCGATATAGTGAAGATACTGTTCGTTTGTCGGGTTTGAGGATCTTGATTCCAGGAACTTCCTCGATTGCCCACGTCAAACGATCTGCATGTGGGAGAAGTCGTTGATATAAGACCGAGCAATTCCTGTTAGATGTAACTGTTATTGCGCACTTAACTAACATGAAGTCAAGTTCAAGAAATTCTTGCCTCTCCATGTAATCTTGCATGCATAAAGACCACCTATGTACGACGGGATGGATAGTATAAGATGCCGCTTCAGCATCGCTATTTTGCAACAGTGCATAGCGGAGCAGCATCCGAATTTCCTTAAGGAGTTTTAAATTGTCTCAAGCTAATTGATGGAGCTACGCGGGCCAGTCTGTGCTATCGGCAGTAATCCGCACAACATCGCGTGATACGTTGTCGTCTGCAAAGGCCCAGAGACGAATCAAGTTGGCTGCATCGCTGCTTCTTACCTCAATTGCTGAGAATGAGATACTCCGGATTGTAGCAATGCTGCGCCGTTCATGGTCTCCTGTTTGACATGAAAGCACCGTCCTTCATTATCCAGGTAAGCCTTATGGCGATGGAATTGTTCCGCGGTGCGCTCCGTCTCAAGAGCGAGGTTCTTAAGGGTGGCTGAAGTACCAGTAATACTATCTCGAACTGTTTTGAGCGTACAGACACCTGTTTCGAGAGAGACAAGATAGTGAACCTTGCATTTTAGTTGCTGATACCCCCCAGATATTCTAGGCTCTCGCCCATACTTGATAGCCGGGGTTATCAACTCCAAGAGCACCGTCGACGAACTCTTTCTCAACTGGCCCTATTGCTATTGAATCAAAAAATGCTGTCGCCATTGAAGTCGCCTAGAAGGCTTACAATATCGTCGCACAATCCAATAAGTTTGCGTTATTACTTACTTTAGAGCGGTAGCTATTTAAGCAAACACAGCCAGCCGTCTCTCTAGAAGCCGCGCAGACAACGCTAACCCCTTATATTGGAATAAGAAGATCCGAGGCCATTGTAAACTAACGTACACTTTACATGAAGTATCGAGTCTTTGAGCAGAGTATTCTCATCCAGTCCGCGATCTGTAATTACCCTTTCCACAGCTTGCTCTAAGTTTTGAAGCTCAAAACGTCCACGAAGTTGGCCATTGATCTTAAAACGGTTGCTCGCTTTCTTGAAAACCTTGTTCGAACGTGTCACGTAGGCTTCGATACACTCTTCAACTTTCATCTTCAAAGTCAACGTCCGCATTTCTCCCCTGCAAATAATAAGTTGATAGCAAAGGGACGAAATGAGCGGACGAGGCAGACCAACCAACTCTTACTATGATCAACTACCCCTTAGCAGCGTGAGGTTTATGTGATCACCATGTTTGCAAGTTGAGTGTCTTTCATTAACTGCTGACCTTTCTTTAATAAATGTCTTTCAATTAATTTCCCCATGCCCCTTCATGTCAAAATGTACATTTGGTATATGTGATATGTAAAAATCCGCCCGTAAACTTTTTTTGCAACTTTTTATGCCTTTTTGACAATAAACCCCTTGTAAACGCCGTGCTTTGTGAGAAAAAAAATCCAGAGCAGTGCTGAAATTCCCTGCTTTTTTTCCTCCCAAAAAATGACAATGAGTTGAGTAAATATAAATCGTGATAAATGTTTTCATGCTCCGCTTGCGAATTTGATACTTTCGTGAAAATGGGAAAGAGAAAACATAATCATCAGAGTCGTCGTCCAAACATGAAAGATCCATACATGCCGCCCACTTCAGCAGCAGCGACGGGTATCTTGCGCATTCCCCAGCTCTCAGCGCCCATCTTCCACCATCGTCCGCCGTTGTCGTACGTGGTGCCGTCCGGGTTAAGTCGCACCAGCCAGTAGCGGCTTCCGAATTCCTTGGCCGTCCAGCCCACGCGCTCGAGGCTCTTCTTCGTCTTAGCTGCGCGTTCGTAGGCGCGCTCCTCGACTTCGATGACGTGCAGAGGTGCAGAGTCGGCTGCGAGGAGGTCGCTTGCGCTGCCAAGTCTTGTTTCGAAGTCGGAGATGTCAATGTATCGGAGGTTGTGAGGCTTCCATTCGTTCTTGTCGTAGAAGATCTGCTGCACATCTCCGAGGTCCAATCCACGACCTAGAGCCAACTCCTCCAAACCCTCCAACAAAGGCTCGAGCAGAGCAATGTGAGATGGGTCCATTCGGCTGCCCTTGAGACTAAGAGACTTCAGGGTTCGGGGCAGTTGAGGCAAGATAACATCGATATCTTCCTTGCCGAGGAGCAGGTGAGTGCTGGCGTCGGTAGCCAGGCTCAGATACACAAGAGAATCCTTGACAGCCGGGTGTGTGGTGATGAACTTGACAACCACCTCAGAAGAGAGCTCCTTGCACTTAGCCAGGTTCAAGTGGGTGATCCGAGCCGTGGCGGGAATGGACTCCAGCGCCTCATCCGTAATCCTAGTACCAGCCACATCGAGGTGAGTCACCTTAGCCAAGCGAGGTAGGATAGTCTCGAACACTGAGGATGGTAGTCCGAGGCATTTGTGGAAGGACAATCGAGTAATGTCGAGCGTCTCGGGCCATTCGCCCTCTAGGAGGGTCTTGAACGAGTTTCGGAAGCCAGCCGAGGAGCAGCCGCAGAAGTCCATCGCCCGCAAGTTAGGCATGTTGAAGAACAGCTTTCGGAGCACATCAGGGCTGAGGTCATCGTCCACATACTCCTGCGCCAGGAACTCTTGCAGGTAGGGAGTCAGCTCCAGGCACTGCGCCAGAGTCTCGGCAGTCAGGTTGCGAGTCTGCATCCTCTCGCTAGCGGTTGAGAAGATGGTAGAAGGGTTAAAGTGGCTGAAATCGATTCGTCGCACAATGGATGCCAGGGAAGGGTAATTGTTGACGGTAGAGAGGAATTTGCGGAAGATACGAGAGTGGGGGATCGTAATGTGGCGGTAGAGGGTGTTCAGAGTCGCTGCGTGCAGCGTTCGTGAGACCATTAGCAGCGCCATGAGGTCGGCGTTGCGGGTGGTGAGTCCATTAGGTGGGAGTTCAACGACCAAAAGGTCAATGATGGCGCCTGTGTTTCATGGTTAGCAATTGATCCCCTCCTCTCACAGACAGCATCCTTCGGTGCTGTCCTAAGATTGCATAGTGCTTACCGAGAATCTCGCTTGGCAGCGTCTCCAGAGGCGATTGACCGACAGCATAGGTCGTAGGGAGGATCTTCTCCTTCTTCTCAACCTTGGGAGTAGGAGGCGGGCTCCAGGTCATGCACAAGCCGCGCAGGTTCTCAACACTGCGGCTGGCCTTCCTGCCCTTAATGGGGATCTCCCTCCATCCTCGGAAGCTATCCGCGGGTACCCAGAATCCGTGAAGCTTGCTGTGAGGCTGGGTCAAGGGCGGCTGGTACTGGGGCTGAGAGATCTCTAGTGAAGGGGACTCGTCAAAGACCTCCTCAGACTCGTTGGTGTAGGAGGAGACCTTGGAGCGGGTGAAGGTCTGGGCGAGACCGTCGTCGTTCTCGCGAACGGAGGAAAATGAAGAGCGGGCAGTCTTTTCAGAAGGGGAGATGGCTCCGGGCATCATAAGCTTGTTCATGTTTGTACTAATCTCAATGTCTGGGTGGTCGTGTTCGTGGTCGTGGTCGAAGTCGAGCACAGGGTGCTCGGCAACATCGTGACCGGCCATATATATAAGTAGTAGAGGAGTAGTTATGTAGTAATAGTACTACACTATTAGGTGGCCTGGGCTTTGAACGGTCAAGGTATGGGTCCGGGACCGGGGACCGGGCAGCAGCGGTGGGCAGGTGATCCTCAAAAAAAGGGAATTTAATCTGGAGATGGGTGCTTGGGGCAGGGCTCGGGCGAAAAGAGAGGTGTGAGAGTCAGAGTGAGAGACAGCAGTGAGGAGTGAGTGTAAAGGCGAGGGCGAGGACGAGGACGAGGGTGGTTGAGAGCCAAGACCAAAGCAGGGGGGAGAGCGACGATGGTTCTGCAAGTTCTGCACGACCTGCAGACTACAGCAGTTCTCTGGTCGGCAGGCAAGGGTCCAAGGTCTTTCTATTAGTCAAGCGATGCCGAATTTAGGTAACAAATAGACAAGGACGATGCGGGGGAGGAGTTAGATCAGAAAGTTGGCGTGCTGGGCGTGTTGGCGTGAGGAGGGTTGGGTGCAGAAAAAGGTTCCAACACTACAACCTTGCTTTGTGTTGTGGTAGCGTAGCGTCACTTGGATCAGGTACCAAAAGGTGGGAAAGTCAACAATCAACTAACGGTAGTGTTGGAATGGTGTTAATTGTCGGTAATAGGGAGGGCTGGATCGGGTTTATTATAATGAACGGTACGAGACACGTATTAGCACTAGTGAAGAGTGAAAAGGCTTGCAACCCATCTGGGTCGGGCTATGCCGGAGTTCCCAGTTCCAAAGAAAACTGGAACTAATAGAATGGGCGAAGACGAGATCGGAGGAGGCTCATCCAAGGAAAGCTGGCTAGGTACGAGTGAGTAAGTGACTGACTGACTGGCCGACCGTACGAGTATTATGCTGTGCCCATTTTGCCATCCTATCAGACACAATGGCAGCGCCACCTGTAGACGGGGCATTGTTGCTGGATGGGGATCCATGGTATGGCATGGCATGGCAAAGCATATTCGGCCGTCCGTAATTACGGAACCATCAGGATACAGTAAATATGACGAAGTCGGCCAGAGAGCAAAGACAGAGAGACAGACTGACAGTATTAGAGTTAGCAGCCACCAAAGCCCGGTTTGGGAAGGCAAAGAAACACACCAGCGACTCCCAACCGCCGGCCAAACACCCAGAAACACGACAAAAAACCACCATGTGTATGATCCCGAAGGCGCTGAGATTGGGTAATGGAAACTGGCGGTTGGATGGCGAGGCTGTCAGGTGAGCCGACAGGGAAAGAAAAAAAAATCTTGGATGGGGAAAAAATCTGGCCTAGACCAAGCAAGATCCATGACAGAGCCTCCAGTCGGATCTTCGATTGAATTTCCATTGGATGCAGCTAAGCAAGATATTGGGTAATGAGAACAGCCCTACGGTGCCTGGAGCCTGCGTCACTCAGCACGGCACGCCTGCTGAAAAGGGTTTGACAAACGTAATGGATTGGCCCAATTAGTGGCAATGCTCGTACAGGCTAGGCGTATTACAGGCTACAGGCACCACTTTGCCCCAGCACCTACCCTACCGTAAATCTTTAAATTGTTTTATTTCTTTTTTTACTCTCGGCCGGGTCACGCGGTGTTACGGCGCTTCGGCGCTACGAGTACGAGGAAGGAAGGGACCTGGCACTAATAATTGAGCCGCCTACATGAATACTCTGCTCGTAATAACTCGTAGCACTCGTGGCGCTGTAATTTTGGTAGGAGTGCTTTTAGTAAACAGCAGGAGGAGGCTCAATGCAACCTGCACCTACTGCATTCGTTCGTGCAACACTCGAGTCCAAGCTCCCGAGCTGCTTGCAGTGTGCTTGCAGTGTCAGTGCAGTGCAGTGCCGCCCTCGTGCTTTTGCTCCAATTGCACATGTACAAGTTATTCATTCCTCCGAGTCCTTACCTACGAGTTAGGTATTAATACCAGCCCTCGGAAAAGACTCTCTGTCTATGTGCCCACAAGGGCCCCATCACCTGACGCAAAGCCGCACTTCTATCGCGTAAGTAAGCATTCGACTTTTGCATGGATGACGCCACTCTACCTTGTGTGTCCATCCCAGATCCAGTTCCCCATGCTTTTGTTGGTGCTTTGGGTAAGACGAGTACTTACTTCATCGCCGGCATCGGTGCTTCACACTCTTACACGTTCCGCGTAGAGGAGCTCGAGGATGCGCGTAAGCTCCACAGCCCACGGCTGGCCTCGGCCGTAATGGCGCCGTTCTCGGGTCGTAGCCGGACAACGCTAACACTGGAACTCAATGGTCCGATGATGCGCATTCTGGAAAACTGGGAAACGTACTCTAGGGTAACCTAATTGCGACACTCTTACAGTCACAGGGCCCAGGTAACGTAGAGAAATGGGAAAGTGGAATTATATGTCCGTCCTAATCTGCAAAGACTTTACTTTACGAGCAAGATACATGAAGCGAGGCGACCACTTTGTTCTACGTGTTATGACTGCTTACTTACCCAATTAATTAATTGATTACCATTTCATCCAGAACACCCAGCAGCTCACAGGTAACATATTGCTCGTGCTTCAACAAATCATCCACTCGTCATAGAGGAATAATGAAATACATCTCCAACACGGACAAGTTGTTTAGGTCATATACGTGTCTATGAGTGTACAATGTGTCTGCCATCATTTGTATTCTTTCTTCCCATCTCCAACCACCCCTCAAAAGACGAATCTCACGGGGGGTATTCCCTCTCTCATCCAAAGGCGCCTGTCATCGCCCCGAAAGCCTGCCAACATCCCTTATGTCCGTTTGATTCAGTAATGCCGAAAACGCCGAAATATGTGCACTGATATAATGGTGCAGTGTGATGCTGAAGGCAAGTTTACAAAAACCAAAAGCTCGCCTCAAAACGCCATTTCACACACAAAGTCATGTTTGCGGACGGGTAATCCGTCTTATAGCTCGAGTCGCCGAATACCACGGCCGGCGTCAAAGGTTCGTTTCAGATATGGTAGTACGGTACCATGCTTGTACCGACTACCGACCGTTGCCTTTCTTGCTTCCGATCTTGAGTCTTTCTTTGCAATCCTCGCAGTACCACTTACCTAAAATACAGTCAGCTCAGCTCGTCCGACATGAAAAACCACACATTACATCACGTAGATAGGGGCGGGACTTACGATTCTCTGCGGGCGCCACCCTCAACCCAACGCAAGCCAGATGGAACCATTCGCGCGGGCATCCATCTGCGTCGCAGGCGACCATTTCACCATAGCTGACCCCATTACAGTAGCAGTATGTGAGCTCGTCGGCATCAATCTCGCCGTCCCCATCGCCGCTCGTCATCTCGTCTTCCGCGGGCAGGGGAGGAGCCAGTGCCTGTGCGGCCGCGCCACCTTTCTTCTGGCCCTTCTTGCCACCACCATTGTCTGTATTGCGGGATGATCGTGACCGCGACTGAGCTGCTTCCTGGAAAGTGGCCAGCGCCGGTGTTGAAGGCTTGCTAGCTCGCCCGCTCTTGGTTGTGACTGTGACTGGAACCGTACCACCTGGAGGTATAGACTCGCTTTTGCGACGTTGGGTTTCTTCTGCCTTGGTCTCCTTTCTGGTCGAGGCCGGCGGCACTGCTCCCACCACGTCGGCTTGATCTCCTTCCTTCTTCGACTCTCCTTTGATCGGTACGCTGGACTCTTTGATGGATTGAGCCTCACTTCCAGAACGAGGGGCAGATGAAGCCGGTCCCACATCGCCATTGCCTGTCTGGGCTCCGTTGACTTTTCCAGATGCAGACGATGATGGTCGGTTCTTGCCATTGTCACCACCACCTTGTATTGAGTTCCCTCGCGCACGAGATGTAGCTGGTCGAGATTGGCTGTTAGGCGCAGGCGACCCGCGCACAGCTCCCTTTGGTTCTGGTAATGCTGAAAGCACGGGTGATGATGTGACTGATGGTGACATGCCGTTCCTGCATGGGAGAGCCGCTGTTAGCAAGTGGAGAGGCAACGGATGCAGCTCGGTGATTCACATACTTTTTCTTGCCTGGCCCGCTGCCTGACGGCAAGGCTTTCCTCTTCTTCGGGCCATCTGCGCCTGTCGCTTCGTTCGCACCACCGGCTTTCGACTTGGAGGCATTGCCACCCGTAGCGGAGGTCGTCGAGCGTTCGCCTTGAGCTCCGCCGTTTGCTGCATTCTCGACCTTGCGTTTCTTCGACGGTGGGTTGCCATTGGCTGTTGTGGTAATGCCGAGGCCTGTATTGTGACTTTCGGTCGTTTTTCGCACCTTGCCCTGCCCCGACTTCTTACCACCCTCACCCTTATGAGCTCGGTGGTCGGCATCGTCAAGGTCCGAGTCTTGATGGCTGTTCTTGAGGTTCTTCTTGGCCTGGACTGCTTGTTTCCGGGCGTCGCTCCTTGCAGCCGCCTCGTCAGCAAGAGCCTGCGCAGCAGCAGAGATAGCGGCAGCTCCGTCCCGACGAGCTCGTTCAGGGTGCGTTGACTTGCCCGTCCTGTTCTCGGGGTAAGCCCAGTGTGTTACACTTCCCCATTTGGCTTCATCAGTAAATTCGTTCTCCAAATGGGGCCAGACGTCTTCGATTCGAGCGATTTGCCGTTGTAGTGCTTCGTTAGCCGTGCCAATGACGTGATTCTTCTCTTCCAATGATACTATCATTTCTTGTATTTTGAACGAAATCTGCCGGAAGAGCTGTCGCCGCTGGAGGAGGAGCTGCTCCTGCGATAGCCCAGCCTGGGCGACGTCCGCACCAGTAGCCGACGAAGCATCGCGATCGGTCGCTGGCGCGTCGCCGACACCCTGCGGTGCACTCAGCTGCGCCAGTGACGACGCTGCGGCGCCGGTAGCATCATGGGTTGGCCCTCCACCAGAGAGATTGCCATCCAGCGCGACCGATGCCAGCTCAAATAGCTGCTCTTCAGGAGCACAGATCTTGGCATCGACCTCTCGCAGCAGTGTAAAGTGCCGGACAAGATCTTTCGGCAGGGCAGTAAGGGTATCGGCGAAGAATGTAATCGCTGGGAAGATATCGATGGGTTGATCCCCAGTGGGCTGATCTCTCCCAGTAGCTGCGCGGGAGGGATTGACGGAGCTGCGCGGGGGGTTCGTACGGGCTTGTCGAGCGGGCTGCGACCTTCGGTGCGCTGAGGCATCCGAAGGGGCAGGCTTTGCCGACTTCATTGCAAGTAGACAGCGAGCTTAGTAGGCGTAATCAGGTGCGGCCGAGGGTATAAAGAGGTGTCGACGAGGAAGGGTGAGGACGAAAAGGTAAACGGGGAGACGACGGGCGGAAAGTTGAGTCGAGGGGAGCGGCAAAACGCCCTGCAAAAGAGTCGTGAGCCCGAAAATAAGAGAAGCTTAGAACATTGCGCGGGGAGGTAGAGCTCTTGGAAACAAATGCGCGCCAAAGTGATTGAGGAGTAGTAGAGCGAGGAGGTGTCTCCGTCGTAAAGGTCGGCTGGCTGGGGAGAGAGAGAGAGAGCAGAGATCGCCCACTACGTTACCACCCAGGCCTTATCCGCTATCGTCCATCTGACTTTTGGGGCAGAGCGCGCGCGAACTGGCTGTCAGTGGAGAGTGGAGGCCCAGCACCAGCGAGTCTCGGCCTCAGGCGTCACACGCTCCCAATTACAGTACACGCTGCACGCTGCGCTGCTGCACGTCGCCCGCAGAAGGTCGGGCTGCGGAGAAATGTGGGTTCCGTATCGGCATTTCCAATGATCGATAAGCTGATAAGTGATAAGCGATCGAAGATACTGCCGGTGAGGTGCCATTGAGGATATGCAATTTATACGAGATTGAAATTGACCTCAAAACTGTTGCTAAGAAGCTCTTGTGGATTTATGTATAGATGAAAATGTATAGACAAGAATAATATAGTTGGAAATGTTGCAAAATAAGAGCTTAGAGGTCTGTTTAGATAGCTCAGCATCATTACTAAAAAGTATCGTTATCGCATCACCGTAATTGTAGCTAGGTCTGGTTCTATTGCTAAATTTGTCACATGGACATCTTATTTCAAGAGCGGATAAAGGACTTTGGCCGATATACCCTCTAAGTTTTCAATGTGAATTATCGTCAATGTGCGGTTGATAGACTTACCTTATCTTCTGATGTTTTCGAACCTTAGTTACTGTGTTTCCGCCTGCGGAGACTCCGAGTCTCGGGTTAGTAGTCTCTTACATGCCGAACCACCGGACTTCGCCCAGAAAACCTACCCATACATATCAACTCAGATATCTTGGCGATCTGCCGCTTCCAGGAGCTCACTGCATACAAATTAAGGCGAGCTTCGGTTATCAAGAAGACAATCGTAATAGGTATGTTATCAAAAGCGCGCAAATCTGGGCGCGGAATGCTGAAACCTAAACCCAGGGAAGAACATAGCACTCACCCTCGAGTGAGCTCTACTGCAGCTGCCCACCATGTCCTTTATCACTGTGGCCGCGGCGACGTTGCCTAGCGTCCCGCTGGACTTTGAAGGCAACCGGGACAGAATTATCGAGTCCATCCGGGTTGCCAAGGCCCAGGGTGCAACCATCAGAACCGGTCCGGAGCTCGAGGTTCCAGGTAAGCCATTATCGTAGCATGTTATTTTATGAGAACCGAGAAATGACTCCTTGCTAACAAAGAGAAGGATATGGCTGTCTGGATCATCATCTCGAGGGCGACACCTTTGCTCATAGCTTCGAAGTGCTGGCTGAAATCCTGGCTAACGAGTCGTTGAAGGGCATGGTTGCCTCAATCGGAAGTAGGTCATATGAGATGCCTTATGTCTGGTGTGTATCGCTAATACAAGGGATGAATAGTTCCAGTGAGACACAGAAACGTGCGGTACAATGCTCAGGCGCTATGTACCTACAAGCACGTGTACTTCATCCGGCCAAAAATGAGCCTAGCCAATGATGGCTTGTACCGCGAGATGCGGCACTTTACGCCCTGGGCGAAGCATCGCCAGTTCGAGACCTACTATCTTGAGGAAGTCGTGAGGAACGTTACCGGCCAAACCAGCGTGCCTATTGGCGACGGCATTCTGAGTACGCCAGATACGGCTATCGGTGTTGAGACTTGCGAGGAGTTGTTCACGCCGCTCAATCCTTCTACGTATCTTGGTCTCAATGGAGCAGAGATTATCCTGAACAGCAGTGCCAGCCATGCTGAGCTACGGAAGTTGAAAGCACGCCTGGACCTTATCTCTAACTCGACCAAGAAGCTGGGAGGGGTGTATGTGTATGCCAACAGTATCGGCGTTGACGGCGAAGCTCGAATGATGGTGAGTTGTCCTCGTACACACGAGCCGATTGATTGGTGTTGACTAACATGTTTTTAGTACGATGGTTCATCTATGATTCTCAAGAATGGCGACGTGTAAGTCATTCCTCGTGGTGTCCTGACATAGAGCCCCGTATTAATGATGGTTTAGTTTGGCACAGGGGGATCAGTTTACATTGAAGCCCGTGGATGTGATTACTGCAACTGTATCCCTGGAAGATGTCAGGAGCTATCGCTCTTCCATTTCGCGGAATCTCCAGGTATGACCAACCCATCTCTCAGCATTAGATCAATCTAACGGATTTTTTCTTTTATCTAGGCTGCGGCGCAAGAAGATTTCCCACGTGTCGAGTCCGATCTCAAATTGAGTCAAAGTGCCAATGAGATTTACTTGTCCGATACCCTCACCGTGAGCAAGCCAGTCGAGCTGAAGATTCTCGACCCTATGGTATGTGTCTCTCTACGATATCGACATTGAACAGAATATTGACTTGATTCTAGGAGGAGATTGCTTACGCCCAGGCCGTCTATCTCTGGTCCTATCTGGCCCGTACAAACTCTCCTGGATACTTCTTAGCACTATCGGGTGGTCTTGATAGCTCAACAGGTATTGCTCTGACTCTTCATCATCTGAGCATTTTGGGAGGCTCGCTAACGTTGTTTTGCAGTTCTTCTATTCGTGTATAGCATGGCCCGTTTGGTCCTGCAGTCTATCCAAGCAGGGGAACAATCCACGCTAGATGATCTGCACAGAATCACAGGAGACAAAAACTTCTCGCCCAAGACCCCCGAAGAGATTGTCTCTCGACTTCTCCATACAGTACGTTTCGTAACTTCCCTCTAGCTACTCAAGGATTCAGCTAACGAGTTTATAGTGCTATCAGGGGACGGTTAACTCAGCTGAAGAGACTCGTTCACGCGCTCAGCGACTAGGTAATTTATTCAGTACTCTGTGACTGGACCTTTACTGACTGCAGCATAGCGGAGAGAGTCGGAGCTTATCACTCAGACATCAAGATTGATGAAGCCGTGCAAGCTCATCAGAGCATTATCAGAAATACACTTCAGTTTGACCCCAAGTACTCTGTCGAAGGCGGGTCTCCGGCCGAGAACTTGGCCCTCCAGAATATCCAGGCTCGGAATCGCATGGTTGTGTCATACGAGCTAGCCCAGCTGTCCACCACTGCGCGCAAGCTCCCGAGGGCAGGCGCCGCGCTGCTCGTCCTCGGCAGCGGAAATGTTGACGAGAACCTGCGCGGTTACTAGTAGGCGTTCCTCCTGATTTTCCATTCTTTGTAATTATTCCATCCGTGCTTACAGGACTACCAGTACCAAGTACGATGCCTCTTCGGCAGATATCGCTCCTTTGGGGAGTATCTCCAAGACCGATGCGAAGGCCTTCCAGAAATGGGCTATTACCAATTTTGATATGCCCATCATGGATGAGTTCCTTACCGCCACTCCGACTGCAGAGCTTCTGCCACTATCCGCTGGTGTACAAGACGATGAGTCTGATGCCGAGAGTATGTTTCAATCTCACTCAACTCACCACGCCATTGTCCTTTTGTATATCCCTACGTATAGATATAGCTAACCAGTCCGCTAGTGGGCTTCACATACAACGAGCTCTCAGAACTAGGCATCCTCCGCAAAGTCCACAAACTTGGCCCCTGGTCCATGTATCTCCGCCTCCTCGGGGATTGGAAAGAACGGCCTGGCTTCAACCCGCGCAAGATCGCCGACAAGGTCCTGAAGTTCTTCAAGTTCCACTCCCTAACGAGGCACAAGGCTGTTATTTTAACTCCCTCGCCTCACATGTCGGCGTACAACCCGGATGATAACAGGCATGACCTGAGGCCGTTCTTGTATGTAGTGAGCTGGCCGTACCAGACGAAGAAGATCATGGCGCATTTGGAGCAGCTGGAGAAGGATCTGGCGAGTAAGGCGTAGTAAACACATTGCCATTAGAGTTAGAGAGCAATTAAACGAGAAAAAGAGGAAAATTTCCAAAGTAAAAGTAAGATTAACCTGGGCCCAGAGATGTTGTTTTCCTCGGGGATCGTTTAAACTTGGTAATATGCTCTTCTATTCGCTGTATATCTCGCTGTACATGATGCCTTCTGTAGCGTTTAATACATTTGCACAGCCATGTCAGACTTCTTCTATGGTTCGCAGCGATAAAGAACAAACATCACAGCCAAAAAGCAGGCTTTTCCTCTTCCAATTTCCAAAACCTTTAGCTAAAACACAATGACCATTGTTAGTGAAAAATAAAACAACCAATTCCCGCGCTCTCAGGGGTATCAGTCCAAATGAAACCTTTCCGCAACCTGCCTAGTAACTATGCTCCAACTCCCCGACGGTCCTCCATTGTGATGTTTGCTTCCGCCTCAGTGGCGTGCCGTCTCTCTCATTCTGCTTCAGACGCCATTGCCACTCTAGCAGGACCCATATGAAATGGTGAAGATCAAAGTCCGGCCAGAGACAGTCGAGGAAGAAGATCTGAGTGTCCTGATGACATTGCCAAAGCATGAAGTCACTGAGACGCTCAACACCACTAGTGCGTACAAAGAGGTCGAGCGGAGGGTCGTCGGATGTGTACATGTGTTTCTCGAGCGTGTCGACTGTGATGTTTTCTGGGTTGGGGAGTGAGGAATTGGCGCCAGCCGTACCGCGGTAGCGCAGAGGAGGGGAGTCAGGAGGTAGGGTTGTAGATGAAGATGCGCCCTCGTCGTGTTCTTCGTGAGTATCTACCTCGGTTGCAGATTCTGTTGATTGGGACTTCTCGGGCGAGTTGTCCCGGATGGTGGGGAGAGGATCATGGCCGTTGAGCTGCCTTGAGAGAATGTTCTGTCGTATACGCGATTGGGAGAAAGGGGTGTTCTTTGGAGGAGGCGGCGCAAGATACTCTGCGACTGTGGATTGAATAGCGGTGGTGATTTCGGATCGTGAGGTGTACGGGAAGCAGATGTTCAGAACAGCACTTTCAATCGGTTAGCGAGTGGTTCTAAGAAAGGTGGAGGTTGCGGAAAGCGTACTTATTATTATGCCGTGTCCTTGCAACGGCCTTGTCGACAACTTGTAGGACATCATCGCGGAGGAGCTCCCTCTGGCCGATGACCCGAACAGCGGCGCCGTAGCGATCCAGGACATCTCCGTACGTTGTGAGCTGCTCGAGCTTCACCTTTGCGAGCTGCATAAGCCCCTCTACCTCGTACTTCGGACGATTGAAGTTTTCGATACTGAACGCATACACAGTAACTGATTTGACACCAGTCATGTAGCAAATCTCCATTATCTAAAGAATGGCGGCAAAAGGTCAGTAACACAGAACGACGACAGCGGGGAGCAAGCGAGGAGTGAAACGAACCCTAGCCAACGCCTCAAAGCCATGATGGTGACCCTCCACCGTCTCCATGCGATGGCTTCGAGCGTAGCGCCTGTTTCCGTCCATCTCAAAGGCTACATGCTGGGGAACAGGACCCTGCTTGAGAGCCCCGATAAGGAGCTCTCGCAGCTGCTTAATCGCCCATTCTCCTGGGGGTGATTCGAAGACGAAGCGACGAAGAAGGGAAGCGACTTCGCTCATATCGTTGCGGGCGGCGAATTGGTGGAGAGCGAGGTCGTTGAGAATATTAGATTATGCGCGGCCAGAAAGCGTGGAAGGAGAAGCGATGACGGCAGCGGTGGGTATTACGAGTAATGCTGGCAGATGGGTGGGTGTCTATAAAACGAGCGTGGTGCTGGGGGTTGTACCAGCACAGATATAACGAAGAGCAGAATCAAGTATTATGTATGGATGAGATGAAGGGCCGCGAATGTCTTGTGGCGGAGTAGGAGGGATGATGGAGGGACAGAGTTGCTTGTGTCGACGAAGTTGTTACTAGATCTGGGCCAGCCCTTGGCACCAAAACTGGCAGTGGTGTCGTGTCGTGTCGTGCCGTGTGGTTGAAGCCCGAGCAGTCAGTGAGTGGCACATGCAAGTACGAGTACTCGTAGTACCTTGAGAGGCGTCGACGCAGTCCGAAAATCAGGGAAGACTTGAAGGTACTGGGATGCTAATGAGGTACATGGCCTTTCAGCCCTTCAAGGTAGCAGTAAGCCGTCTCTTCTACGGGGGTCGCTGGTACCACCTACCGCAACGGTACTTTGGAATTTTAGAGCTCGTAGCGCAGCGCCGCGGTGTGGTGGCAGTGGACAGGGGCCTCCCCCGCCCTATGAGCCGTCCCGCCCAATCATAGGTACCCGTCAGCCACGCTCTGGTGATGTGTCCGTGGCGGTGGGAAGGAGCCAGGCGGCTTCTAAGTACGCAACCTTACATACTACTACTACTACTACTAGGTACTACTACTACTAGTAATTAGTACCTTAGGCAACTTGGACGCCACTGGGCCTAGGCGCTACCACTGCTGGTACTAATACTGGTAGCATGTGCTGGCCTGACGTTTGGCAGGCACGATTTCCTCTAATATGGATAGAGCTGTGGCTTGACGCTGGCGACGCACGAGTACCTAAGGTACCTACTTACCGGCGGCCAAAGGCATGATAATCTTTATCCGGCAGGCCGGGAGCTTGGAGGGTCGCAAGCGCTGGTCGACTGATGTTCATCCTTATTACAATTCTTATTTAGTAGGGGTTGTTAATGATTGCCACCAGGATAGCACTCCTCGACAAAGTCAATGCGGCGTCGGATAAACCCGCGGTATGATCTCGCATAAGGCAAGGCTGGTAGCCACCACCACTGCCAGGAATGCAACAGCTTGAGCACCTAGTTTTCATTGTCGAAGGGATATTAGCTACTACTAGTAGTCTTAATAGGGTAGTCTCTTTATCGCCCTGAGTTTCCAGATGGGATGGAAAAGTTAGTGATAAGTTACCGACAGCAGACAATCAGTACTACTATACCTAACGTCAATACTAGTATACAGGTAGAGTATTAGTGCTATCTACTTGTACTTAGTACTAGTTAGTAGTACTACTGTTCTTCTACTTCAACATATTAGTAGTGTGAGTAGCCGTTGTTATCGGACTGTGGGACCTTGATATGTTTGCTCCTGACGATTGTATGCGTATACTGCAAAGTGATTACTCCCTCTGTTAATATATAAATGATTCTCCCCTAGAGTGGGGATTGTCTAAATATCTTCTGGGTGCTTTCTTCCAGGAACATAGCGTTAGAGATTGGTTGAGGCCCTAGTCGCGATTAACAAACGACGTCATGATCCTGCACTGCACCTGTGAGTATCTGTATCTGTATCTGTACCTGTACCTGTGTTTGTTGCGGTGAACACCAACCGCCGGCATTCTAGAGCGATTGAGTTTGCTGCCGTCACGAACCGCCTTGGGAGTACGTTACTGATAATAACGATATTTCTCCAGATCAGGGCGGCGAGGTTCGAGGAATATTATGAATAGAACTTGCAAGTTATGTGAATATCCTAGCAGTTCAATGCTTGAAAACTATAACCGCTCAAGTACCAAGGCATATCCACTCATAGCCTCCAGTCGTGCGATAACTGCACGTTTTAGGCAATAGATACTACTTACTAAAACTATCGCGCATTGTCGGTCCGTTGCGGTCAACGTCGGATGGCGCAGGATGTGCTGGTACTATTACTCGTATCGCATTGGTGTCAGTCAGACAAGTTAGCATGCGCTATTAGCATTAGCATTGGCATTTTGGTGGTGTAGTGGGGTCCTTTTTTTTTTTTTTTTTTCCTCGCTCTTTTTCTGCAGGCCCAGCCGATGATCCCCCACCTCGAGAAAAAAAGTCGCGTCCGAGCTTCATCGTCGATGGACGGCAGCGTGCAGGAATCAAACTTTGGTCTTGTACCAGCGCCAGCAAAGATTTATAGTGGAACAAGAACGAGCTTTCCTTCAATTAGTTCGCGGAGTATCCTCTCCCCCCCGGCGCCCGTCTAGCTCACCCCTGCCCGCATACATATTGTATGGAACCCGTCGTGCCGTGATTCCTGCGAGAAGTGGCCCCTCCCTCCATGTGATTGTGTGATTGATTACCACTCGTATCTTGCTTGTCCAGTCTTGCTTGTCGATAAGGCCCCGGCTCCGTCATATCTCGAGCTCTTTCCTCCATGTCCCGTCTTTCCCCTCCGTCTTCCACCTTAGCACTCACCCCTTTGTCCTCATCTTCTGACCGCCTGAGCCATGGTTGTTTTCGACGGCCACGAGTACCTCACTGAGGAAGAGAAGCGCCTCAAGCAGGATCGCAATCGCGAAAAGTACTGGAAGAAATGGGGACCTTACGTTTCTGAGCGCCAGTGGGCTACAGGTGCGGGCAACTGACTTCGCCTTGTTGGATCGTGTCCCAGATTGCTAACATGTTCCTGTAGTGCGAGAGGATTACAGTCCAGATGGCGATGCTTGGAGCCGTAAGTAGACGCGGAACTAACAGCACCCTTCGCAAGTTCGCGAGCTCACATCCGGTTGTCTAGACTTCCCTCACGATCATGCGCGGTCTCGAGCGTTCAGATGGGGCGAGGACGGTATTTCCGGAGTTTGCGATACCCATGGCTACCAGAATATTGCCTTTACTTTCTGGAACGAAGAAGAGTACGACCCCCCAAAAATTAGAACGAGACCCGGTATGTCCCGACGGAAGACTGATAAATTGCAGTGACTTCTTGAAAGAGAGACTGTTCGGCCTCTCCAATCCCCAAGGAAACCACGGAGAAAGTGTCAAAGAAGCTCACTTCCATCTTGACAATACACCCGTAAGTTCCAATCATCAAGACCCTTGTCCCGATCAACTAATCTAACTTCTGTCGCAGACTGTATGTATGAGCAATGTAATCTTGCAAAAGCTTCCACTAATTGAATTTGTGTAGCACTCCTACATGAAGTTCTTGTATAAATACCCCCAGAAAAAGTTCCCTTACGAAGATCTTATCAAAGAGAATGCGAAGCGATCGAGAGAAGAGGACGAATACCAGATTCTTGACACTGGAGTGTTCGACGAAGACAGATATTGGGATATATTCATCGAAACGGCAAAGGAGGGCGATGACCCTGATGAGCTTTTGTTCCGGGTCACGGCTTGGAACCGAGGTCCTGATCCGGCTCCTCTTCACATCGTTCCCCACGTCTGGTTCCGAAACACCTGGAGCTGGGGCAGAGAGCCGGAGGATAAGAAGCCCTCAATTGGCATCCACGGCGAAGGTGGTGCCAAGTCGAAGCATTGGTATCTTGGCGACAGGTACCTCCAGCTTTCGCCATCTCCTGGTGTCGGCAGGAGCGGCGACGATGTGTTGCCTCAGATGATGTTCACGGAGAACGACACAAACTTCAAGACTCTGTATGAGCAGAAGAACAGCCAGCCTTACGTCAAGGACGCATTCCATCGTCACATCGTCAATAACGAGAAAGGGGCGATCAACCCAGCCCAAACTGGCACGAAATGCGCCGCTTGGTTCAACTTTAACGAGGATGGTGGTGTCAATCCTGGAGAATGCGCAGGTATGTTGGATCAAGATAGAGGACTGTCGAGTTGAGGCCAATTGCTAACGTTTGTAGTTGTTCGTTTCCGTTTCTCCAAGAAGGACCAGTCCTACTTGGACGAAGAGGTTTTTGACGAGACCATCGACCGACGTAGGGACGAGGCTGATGAGTTCTACTACCGACTGAGCCCTCTACCCATGACTGATGATTTGAGAAACATTCAAAGACAGGCCTTGTCCGGCATGATGTGGACGAAGCAGCATTACTTGTTCATCTGGGATGAATGGGCTAATGGGGATCCATCGATGCCTCCACCCCCTGATAGCCGGAAACAGATTCGCAACTCGCAATGGAAACATATGCACTGCGATGATATTCTGTCGATGCCGGACTCCTGGGAATATCCTTTCTTCGCCGCATGGGATAGTGCTTTCCACTGCATCCCCCTCGCCATGATCGACCCTGAATTTGCCAAGAAGCAGCTTGACCTCTTTACAAGGGAATGGTACTGCCATCCGAATGGACAGCTTCCAGCGTAAGTCAAACCAGTGTCGAACACATATTCATTGTCACTGACGCCTTCCAGCTATGAGTGGAACTTTGGGGACGTGAACCCTCCTGTACACGCATGGGCAACCTTCCGAACATTCAAAATTGAGCGAAAACTGTACGGTCGCCAGGACATTGACTTCCTGGAGCGAGTCTTCCAGAAACTACTTCTCAACTTCACTTGGTGGGTCAACCGCAAGGACATGGACGGCAAGAACATTTTTGAGGGTGGTTTCTTGGGATTGGACAACATCGGCTTGTTCAACCGCTCTGAGCCCTTGCCCACTGGTGGTGTGCTTGAGCAGGCGGACAGTACTGGCTGGATGGCTTTCTACTGCTTGTCCATGCTCAATATTGCCCTCGAGCTGGCTAAGCATCGCCGCACATACGAGGATATTGCCTCCAAGTTCTTTGAACATTTTATCTTCATTAGTGATGCAATGACATTCCGCACCGACTCCAAGGACGAGAAATCTCTTTGGAACGAGGAAGACGGCTTTTACTACGACGCTATCTCTTGGGGTGGTCCATGGAGCCAACAGTTGCCCGTACGATCGCTTGTCGGTCTTATCCCGCTCTACGCCACCACCACTCTTGAGCCGGAGCTCATCAACAAACTTCCATCTTTCAAGAAGAGGGTCGACTGGTTCGTGAAGAACCGATGCGACTTGGCTGAGAGAAACATGGCCAGTATTAGAAAGAGGGGTAAGGGTGATCGTATTCTCCTCTCCATCGTCAGCAAAGACCGTTTAGAGAAGATTCTCAAGAGGATGCTTGATGAGGACGAGTTCCTCAGTGAGCACGGTATCCGATCCTTGTCCAAATACCATAAAGAGAACCCATTCTCCATGGACGTGAATGGGCAGAAGTTCGAGGTCGGATACGTTCCCGGAGACTCAAATAGTGGACTCTTCGGTGGCAACAGCAACTGGAGAGGCCCAATTTGGCTTTGTGTGAACTTCCTCTTGGTGGAGTCTTTGCAGCGATTCTTCCTTTTCTACGGACACGAATTCGAGGTTGAGTGCCCCACAGGCAGCGGCGAATACATGCACCTTGGAAAGGTCTCTGAAGAGATCCAACACCGGCTCCAGCACCTCTTTGCACGAACTGACGACGGCCGACGCAGCATCAATGCTGGTGATAACCGTCTTGATTTCGATGATCACTGGAGAGACTACCTGTGGTTCCACGAGTTCTTTGATGGCGATACTGGACGTGGTCTTGGAACCTCCCATCAATGTGGCTGGACGGGCTTGATTGCTCGCATGATTCACGATACTGGGTATGTTGACATTGTTCTACCTTTTTCTCTCTGTATATTTAGCTAACTTGCTGGCCAAGCGTCAACTGCCGACTGCCGCACACTCCCCGTACACCAACAGTTGGCATGTCACACTACTTTGATGACATGTTCCAACGAAGCATCGAAGCAGGTGCTCCCCAGTCGCCCAAGATGCGTCGTGTTCGTCGGTCGTCTACAGCACGCTCCATTGGTGCTCGCAGCGACTTTGACGCTTCTGCTAATGGGTATGACGACGATGTCCGCTCCACCACCGGCTCGGTCTTCCCCCACGATGACCCTGAACGGGTTCGTGAGAAGGAAGAAGCGGACTCTCACATGCATCGGTACATATCTGACCAGCTCAACCGCTTCAAGAAGGGGAACTCAACCAACGGATACTCTGACGGAGACGAGTTCGAGACTAAAGCGTAGAGAAAAACACCATTACCCCGACTAGCATCAACACATTACTAGCAAGGCATGCATACATGGCGTTGGAGGTGTAAGGACAAGTAAAGCAATATACGAAAGCGATCCGCGCAGATACTATTTAGAAAAGAACCATATACTCTGATTCACTCATAAAGTACGATAGCTCAATTTACAACGGAAAATCATTTAAAGGAGACTTGGTCACGAAAGCCGCTGGCTTGATAGTATGTTGAAGCAGTAGTTTCGAGTCTATTCCCACGCTACCACGACTATAGACAGGTTCTACACGCACAGAGCATCATCACTCTCAAGTTAACGATGCCATCCCCACCTAATGGGATGATATGCCTCTAAGCCCCTCCTCCTTCTCTGACTTAGTGTTGTAAGATATAACAAAGGGAAAGCTTTCGGGGGTTTCTCAATTGATTGGGAGTTTGATAAGGTGATTTCATAATTTAGTTTACAGGCTGTCCGTCAGGAGCTTGTTCATCTTGGCGATGCGGGAGGAGACGGAGAGATCGATGGTGCGGTCGCCGACCTCGACGATGAGTCCGCCAACAATGTCGGGGTTGACCTATAGCAAGGGTTAGAACTCTGTCGATATAATAATGCGTGAGTCGTTCGGCGTTCATACCTCGTTGGTGACCTTGAGCTTCTTGCCAGAGCCGACGTAAGAAGACTTAGCGACAGCGGCCTCCAGCCTTGAAAGAGTCTTGTTGTCCAGGTTCTGTAGTCCGACACGTTAGCTATGAATCATCCCCTTCGCCGCATCGCAACTCTCCGCTCCCATCGTATTAATGAGAAACAGAAGAGAACTTTGGAAAAACCCACCTGAGCACTGGTAACCCTCATCTCAACCTCACCACGAGCCGCCGAAACAATAGTGTTGAACTTCTCGCAAACACCACCCAAAAGTCCCAGACGGTTGTTCTCAGCCAGCGTGTCGAGGAAGTTCTTGATGGTGTTGTCGCTGGCGCCGGACTGCTTGGCCAGTTCAGCCACCACGGCCGACTTGTCCTCGGCGCTGAGCGTAGGGGCGGCCAGGATCTCGGAGAGCTTCGCGTCCTTCTGGATCATGTTGGCCAGGCTGGCGAGGGCCTTGGCCGTGGGCTCGAGGTTCGACGACTTGGCGGCGGCGGTGTACTACATATTGGAAAAAAACGTACGTTAGCTTCGTGTTTCTTTTTTCGGCAGATCCTGAGGATATTCCTGGTTCCGTAGGCCCGTTGAGGTCATTTTGAGGCAAAAACACGCTAGCCTTCCCCCATTGACCCTCACGCATCAAGCAAGAAGCTCAATTGACCCCGAAAAAACAATTCGTATCTCCCAAAAAATAGCAAGGTATTATCATACCAGAGCAGTGGCGTAGGTGCCGTCGAGGCCAAAGACAGCAACGGGGGGCTGACCGTCGGCGCTGGCGGCGGCGGCGAATGATCGCACGGGGGTCGTACGCATGGCCAGAGCCCGCTGGGGGGCGGCAGCCCGGACGGAGCGGAAAGCCTGGCGCGAGAACATGGCGATCGAGTGGTCGGGGAGAGGTGGGAAAGGAGGGAAGATGAGAGGAGCAATTGGTGGATTTGAAGGAGGTTTTCGAGGGTGGTGATGTTCCCGGCTGGTGCACGATGAGGTTGTTGCTTTCGCTCGGCAATTTTGGAAAGTTGTTGCCTTACGGGCGGAGCCGGGTTGAGGCACCAACTTTTGATTACCTAAGATTCGGCACCCATCCGCCTCACTACGAGTAAGGTACACATGACATTCAATCAAAGATATTATGGTCTTGTACTTGTAGAAGACGTAATCATTTGAACAAATTGAATTTTCTCTCAATACACTTGTTGTGGTGCAAAACGAATCATTCATAAGTTGACCAAGCTTGCTGCATGCGAATTCTATGATTACAACTCCACCGGCGGTTACACGCCAGTCACATAACCTTCATGACCTCCGTTCGCCCATGGCTGCTAATGACACCCTGCCAGTTACCCTTCTGAATATCCTGAACGCCTAGAGCAGCAAAATGCTCTTGATGCAGTGACTGAACTGAGTTGAGTGTCAAAAGTCTAATCACTCTTGAGCATGCTGTCGACAAGATCGCCGAGAGGTCCCCAGTAATCACGGCCGCTAGCAAGGCTGTGCTCGTCAATGAAGAGCACGTACTGCTTGAAACTGGTGTTCAAGTGCGGCTCCAGTCCAAGCTCTCGGATGACGGGGTAGTGATGGCAGTAAATGTGTGCATAAACACGGTACATGCGCTTGAAGATCTGACGAACTAGTGCCGGGAACGATTTGGGGAATGGCACACCTAAGGAGTATTGTTAGATCATTGCCAGTCGAGTGACTCTGAAGAGGTTGACCATACCAATCTTGCTTGGGAGAACCTGCTCGTTGTCAATATTGGCTTGTACCCAGGCCATGAGCTGCTCAATGTATGCCGGTGCAGGCATCTTAGTCGGCTTCTTGTAGTTCTCGTTGTCCTGCCAGAGGTACTCGAACCTTGTTGCGTGTTAGCTGCTGTTCTTCAACCACAATAACTATTCGAACACGTCGTACTCGTCTGTTGCCTTCATTTCGGGGCACGATTGGGGAGAGCAGAATTCCGTGATGGCGCCGTAGAGGAGATTGATCTGGTTGTAGAAGTCGACCACTGCCGAACGCGCTGTTAGCATCATGAAGCTGGAGCAACATAAGCTTGGTCCTTACTGTTCACGGCCAGCCACTCGTTTTCATCTTCGCCCTCAGGAAGCTTCACAACCTTCCTGAGACTACCACCGCCCAACGTGACCTCAGCATACTGCCTGAGCTGATAGCTCGTGGCACCACCTTTACCCAGACGCGGACGGAACTGGTTCTTAGTCCGTTGGTTACTGTCCGAAACGGTTCGCAAGTTAGCAACAATGCCAGCGGGCACACTCAATGTAGGAGGAGGGTCGGGGACAGCGGGAGGTGGAGTCGGAGGGTCTGTGTAAACAGGTATGATGGTGTTGTCGACTCTCGCCATGGTCTCGAGGGACTTGGGGCTCAGATATCGGAAGTTCGCCATGATGGGAGAAGAGCGTAGGGAAGGTAAACGAACACGGTTGTGAGAAACTGGTGAGCCATAGCGGCGGGCGTTCGAAGACGGCGAACGATTTATTGTATCTTGTCGAGGTGACGATTGAACAACTGCATTCCACATTCCAGCGGTTAGCGGGGTGATGGTTTATGGAGGGGAATGCTCTGGGAAGACGCATACTTGGCAGATTAGAGTAGTCAAGTGCTGAGGGCAAGGGAATGAAGATTCTGAGGTGCTCGAGTCTTTGGAAATCTCGCGTCTGAAAAATTTGGCAGTTGTTGGCGATGATGCCGTGGAGTTGTTCAAGCGCATGCGAGATACAGACAGTTGGAGCGTAATAGCTGAAGCGTGGGGAAAGGTATAGTACCTAAGGTAAGGTAGCTCCTGTGTTTACACCATTTCCCGATTGGTGTGGTTGCCAGGGCCTCCGCCAGAGCTGGCGCCCACCTGCGACGAGTCCTTGAAAGATGCACTATAATAGTACATTATTACAGTGGTTGCAAGGCTCAAATTGAACTTCCATCCCAGAAATTGTTTTGCGCAGTCTTTTAAAGGGTAAATGACTTATCTTTTTGGCGTGATCACAAACTGCTTATCAAGTCATGGACTCTGCGAAATATATGAGGATCACGTAAAGGCAAACTGCTGACATTAATCAACTAACTACTTAGTACAATTATTTGTGTCGTTTCGGGGTTGAATTTGAGTCCTCGTACAAATCCCTATTGACGGAGCGAACTGGCCGGGCTCAGTGTTGATGCGAGAGTGTGTACTTAGTACATAACCCCCAAATATACACCAAGGCTACATATATTCTCTCTTTTCCTTAAATCACAGTGTCATCGAAGTGAGAGTGACTAACTTAAGAAATGATTTGAGAATTGATTCCCTAGCTTTCATTGCCAGTTCCAACTCCCGCGTGTCTTATCGTGTGTAGTGAGTAAAGAAGTTATACGAGGACAAGCTACCATCGCCCTCGCCCTCGACCTCTACCCCTGCCCCCTCTGCCCCCTCTGCCCCCTCTGCCTCCCCTTCCTCCTCGTCCTCCTCTGCCGCCTCCCCTTCCATCGTGACGATGACCTCTATCGTGCCTTTGGGACGGCTCTGCGGGACCACGCGCCTTCCTGGCTTCCCTCTCCTCGGTACTAGCATCCCATATATTGGTAATCCCTAATAATTGACAGAACGTGCTCGTCTGCGGGTTCGTATATTCATCAGGCTGATAGTCTACGATTTCCGGTGTGCCCGATTCATGCGGCGGTGCGGTGATCTCGAAGTTCTCAGGCACACGCAGTTTACCGGGGTTCACGATATTCTCGTCTACCCATTGCCTCTCTTTCTCGATCAGGGGAAGGTAGTGTTCCTCTTCCTGGGATGGAAGCCTTTCTGCCGAGGGGTCTCCAACTCGTAGCATAGGATGGAAAACACGGGTAATGGCTAACCACTCAGGATCGTACTGCAGGCTGTATCGTGGGAATGTAGAGTTGGGAGGATATTCGTTTAGTTGATCAGCATCGTGAGGATGGATTTCGCAGACTTGGAGGAAATGGCGGCCAGGTAAACATTTGTCAAGCGCAAGGAAGCGGACCTCCTTATTAGCGATGGTGTCAGGCACCGGCTGGCCGGGTGTAGTCTTCGGCTTCGATTCTGGCCGAGCAAAAGATGCGGGAAGTTGCGCTCTAAGCTCCTCTGACACGTCATTGGTCTTGCTCTCCTCTTTTGCAGGTTCCTCGGGTTTTGCTTGTGGTTTCACGTCTTCAGCTTCGTCATCCTCCATGTCCAGGTCGATCTCATCAGGGTTGGTTTCTGGGGCTGCTGGTTCCGCTTGTTTTTGGGCCTGTTTCTCCTCTTGACCAGTCGTAGCCATTCCTTCATCTGCTCCGTACTTCCTGAGAGCAGCAAATCCAACGTGCATGTGCGCAGAAAACCAGTAGGGCGGCCGCAACCTGTCCATGACATGTTTAGCCGCCACGTTCCCGAGCGTCCCGTCCTCTGACTCTTGCTTAAAGAAGGGCTTCTTCCTGAACAAAGCCCTCGAGTCTCCATGGTACTCAATGGCCCGCGGCCAGTCGTGGCTCAAACCGACGTCCACCTGCGACCGCATAAGCAGCAGCTTGCGCACGTCAAATTCGCGAACGTGGTAGAAGGACTTGACATCATCAGCGTTGAAGGGGAGCCGCTCATGGTGTGGCTTTTTGTAATCGAAGCCCTTCCAGATGCCCGACAAGCCGGCGATGCGGATAGGGCCAAGGCGCAGAACGTTGGCGGCACCCATGTAGTAGATATTAGGAGCGACCCAGCCGCCGTAGTACAGCTCCCAGAGATGAGAGCTAGCCTCATGGTTGCCGCCGATGAATATGGTCAGGTATGGTGCCTTAGCCTCGCCCGAGTAGTACTTGGGAAAGTCACCGAGTTGGCGAAACTTAACCGGGCAAGACATGATGGTGAGATCAGCAGCATTGCGAACAGACTATGTTAGCAAGTCAGCGGAAGTCCAGAGTAGCACAGTCTTTGATGGCTAGAATCAGACTCTTCAACCTACTTGAAAATCACCGCCTATGATGAGGAGATCGACGCCGTCCCAACCGCGGACCTCACAGGACTTGGCGACGGAGGCGTAAATGGCGTCGAGCGTGCCATGGCCCTGCAAGTTTGGTCAGCGTGGTTCAGGTTACGAAGATTTCGGAAAAGGTATCATACGCAGCCTTCTACAGCAACGCGGACGCCTTGGGCCTCCGATAATTGCGAGGTCTCCATGCGCTTGCTCTTGATTAGGTGTGGGATGTGATGTTGAAGGTGAAGATTCAATCCAATCCACCCAGTGGCGGATTCGCATCTTGTACCACATATCGTATTGCAAATAAGTGCACACGCCAGCGCCCCAAGACATGAGCAAGAGACCAATAGCTCAAGGCCCTTCACTAGTAGTCGGTAATTATTCCATTCTTACTTATTATATGATGCATTTCTTCACGGTTCACTGCGCGTTTCCTGACAATGTGATAATGCCTGCAAATAAGTAGAACTGTAATGCTGCTCTGCTTGACACAATCAAGCATATAACTATTTGGTATATTTGGTCTAGAATGAATACCATACGACTGCCTCTATGGCCAGAGTTCGGATTTGAGAGAAATGTACCCCTGCAGAAAAAGCGAATACTCAATGCGTCAACTGAGCTACGCAGAGTGAGAGGGCGCCGCACATTGTGCGTCAATCTTCCATCTCTAATAGGCGTTCCATCCACGGAGGAGTGAATGAATGGAACGTATATGCTGAAATGGGATACAATGAGAGGTCCGAGGTGCTGGGGTAGTCAAATCGTTCCCTTCAATCACTGCTCGTTGTTGTTCATCACGTTGGTGAAGTTGCGGATGGTTCGCAACTTTCTTCATCATCTATACGTATTGTGGTTGCCCTTTACCTCTAAGCGAACGATATGCGTGCCAGTCTATTCGACGCCAAACGCCTGGGTATGCAAGATCCGTGCGATCAAATGTGCTCCTCATGAAAGTCATTACTTGGCATTAAGATTGGCCCTAAACAACGGGTTAGTTGGTGATCCTACGAACTTGTGTTTTAGCAAAGTAGAAACGTACTGATTTTGATCCAGACCTAAGTAGTCTGCGGCTGCAAGGAGCTCAAGGCAGATTTCTACTGGTATTTCCATATCCGGTACATCATCGCTATCGCGATATCTGTACCAGTAATGGAAATATTCGACTACTTTGTCTAGTACGACAGCACTGCGTGGACTTTGTCAGCCAGGTTCTCGTGTTGTCATGTTTCAGAAGCAACAAAGAACAATAACAATAATAGCAATAGGATCAGGTCAAGTGTAGTGTGTAATCAGTGGAAACACGCTGGTAATGACCAGGGTTTTCTGTCATAAAGAACACAGCGAAATAATTTTGTGTCATCATCTGCTGGTGATAGGAGCGAACGCGGGCCTCGAAGTTTCGAAAGGCTGTGCAAACGAACCAGGGGTTGTATTCGAAAAATGAAGAAAACAAAAAAGGCTTACCTCATTTCATGAAAGATGCACCGGGCGTCCTTGGCTTCTGCGAACTGACTGCGAGGGTCAAGCATACCCTTGATGATAGGACTGATCATGGCAGCTTCACGCAGGACGACAAACTCGAAGCCGTCTGCCGAGACAAGAGTAACGTACTTGCTGGGCCCGTCGGAAGCCATGATGAATGGGTGAGTGCGACCTCTAAGTTCTGCAGGCACTGGTTACCTCTCGAGACTATTTCTGGCCCTTGTTTCTCCGCGGTGCGGGTATTATAGGTACGACGAGTATGTTAAGATGACATGGACGATATTCATGCCAACGTGCTCGGATCCAGGTCCCAGAGAACTGCCCTCGCCCTGAGATTCTACGTCCTTCTGCGGTCGCAGGGAAGCTCTCCGCTGACAATTCAGAAAATAATCTGAGTTGCAAGAAGAGAACCGCTGCGAAGAGGTGTGCAGCGCGAGACGGAGCGGAACGAAGATAGAGGGCCAAAGGAAGAGGATCAAGTAGGAAATTTCGCGTGCGTGGGTTCAGTTTTCCTTAGCGTTTCGAGTTCAGTCGCTGCGCACGGACCACGTCTTCCTTACCAGGTTTTGAAATAGTCTTGGTTATTTAGTGTTTAGCACCTCACAATACAGGCACCAAAAGTTGGAAGTTGCCCTGCCAACATCGCCCATGTTGACTTTCCAGACTCATGCGCCCCAGCAGTGGCTCCGAGCGCCTGTGCAGATGATCCGTACGACCAGTAATCCAGTCAGAGTACAAGGAAAGCTGCGCCAGGCTCCCCAAGCTTGCTAAGAGCTGCTGCCATCTCTATCTCCATCTCCTTGACGCTCTTCCCATCATTCTTCATCCGCCCCTCACCATCATTCCTGCCATTGCCATTCCAAAGACACGAATCCTCTACCACAATCGGCGCGAGACAAGTTGGTCTACTTTTGCTGCCCGTACTAGAAAGCACTAGCAGCGATTCTATCATCTTGTCAACCACTTCATCCAAAACCCATCGCACGTCAACATTTACAGCTCCGCATCGCAAACACATCACTTTGCATCATAACATAGCAAATCGCAGCACTACACCACCAACCACCAGCACAAACAAGGCGAAAGGTCACCTTTGAGAAGCAGAGAACGGGTCGGCACACCGAACACATTCTTGGAGGAGATTGTCTCCGAGACAACACCACCGATCCCCCGAGCGCTTTGCCGCCCAAGCATGGCGACGTACCAATACCGCAACTCACATTACGGCCAGCCCAACAACTACGACCAGTCTCGTCGAGACCAGCGCACGCGCTCCAGCGAGGGCACCGTCAGCACAACCACACTTAGCACATCCAGCGGTCGCGAATCAGCGGCCACTCAAGCCACGGAGCCCCCAACTTATTCCAAGAAGATCGTGGTCGTCGGCGATGGCGGCTGCGGCAAGACCTGTTTGCTGATAAGCTACAGTCAGGGCTATTTCCCAGAGGTAAGAAGCGTCGAAGTCCCTCCTCCAAGCTTGAAGAGAGGAAGCATGTTAACAGGCCTGTAGAAATATGTCCCGACAGTCTTCGAGAACTACATCACCTACCCAGTCCACCCGCCCACCGGTAAGACGGTAGAGCTGGCACTATGGGATACTGCCGGGCAAGAAGAGTACGACCGTCTGAGGCCACTCTCCTACCCCGAGACTGATCTCATCTTCGTCTGCTTCGCCATTGACTGCCCCAATTCTCTGGACAATGTGCTTGACAAGGTACGTCATCTTGCCCTTTGCCCTACACATCCGTGATCAATCAATCACAATGCTAACCTTCTCTAGTGGTATCCCGAAGTTCTGCACTTCTGCCCTTACACACCTCTGATCCTCGTCGGCCTCAAGTCAGATCTCCGCTACAAGAAGACGTGCATCGACATGCTCAAGACCCAGGGCCTGACTCCCGTAACCTCGGAGCAAGGCATGGCTGTCGCCCAAAAGATGAACGCCCAGTACATGGAGTGCAGCAGCAAGGAGATGCGTGGCGTCGACGAGATCTACGAGCGGGCCATCCTGACTGTCGTTGCTAATGACCGCAAGAACCAGGAGCCCTCAGCCACAGGGTCAGCTTCCAACCATGGTGCTGGCCGGACATCGATGCCAGGCGTAGGGGTGCCTAAGAGGAAGAAGAGAAAGTGTCAATTTCTTTGAGAGGCCCCACTGGCATCATGAGGCGGAAGTAGAAGCAGAAGCAGAAGCAAGACAGACGCAGCTTGCGCGCAGGATACACAATTGTAATGACCATTGCATGAAACTATTTGTCTATTTTTCATAATGACACCTTTTTACGACGGACACTGCAGGGAGGCAGTGAGCGAGGTGCCGGCGCAGTACGCCACAGGCGTCTTTCTGTAGCCCCTGCTGCAGGCGCATTTCGGAGGGCAAATACGGGTAAGGGAAAGGATAAGCTTTGTGATATATAGGAGAGGACGGACACATTAGTTGCGCAGAGGCTTGAGCTGGTCTTGGTCAGCCTGCTGTTGGGCACAACGGAACTCGGACAGTGGATAGACACAGAGAAGGTCTGTTTTGTCTTCACTGGCGCGGCAATGGGGTGCATGTTTTCCAACATTTCTTTTGTAGTAGCATGGCTGTCTTGTGTGAATTGGTTTGGGATAGGAAATGAAAGACATTGATTTCTAAAATATGTACGCCGTCTTCTTTGATTCGTGGTCTCATTATGTAGCCGAGCCTGTCCTGTCTGTCCACACTAACGACACCCAGGCTGGCCGGCTTGTCGTACTTGGCTAGCTCGTCCATACACTCTCGTCTCATGCATCGGGTATCATGTAGCTCAGGAACCATCTTCCTCCTCTTTCTGACCTTGCTGTCCCTGTTGTTGACCTTGCTGCCCCTGCTGCCCCTCCCCCGCCGCCTTGCCCTCCTCATCCTTGGCCATGACGTTTTCGAACTGCGACCACAGCGCTTCAACCGAAGAGAATTCGTTTCCGACCGTAATGACTGACTCGAGCGATCGATTGAGCTTGTTGATGTTCGCGAGGACTTGCTCGAAGCTCTGCAGCAAAAGGTTAGCTATGGCAGATACACAAAACCAGCGGCGAGGGAACTGTTGGACAGTGGGAAGAAACATACCATGGCAATCTCGCCGATGAGAGCTTGCCTCTGCTGCTCGAAATATGTTTGTTCTTGACCCTCCATGGTGTTTTATTTTTTTACTTTGCTTGTCTTTGCAAGCCTCTGTCGCGGGAGGAAGTTAGGCGCGGCGCGAGTGGGAGTTGACGTGATAAAGCGGTATCAACAGCTTTAAGTGGTGGTTGTCGCGTTGGCGCGATTAAGGTGGGGTGTACTTTGCCCACTCCAACTAAACCACACGCGACCACCAAGTCAACCTCTACCTAACCCACTCGGTGCTGAATTCAAATCTACGTTAAGGATAAATACTCACTACTCTCATTTTGTTGACTCGGTGAGAAAAAGATGAAAAGGTGATATGATTGGCGCCTCCTAGCTCAGTGAAGCATTATGTGGTAAAGCTATACTTGCCATTGAATAGAGTTAACTGCTTTAGGTATATAGAACTTTTTCAAGCAAAGTGTTGTACAAAGGTTTGATACCGCTCCCAAAATCAATACATGAGAGGGGATATATATATAGAGTGTATATAGAGGGTTTCAAGGGAATAATAACAAAATATAGTCGTAGCATAGACGGAATAATCGACCGTGCGCCAATCTGCTTCCAAACGCCTAATAACTACACAACCCACTCATCCTATGAATAGTCGAACATGTCATCTCGCGTAGTACTAAACCTCACAAAACCCCAGCCAAGTCAACCTCCAGTATCCCATCATAGCGTCCCTATCTTCCATAATGATCTGGGGGTCGCTCGTACTCGTGTGGCCGGAGGCCCCGGGCCATCATCTCTCTAGGATCGCGTGGGTCTCTGTTATCTCGCAGATTCAAATCTCTAGGATCAGTTCCCGGGTATCCAGGCCCGGGAGGTGGCGGCCCGCGCGCATCATATCCTGCAGGCGTGTAGCTGCGACCCGGCATCTCTCTAGGATCTCTAGGGGGGCCAGGCCCTGGACCGGGTCCTGGTGTTGAAGCATACCGGGGGTACGCTTGCGCAGGTGGCGGCACAGGTTCAGGAGCGCGTGAGGAAGGTGGTGCATACCGTCCCGACATATGGTGCGGTGGCGGTTGTTGCTGCTGAGAACCGTATATGGGAGGACCTCGGTCGTCTCTTAGACTTGGGTGGCCTTGTTGAGGAGGTGGTGCTGATGGCCACGCGCCCGTTGGTGTGCCAGCTTTTGGAGTACCAGAACCGTGCTGTCCTGCCCACGATTGCGGAGGCGGAGGGGCCTGCGATGTTTTGGGAGGCTGGGCGGACCAGGAACCCGGCTGGTGCATGCCGGGCTGCGGCTGTTGATGTCCAGGATGTGGCCATGAATCACGACCCCCATGAGATGCCTCCCGCGATCTCGGAGCTGATCCATGATGGGGATACTGAGGTGGCGGCGAGGCCGCACTAGGGGGTTGCGAGCCCGATCCGTAGGGTGTTGGATATCCCGTTTGGGGCTGATACGGCGCTTGGGCGGGCATCGCAGGGTATCTATGGGTAGCTTGTGGGGAGTTGGAGGCACTAGCTTGGTGGCCCGCTTGGTACGGATGTTGACGATAGTACTCTCGGTCCGATGAAGGTGAGTCAACAGCCATGCCCAGCGATGAGCGCGAGCCAGGACCAGGCGAGGCATTGTAAGTAGGCTTTAGGGATGGCATGGCTGACGGCGTCGCCGACGACGGGCGTCCTCCGTACGGCGAGAACTGCTCGGAGTCCCGTCGCAAATGCGAAGGCTGCTGAGTCGGTGGTGGTCGGCCAGCTGGGGGAGGCGTCGGAGTCGGCCTCACGGGGTGGGCTGGGACATCATTGACTCGCTTGGGTGGCGGGGGTGGCGGATCGTCGTTCAGCAGCGACATAATATTGGACTTTCTAGGCTCCGGGGGTCGCGGTGCTGACGCAGGGGGCGCAGGTGTCGATGCTTGTGGAGTGGGAGCTCGGAAGATGTCAGGGCCGGAACCTGATGGATGCCTTTGTTGGAGAGCAGACATCGGCCGGGTGGTCGGCGGTCCTACAGGTGGTGATTGAGTCGGAGGATCACCGAGAAGTCCTCGAAGGGGCTGAGATGGGGGTGGTGCATTTGATAGGTGAGACGCGGGTTGTGGATTCGGCGGATGAGATTCAGACGGTGCCTTCGACGGATGAGATACTGGAGGTCCTCGGGAGAACTTCTCATGGCGCCTAGACAGGGAGAGGTAACCTCCTCCGGGCGGCGAGCGCGGGATTTCAGGTGCCTTTGATTGGTAGGAACCCCCCTTAAAGTACTCTGAATCTTGCTTCTTGTACTTCTCCCTCGCATCGATCAGAGCTTGACGCTCTACCTCTCGGGCAAGATCTTGCTCCCGTTTTCTTTCTCTCCGTCTTTCCATTTCTCTTTGCCCTTCCCTTTCTCTCTCGCGCTGCTGTTGCTGCTGTTGCTGCAAAATCTCCCTCTTCTGATGTTCCATGGATGGTTCAGCCTGGGATGGATGGAGTGGCTGGGCGGCGCTCGGAAGCCGAGAAGCATCGCCGGGGTTCAAGCCACCCTTTTGTGGCAAAGGAACGCGATGACCTGGCTGAGACTGTTCTCTCTCCTGCTCTGGGAAGCCAAATACCTGCTGCATGGGGGCACGCAAAGACGGAACTCCCGGAGACATTGCTTGTGATGCCGGCTGCGACTGAGGCTGAGACGCCATTGGAGCTCCGCTTTGAGCATCCCGGGCAAGAGTTGGCTGCTGGGGGGCTTGAGCAAGAGGTACACCACCGTAGCCAGAATAACTCTGGGTCCGAGAATGCGGTGCACTGCTTGCATCCATCTTGGCTTGTTGAGACTCCGCCCCAAGCTCCAGAGGAGGAGGAGCAGCTACGAGTGGCCTTGAGCCACTAGGAGCTGACGGATCAAATCTTCGGCCCCTACCACCAATTGTCGGCTGTGGAGGGTCTGGCCTCTTCTCACCGCGTACGCGTTTGGCATCCGCATCTTGAACCAAGCTTTCCCATTCAGATTTACCCGAGTCTTTTTGCCGCACGTAGTAGTTTTTAACCTAGGTAGTCATGGTTAGTAAGAGATTCCTATCTTTCTGGACACGTGCTATCAACATACCATAACCGCCGTCTTTGACCCCATATGGGCGGCCATTGCGGTCCAATCAGATCCAAAAGACTTGAGAAGCGCCGGGAAATCATTAGATTCTGAAACACTCCAGTAGCTTGAGGCTTGTGTAGGTGCCTTGCGTTCAGGCTGGGACGGCGCCAAGTTGAAAGTGCTTATCACAGGTTGAGGTGGCGCTGGTGGTTCAGGTCGCAACGACGGGGCTGCCATCACGTCTGCAATGGATGAGGGCGTGGTAAGAGGCTGGGAGCGCTCGACATTTGGAAGCGGTTGCTGAGGGGCCTGGTTTACAGAGAAAGGGGGTTGCATGCCCGACTGAGGATGCTGTTGTGGTTGGGGCTGTTCGTAATGCGTTGCAAGCCGCTGAGGGTCGCCGGGCATACTCGTCTGGAATTCGACATTTTGTCCCTTGCTCTCCGGTCGACCACGCTTTCCGGTACCAGGACCTGGGGCAGCCGCCAAAGCCTGATTTGGTTTGAGAAGTTTGGCCTCCTTGTCCTTTGCGTTCTTCCGCCTGTTCTTTCGGCCGTCAACTTTCTCGGGTTGATCACCCTTGGCAGAGGCTCCGCGGCGACCCGGGGTGCTAACCGGCGTCGCAGTTTCGCTGTCCGCAGAAGGCTGTTCGAAGCCCCACGTCGGAGCGGCGGCTCGGCGGGGCCGGCGTCGGTTCTCGCCATTCTCGCCATTCTCGTTGTTCTCGTCACCTTCAGGCTCTCCATTCCCGAGTTCGGAGACCAAAGCACTAGATCTTTGCTTCCCGCGACCCTTCTTGCGCCTTTTAGGCTGCTTTCGAAGCTTCTCCTTGAGGTTGAGATCCCTCTTCATGAGATAGTAGTATTGGATACAAGTGCCAAAGTCTCGGTTGGGAATAACTTCGGCGACCTTGCCCCATTGCTTGGGCAGCTCCAAGTAGCGCTTCTCAAACTGCTCTGTCTCCTGCTCGGTAAAGTTGTTCACCGGTGGAAGCACCTCCCATAAGGAAACTAGACGCTCGGGTGGAATATAGCCGCTGCGGTCAATGAACTGCGTCTCCTCTTTCTCCTCTGCGTTCCAAAACATGGGGGGGATCACAGCCTCCTTATCGCCGCGGTATTTCTCCTTTTGCATCCTCAATTCGCGCTCTCTTCTTTCGTCCTCTTCTCGCATTGATGCTTGCAGAACTCGCTCAAGATCACGCTCAGAAGCATACCTTCGTGCACTGCGACCACTTTCAGGTTTAGGTTCGGGAGTGGCTGGAGCGATTGTTTCTACTGGTGGCCCAGAAAACTTGTCCCGGCTTTTTGTTGCGACAGGGTCATCCGACATTGTGAAGTTCAGGTATTTGACATATTTATCAGCGTAGATGTCCTGATCTTGTCGCTGCTCTCTCTGCTTATCGAGGTGAACATCATGAAGGTGTTGCAGAATGTAGTCGTCCATTGGAGAGTCAGTATCCATGCTGTTGAGGAGGTCTTGGTCCTTATCCCAAGGCTGGATATCGACAGGAGGTAGACTGTCCAGTGGAGGTGTCGTCAT
The DNA here is from genome assembly GCA_022814615.1 of Waltergamsia citrina. Classification (NCBI taxonomy): domain Eukaryota; kingdom Fungi; phylum Ascomycota; class Sordariomycetes; order Hypocreales; family Bionectriaceae; genus Waltergamsia; species Waltergamsia citrina. The sequence goes on from JAKLNE010000023.1 coordinate 361,651, forward strand.
GTATTTTCGGACTGTCTCCGGCTCGACAGCATAGGCCTCATATTCAGATTCTGTCTCCTCGTCATCGCCCTCATCTTCCACTTGGGACGGAGTGCTAGGCAATTTCGATCCATTTTCGACAGGCGGCGGAATGGCTTGCTCGAGGTGGCCTGCGGGAAGGATTTGCTCAGCTGTTGGGAGCGAACCAGTTCGCTCATCCGTTGACGTGAAAGCTGGTTTTACGGTGGCTTCCTCATCGGCATTTCTCGTTTCACCTGACACTTCATCAATCATCTTTGGCGCAGAGGGCGTCTCGGCACCAGCAGTGTCAACATCCATTCCCTCGGGCTTAAGTTGAAGGTCAGCCAGCTTTCTCTCCGCCTCAACCTCCTCTTTCGTTTCGGGAGCTGTGGCGCCATCAACTTCCATAGCTGATGTATCCTGTTCCTTGGACACCTCTGGCTGATCGTCATGTGCAACGGCAGTGTCATCATGGATCTCCTGTGATGGAATTTGCTTCTCGCCACTGGGGATAGCGACACCTTCAGGAACTTCGCCCAGCATGTCCACAAGCCCCTCACTCTCATTCAGAATCTTGACCATCGCTCCGTGTGACATGGATGCAAAGCGCGCAACTACCTCCAGAGGAAGTTGAGTTTTCTGCAGTTTATTGAGCTCTGTTTGCGTCTTCTCGATCTCCATGTCGAAGTAATCGGCCATATCCTCGTCATCATCGGATTCATCGTCTTGGTCTACAGGCGCAGACTGAGGTTTTGCCGGCACTGAAAACCTTACAGATTTGACCGCCAATGACTTTCGTTTGCGTTTTTGGGGCTGGGCTTGATCCTTTGACCGCTCAATCTCCATATCTCGCGTCTCATTGGAGCTCGTGGGTCCATCGTGGCCGCTGTGCTCCTTTTCTAAAATACTAGCTTGTCGGTCGATTGGCTCTTCCTTCATTTCGGGCTCTTCAGACTTGGTCCGAATCTCCCCCGGCTCTGCACTGTAATGACTCCGTCTCCTGTTTTCAACATCCGCTGCATCTGTCCCCGCCTTTGAATCACTACTTGGTGGGCGTTTGTCTTCAGAAGCATAGTCAGTTTGCGTAGTCTCGCGTCGTCCCACGCCAGGACGCTGCTGCTGGGAAGCAAAACTGTGCGCCTTCATCATTTTCGGCGAGTCCGGGGTTTTCTTCAGGTTCGGGTTGATCCATTGTTTGCTTGATGGACGTTGAGCACGGGGTCCCACGGGAATCTGTGGCCCTTCCGGCATCATAGTCTTAGAAGGTCCCGTTGGAGACGCTTGTCGCTCGTTGAATGCACGCGGAGCAGTTGGTGGCTGCTTGCCCGTTCCACCAGGCCCAAGCGGGCCGTCTGCGCGATTGGGAACGGTTCCGAAAGCAGGAGCAGAGGGTGCGACAGGAGGAGGCGATACTTCTTGATTTTGTATCTGAGGCTCGTGCGCGATCGAACCGCGCGCCTCCATTTTGGGTTGAAACAGCTCTCGGTCTGCTCCACGATCGCGATCTTCGCGCGGATCCCGGCGCGGGTCCTCTGGGTGCCAATCTCTATCGCGGTCGTCTCGCTCGCGTGGTCCCCAGCGCCCTTCCTGAGAGCGGCTTCGAACGTAGCGATCCCCCCTATCGTCGTATGGCATCCGACCTCTACCTCTGTCCGGACCCCAATCGCCCCGAGCACGTCCACGGCCACGGCCGAACCCGCCTCGGCCGGATGGCATGCCGAATGGCGCCTCAGATAAGGGCGAGCCTCCAGATAGAGAAAGGCCATCTCTGGAGTTCCGTCGAGATCTATCTGGCTCCGAGCCAGGGGGAGGGTCACGATCTCTATCGCGAAAATCCCGATTAGGAGATCGGGCTCTCCCAGGTGGCGACCGTCGTGACCTGTATGAGTCGCGCCAGTCTCTGTCCCTATCCCTGTCACGGTCACGATCGCGTTCACGCTCCCTGCTTCTGTCGTCGCGGTAGCGTTCGCGAAAGTCGTTATCTCTGTCCCTCCCTCGGTCTCTGCTGTCGTCGCGAGCAGACCAACCTCTTCCTCTGCCACGACCGCGGCCACCCCTGAAGTCACCGCCAAATCCTCCCCGCGGTCCGCTTGGAGGATCAATCAATGCCCTTGGACCCCGCGGCGGTTCTCTTCGCGGTGGGTTGTCAAACACATCGCGGTTGGACTGAAAATTTGAAGAATTTGACCTTGCTTCAGTCGATCTCCGCCGGTCACCGTCAAATCGATCGGGAGAGCGGTCTCTCGGCGATCGCGACCGGCGGTCAGGCTCGTAGCGGCTGTACCGAGAGGTCCTAAGTAAACATCATTGTTAGTAGCACGATTCTCAACCCGCCGGGTGACTTCTTGAATCAAGGGAGCCTTGCAGGCGCGCGGGAGTAGGCAACACGTACATCGTGGATAGCGGGCCTACGGCCGCTTGACGCCCCTCGTTGAAAAGACGCGATTCTCATCCAGTTCTAAATCCAGTTCACATTCACTCTTTGGGTGTGCGCAACCATTGACACCGGCTGTTGGCTTGTTTCGTTGGCGGTAGTTCGGTGGGCTGATATTGCGAGGCCTCAGGCTCGCCAAACCTAAATAACCGGGGGGTGGGTGGTTCACTTGTTGCACCCTAGGCACAACGAGGCGCGTCCTCGCAGGCCTTATCCCGGTAGAAATGTACTTTTGCGTGTGTCCGAATCTCGACCAAGAGTTTGGCGATTGAGCCAGGCTGCCCGTTTGAAGTTCGCGCGCGTTGGTTGGGTAAGATTGGGTTGTCGGGTTGTGGTTGGGGGAACGGGGAAAGGATGGATGGATGCAAGATTCAATCCCAATCAGTGCACGAGGACACAAGGAACCCAGTTGTGGCGCGGGAATTCAATATGTGGCTGACTGGAGTAGTACGTACCTGCCTTGCCGGAAACGTGTCTGTCGTTGCGCTAGTCTACATCGGGTTACAGGTTCAGGACCCCGAAAATCCTCACCAAGTGGCATGTAAAAGTATTCGAGTGCGGGCCATGTAAATGGGGAGTGACTTGATTTTTAGGTAAGAAACCAAATCCCTTTTTCCCCGAATGCCCTCATTTGCTTCTTTTCTCAGAAAAACAAAACAAAAGACCCGCCATAGTAGAATCGTTTCTCCAAGTCTTTTAGCATTGCCGGTTCCTTTGGAGCAGAAATCCCTCTGTCGTTCGTTGACCTAGAAGCCGAGGGGAAACAAGTCACAGAAGTCACAATGAGTGCACAAGGTGGGCAGCTTCCGCCCTCAGAAGCGAAAGATGCTGTGTTAGTGAAGTCTGAGGAGATGCCCGAGGGCGCGCGACAAGTGGAAGACTTTGATTTCAACCAGTTCAAGACCCCCGTCTCAGCCGAGGATCTCCTGAAAGGAATGCACCACATGGGTTTCCAAGCCTCTTCAATAGGCGAGGCTGTAAGAATCATCAACGGAATGGTACGTATTTGGCCACAGCAGAAGGATTCTACTACTACCACCGTGAATGAGCTGAAGCTAACTCGTACCTTACAGCGAGAATGGCGGGATCCAGAAACGGGAGACAAAACTACAATCTTCCTAGGCTACACATCAAATTTGATTTCTTCTGGGCTAAGGGGAGTATTCAGATGGTTAGTGGAGCACAAGCACGTCTCCGCCATCGTTACCACCGCGGGAGGTATCGAAGAAGACTTCATCAAGTGCCTGGGCGACACCTACCTCGCCTCCTTCAACGCCATCGGCTCAGAGCTCCGAAAGAAAGGTCTGAACCGGATAGGCAATCTCGTGGTCCCCAACGCCAACTACTGCGCCTTTGAAGACTGGGTGGTGCCAATTCTGGATAAGATGTTGGAGGAGCAAGAGGCCAGTAAAGGTACAGAAGAAGAGATTAACTGGACGCCATCCAAGGTTATCCACAGACTCGGCAAGGAAATCAATGACGAGCGCTCGGTATACTACTGGGCGTACAAGAACGACATCCCTATATTCTGCCCTGCGTTGACTGACGGCAGCTTGGGGGACATGCTCTACTTCCACACGTTCAAGTCGTCACCGCAGCAGCTGAAGATCGACATTGTGGAGGATATCCGCCGCATCAATACGTTATCTGTGCGGGCCAAGAGGGCCGGCATGATCATTCTCGGAGGAGGTGTCGTGAAGCACCATATCGCCAACGCTTGCCTCATGCGTAACGGCGCTGAGTCCGCTGTCTACATCAATACAGGACAAGAGTTTGATGGTAGCGATGCGGGGGCGCGCCCAGACGAGGCCATATCATGGGGTAAAATCAAGATCGGAGCTGATCATGTCAAGGTAAGACTCTGTTTCCCAAAAGTAACTGTTTCACTGTCTGACCTTCTCTATAGGTACATGTGGAAGCTACCACATGCTTCCCGCTAATCGTAGCCAATACGTTTGCCAAGGACGCTGGCAAATCCAATTAGTAACACCCAAACAATAATGACAAAAGGAAATATGGAGGAGTCTAGAATTATGAAATCCCCATAACAAAACCGAACGCCCCTACCCTTCATGACTTGCTTGGACTCTTTCTGGCCCACCTCGCATAGCTGTCCATTAACCAAAACCGAATGCCTCCTCCCTTCATTAATCCCCTGGACTGTGCTTAGTCCCTCTTGCATAACTTCCCAATGTCCAACCCCGAACACCAGTGCGCGACTAAGAGAAGAAGAAAGAAAAAAAACATCTTTGTTCATAAGAGAAATCGCTTTGAGGATCAACACATCCGGTCTCGCCGCGGTACCGGATTGGTCCTCTTGACTCTCCGTTGCCGCGGTGCCGTCTAAATGTGCAGGCCAGACAGTGATAACAGTATTCATCTTTTGGGAAGGTTCTTGACTACTTCGATGCGCCCTTCTTAGGAACGCGAGAAGAAACCAATGGCTTGCGCTGGTGGCTAGAAGCGTCCTTGGGCTTGACAACAATGCTATCGAATATCAGTGGACTCTGAGCCACCTTGGCATTGCCATTGACGGCACAAGGACTCTTGGTCTTCTTGGGAGTCATTCGCACTTTCTTCGCTATCCTAGAACTGTAGCGCCAAGAGCGGCCCTTGAGGTCGATCTTAACCACCCTCGACTTTTTGGCGGGCATCTGCACGGCATGGGAAGTTTCCTCTGGAGTGCTGCTGCCGGTCTCGTACTTTCGGGCGTGGGGTGAGGGTGATGGGGCACCCGAAGCCCTCTTCCGCTTCCGACACTGGGATTCAATGTCCTGTGCTGTAGTATCCAACAGGATTGTCTTCCCGCCTTTCTGGCCAATCGGAGGGATTGAGTTCCCACCCATCTGACCAGTTGTAGGGGCTGCAGGAGGCTCTGTCACGAGGAAACGAGGCTCAGGAGATGGCGTGTCCGGAGCCTCAACATCGGAAGATGACTGGGCTTCGGGAGATGAGCAGGCCTCAGGCGATGAGCGGGCCTTGGGAGAGGAGCAGGACTCGTGAGAGTCGGATCCAGATTCGGAGCCACAATCAGAACCAGTATCAGAATCGGAATCAGATTTGTGTCCTGGTGAAAGGGGCGGGAGAGGCCCTCGCATCCCGGGCCTAACCCAGATCCTGATCATTTTTCCCATGATGATATAACGGTGATGATGCTCAGATAAGAACAAGTTTTGATACCAAATGAGCTTGCTGTGTCCCGTAGGAGAGTATGCGATAGCGCAATGCAGCTAGTTGGTAACAATGATGAAGTAAAGAAGCTTGTAATATCCAGTGTAAAGAGCAGTGTGACAAACAATGCAAAAAGCCCACGCTTTGACTCAGTGAGTGCTTTGCGTTGTTGGTGATGACGATGATGTGTTTGTGTGACTTGTAATGGGAAAGAAAGATGAAAGGGAAAGGAAAGGAAGGGGAATGCTTTTGGTCCTTCCAAATTACACTTCGAGCTCCGTGGGAACGCATGCTATAACTTTATCAGAACAAGACCGTGACAAAGGGAGCCAAAGGCCTCATGTTTATACCTTCAGCGTGCGTGCAGATTCGAAATCTCATGCATGGGAATAGTCTTAAATGGTGTCAAGTGACTCTTGATATGCAAGCCCCTGAAGCTTATGCCTCGCTGAGCAGCTTCTTGAATTCGCGCAGTGCCTCTGCCCAGGTATCTGCTCCTGCTCCCTCTGCCCATGCGCCGACTTTCTCAATGCCTTCCAGATCGTCTTTCATGTGCGCCTCCTTTGTAGTCCCATCCAACACAGTGACGCCCTCCAATCCCAGGACCAGAGCGTAATATGCCGCCGCCACTTCCACGCCAGCCCCCTTTGCTACCGTAGCAACAGGAGGGCTCCTAGCCAAAGCAGGATTCGCAGACAGAGTCCAGAATGACTGGAAGATGATATTTTTCTCTCTACAGAAATTCCTAAGCTCGACCTCGTATCTCGTCTCATCGTGAAACCGGTTCTGCACAACGGCGGGCTTTGTGGTTGCATTCTGGTACAGCATTTGCAGAACGGGCAGAGTCACGTTGGATATGCCTAGATTGCGGATGGTATGGGGCGTATATGTTTCGAGCGTCTGCCAAACAGTCATGGTGCCCTCAATGGTTTCCAAAGGTGAGTGCATAACGAAGCTATCCAGGTACGGCTCCTGGTCGCCAATTGTGAAGTTCTGAAGAGACGACTTGACGGACTGGTGGACCTGCTCGACCAATGGCGCCTGGAGGTCATAGGGGGCTAGTTTGCCCTGCCCCTTGGGCACGGTGAACTTTGTCTGAATCTAAGTTATTGTTGTTAATATTAAAATTTCAGAAAGTAAACATAGCAAGTTCGGCAGAAGAGCAGACTCACAAAAAGGTCCTCACGCTTGATGATGCCATCAGCAATAGCCTTCTTCACACCATCTCCAACACCGTTTTCGTTGTAATGTTTTGGCTGGGCGGCAGTGTCAACGCCACGAAAGCCATTCTTCAGGGCCTTGTAGACCAAATCAGCTGTCTGGTCCTTTTTCCACGCGGTACCGTAGACAAGCTTAGGGATTGTTGTCCGGCTAGCCGAGGGAGAGCACAATGTGAGGTCCTTTGCGAGACGAGATGCTTGAGCGCCGATTGTTGGCTGAGCCATTGTGTTATTAGTAGTTGGTAGGTAGCCGTGGCTTGAGGCTGGCCGCTCAACGCAGATCTGAACCTGCGTATGCAACGTTGACTGTCGATGGTACAGAAATGTGTCTTCTTGATGCGTCTCTCCAAGATAATGTAACAGCTCTGCAAATGGGTCAAGTGATGATTCGGTGCCGGCGAGTGAACAATTAAGGTTGAGAAGGTCGCTTATCGGATTGATATGAGCTTATCGATCTTTTAACAAGCTGCTACGCTACGTCCGAGTAGTCCGAGCAAAACCGTGATGATGATGATGATGATGTTAACGTTGAAAGCAAAACCCCCACCATACCGTAACCATCGGCTCGGCGCGGGGAAGCGCCGCCGCCGGCGCCGCCACCTTGCAGTAGCAGATTGCCTCAGGACGCATTACCAAAATCGTTCGGCGAACCGTTTTGGGATGTAAAGACGAGAGAAATACGATTGTGAAGGCTCCATAGATGCGTGAAATTTCTTCTTATTCGTGGATCCCCTCACTGAGCTGAATCGATTTGTCAACTTCTATCACAGTATTCATCACGATTTTGGGTCATTGTTACTGCTTGAGACTAGCTACTAGTATTTAACCAAGACCATCTCCTCCCGGAAGAACTTTCAAGTGAACCCCTCTTCCCTCAACTTACAAGGCTACATCTCCAACTCAGAACCCATCCATAGCCAACAATTCAGTAGTATACAGCTCCATTGTAGACATCATGGCTTCCGGCACTCCTCATACATTGAAATGGGGCATCATGGCCACCGGCGGTATCGCCGAGAGTGCGTTGAGCTCATCATCCTGATTCCCCTCCCTCTCCGTTCGTGTACTGACGACCCCGCCTACAGCTTTCAGCAAGGACCTCCTGAACGACCCAACCTCCCGCGACGTCAGCGACGTCCGTCATGAGATTGTCGCTGTCTCCTCATCCACCTCGGCTGACAGGGCTGCCGACTTCATCAAGCGCATCGACGGTCCCAGCTCGGCCAAGACCTACGGATCATACGCCGAGCTGGTCGCGGATCCGGCTGTTGACATCATCTACGTTGCTACGCCCCACAGCCACCACTTCCAAAACGTGATGCTTTGCCTTGAGGCCGGCAAAAATGTTCTGTGCGAGAAGGCCTTCACGGTCACAGCGGCGCAGGCGAAGAAGCTAGTCGAGACGGCTAAGGCCAAGAACCTGTTCCTTATGGAAGCTGTTTGGACGCGCTACTTCCCGCTCAGCATCAAGATCCGGGAGCTTATCACATCGGGTGCCATTGGCAAGGTGTACCGAACTATGGGTAAGTTCTTGCCTCCAGAGATTTCACCCATATGCCCGTTGGGTATTCTACGTAAAGTAAGTGAGCTAATTAGAGCCGCAGCCGACCTTGGCTTGAGTAAAAGCAACCCCGACGGTACTCTGACCTTTGACAAATCCAACAGGATGGTGAATCTTGATCTTGCAGGAGGTGCCTTGCTGGACCTTGGTATCTACTCTCTCACCTGGGTCTTCCAAACGCTCTACCATACCCAACCAGAGAAGGAGAAGGAGGCGCCAAAGGTTGCATCTGCTATCAGCAAGTACCACCTAACAGGAGCCGACGAGCAGACGAGCATCATCTGCCACTTCCCTCAGCACGGTAGCATGGGCATCGCAACGACAAGTCTGCGTACCGGCTCCGATCCAGACGATCTAAAGACGGCAGGCCCCTCCATCCGCATCCAAGGCACCGAGGGCGAGATCCAAGTCATGCCGCAAGCCTTCAACCCAGAGCAGTACAGGGTGATCAAGAAAGACGGTGGCGGCAAGGTCGAGGTGGTGGATTGCCCTCAACCCAAGGACTCTAAGCGCGGCAACTGGGGCCACGGCATGTTCTGGGAGGCCGACGAGTGCGCGCGATGCCTGCGGGATGGCAAGAAGCAGAGCGAGACGATGCCTTGGAGTGAGTCCATTGTCATCATGGAGACGATGGAACAGGTGCTGAAGGACGGCGGCGTGAATTATCCGGAGTTGATCACTACTGATGTGTATGACCCCAAGAGCCCATTGAACACTGGAAGCAAGTAAATTCCGGAAGGGTCATTCTCGCGCCCGCTGCGGTCGGTAACGGTAGGAAGAGCAAAATCGGGACTATTAGATCAGTCAGATCTGAAGTCGTAAAATAATCATAGCCAAGAAATTGAAAGCTGACAAGGGCACACGTGGTTCCCGTGAAATCGGGAAATTAAACTGCCCATGTTAGTTCCTTGTTTCGCCATGCAGGATCGCAGGAACGATTGCGTGTTGAGTGCGTTGACAGATAATCCTACTATACTCGTACGAGAACTACTACAAGTGCTGGCGATTGTGTAATTAATAATGATCACATATACCATCGAGGTGAACGACCCTAGAGGTTCGAGACCGTCAACAAGTACTCCTACACGAAGAGTACCAGGTACAATACGTTCACTCAGCCGGCAACGGGGAAAGAAGACCGGGTCCGAGAGGGATCCGATTATTCCATGATCCACGCCCTCGTGAACCAGGAAGCAGGGAAGGATTGCTTGGGATGATGGATCGGTTATTAGATTAGACGAGGTTCCTCGCTAGTCAGGACCCTGGTGACGATGACATGCATGGCCCATGCGCACTAGGTCTTCTACGGTAGTGTTTGCGCCACGAGCCCAGGAGACCCATGCGCAGGTAATTTACATGCATGGGAGTACATATTAAATGCCCACGAACTCACAGTTTCGGATGTCCCGAGAGATATGTGCCCAACGCACCCATGCCAAGGGGGGCAGGCGTTCGTTGACAGCCTCGCCCGATGAAAGGGGGGAGTCATTGAATCATTCCCTAATAATTAGAGTTTGGTGATAATTCAGCGCGGGCGCATTGAGCACAACGCGCATACACAATCTTATAAATGCTGACTTTCTTGTTATTCGTAGCAATTACTTCCAGAACGCCCCCGGGGACTGTTCCGGGAGCCCGGAGTTCGGGGTACAGACACCCGGAACCGAACTCTGGAACTCTGGGGGCCAAAGTTCCCGGTTCCTGGTACCCGGGAAATCCTGGGCTTCTGTCTAGGATACAATTTTTTTCTGAGCTCTCACCCGGCGAACGATGGCGCGAAAACACACCTCCCCTCTCCTGTAAATTAATGTTCAACGATAATATTGCACATGTATCACATCCTCGTCCACTACCCGCTACCCGTCTCCGTTCGATTCAGCAACCCAGGAACGAGGAACACATATACCCACCTTGGTGATATGTGTACCCGTTGCCGGACTGACAGGCTGATAACTGCGTCAACGGGCATTACTGTCAACAACATCGCATGAACGTCCAAGGGTCATGCTGAGTGTTGTCACGGCTGTTGCCTCGTTTCATCTTACGCTGGAGTTTACATAGCACCATGATTGTATTACTACTAGTACTAGCACGAGTAGTAGTAGGACAATGCTGAGGTAGACGAACTGTTAGTGACATTCTGAAGCTTCCTTGGTTTCTAGCCCGAGAAATTCAGTGAAGCTGCCAGATCTATTCTCCACTCTTTCCGCGTCACCTTCAACCACGATTTAGTCTCAGCTCATGTCAACGCCCACACTACCAACAACACCCACACAAGAAACTACTACATGTACATACGAGTCCTCGTACATGTAGTACCCAACATCACATCCTCGTACGAGTTGACCAGGCTCTCCCCTAGCCTAGCCTTGCCTTGCCGTATGCACCATATCCCTACTCACGATATGACTTGGCATCTGACACGCCCCCTCCCTGGACCCCCGACGTGTCAGTTAATCAGGCCTTTTTTCCCGGCCTATTAATTTTTCTTTTTTATTTCTCCCCGGGCGCAAGGGTAAGGGCAAGCAAGCCAGCCAGCCAGCCAACTGGTTTAGTTCCCTCAATCGCGCGCCTCTTGAAACCCGCGGCCCTTGCCGCCGAACTCCTCGCAATCGCCCTTGACGCAAGCTTTCCCCTCGCCGTGGTTCAGCGCCCGTTCACGCAGAATCGCTTGATTACTGCTCATTAACTGGATTTTTCTCACAGCCCTGTCTTCGGGGTTAGGTTCCTGATACCGTCCACACCCCCCTCCTCTCTCCCCTGGTCCCCGCCTATCATTCACTACGAAGTAGTACTAGTAGCCATCCAAGAATAGGTAGTGTCCTTCTTTAATTCACTACACCAAGGAGGAAGAGCCCGATTAGGCTCGCAGATGCGAAATAGTCTCATAAGCCCATGACCACGGCAATGACAACCACAACATCACCACCACCGGGCGCAGCCGCGAGGAGAGACAACAACGGCGACGGCGACACAGCCGCCGCTTACGAAGACACCCACGTTCACTCCGTCTACGACGCCATTGCACCACACTTCTCCGCCACCCGGCACAAGCCCTGGCCCCGCGTCGTTTCCTTTCTCCAGGACCAACCCCCGGGCGCCGTCGGCCTCGACGTCGGCTGCGGCAATGGCAAGTACCAGGGCGTGAACCCACACGTCCACCTCCTGGGCTCCGACCGCAGCGAGGCCCTGGTCCGTCTCGCCCGCCGGCGGGATGCCCTTTCCTCCACTGGTTCAGGCTCAGCTTCCGGCTCGGCTTCAAAGGATCAGACACCGGCGCCGGGTGCTACTGCTCAAAGTAGCAGTGGTCACAGCTATGATATCAATCAGCCCATGGCCAAACCGGCAGAGGTCCTCGTAGCAGATGGCTTAGCCCTGCCGCATCGCCCTGCGTCGGCCGATTTTGTCATTAGCATTGCCGTGATCCACCACCTATCTACGCAAGAGCGGCGCCGGGCGTCCATCGCCGCCCTGCTCGATTGCGTGAAGCTGGGAAGCCCGGTGCTGCTGTTTGTTTGGGCCCTGGAGCAGGCGAGCAGCCGGCGTGGTTTCCACGAGGGCCATGAGCAGGACACCCTGGTATCGTGGGTCATGAAGGGGCCCAAGGGTCATCCGGGGGCCGGCACGACTTACCAGCGGTACTATCATCTGTACAAGGAAGGGGAATTGGAAGAAGACGTCAGGGCTGTGGGAGGGCGAGTGGTGGATGGCGGTTACGAAAGGGACAATTGGTGGGTGATTTGCAGCAGAGAAGAACCAACAAAAACATAAACCAAGCTTGAATTTAGCTAGCACTAGTGGTGTCATGCGCATAGACCGAGCCTCGCAAACTACGTAAACAATTGTAAATCTCACGAGGCAAGTATCATCAGCAAAGGATTCCCTCGAGCTATGCCCAAGCACCAAGCTAAATCCGGGGTTCGACCACAAAGCTGGTTTCACCTTGTCACACGATATCAGGAAAGAATCGATCGTACCTTGACGCTACGGCTGCTGCACAACATCGGTAGATATTTCCGAACTTTTCAACGGCTCGTTCATCGGGGACACCATGCTACCCAATCTCTTAGTAGTGGTAAAATAGGAGTCGGCTCAGTGTTACGCTTTTCTTATGTACTCCAGAAAGCGGATGGTCATGCAAACAACTCAGAAATGTAAATGAAAAATATTTAGAAGACAAACAAATGCCAGTTCATTTCAAATGAAAAGCCATTTGCAGGCGCTATGCTATGTCTCTGTTGCTACATGATAAGATGTAGATAAAAGATGCCCTGTCCCTCAAAATGCGAATGCTCGTTCCCCTCTCTCTAAAGACTCGTGGTCGTTGGGTGTGTCCCTCTCTATCTGTACAGACGTGAAAAAAAAAAGGGAAAATAGTATCTCAAAAGGCTAAGCAAACAAAAGTTGATCCGCAAAATGATACCCCGTTTCCCGTCTAAGTCCCAATATTCCAGGAGCCTGTCCCTCGCTAAATGCCATTAACGTTGTTTCCCATTCCTTCACATGCATCCATCCCGATAATAGAGAAATAATGAGAAACCGCAAAAAAAGAAGAAATACGAGTGCTCGTAAAAGAAAAGAAAAGGAATAAAGAAGAAATCCATGCGCCGCTTCCGTCGTCTCGTCTCGTGGTAAGCTTGCCTCTAAAACTTCAAGCAGTAATCTCCGTAAAAATAGTCCCAATAATTCCCCTTCTAATGCAAAATTCTCGCAACAACAGCCTTGGTATCTTCGAAATGTTTCTCCCCTTCTGTAGCACAGTCACAAAGCCATTTTCAAGCTTTGGAAACGCCTGCTGCGGATGTTGAACCGGACTTAGGAGTTCCTGCCTAATCTGCCGTTCTCGCAACAACAGCTATTGTTATATGGTCGAGTCGCTTTAGGCAATACGGCGTCTGAGGCTAGCTTCAGTATATGCTTCTTGAGGCGTTCGCGGTCGTTTCGTTCTCGGGGGCTCTGGAGTCGGATATCCTGATCCACTTGGCCCATATCCTCCCTGGTAAGCACCCGGCGCATTACCATGGCCGTGGCCCGGCGCCATCCCAGGCTGTCCCCCGTACGGTGCCACCCCAGTCGTCAACTCTGCGATGCTCGGCAAATAGTTTGCGTTGGTCGGTTGGCCTGGCGTATGGATTGGGGCGAGAGTCGGCACGGTGACATAGGCAACCTCGGGCTGCTCGGGCACTCCATGATGCGTAGGGGCGGCGGCGGCGGCGGCAACAGGTGTTCTTGTCTCACGTCGCGAGTCCATCACTGGACCACCCCCAGTTCTCTGTGGGTGTGTATGGGAGTGTTGTGGAGGTGGCGGTGGTTGCTGGTTGCGGCTGTACAGGTTGCGGGTCTGGGGTGGTGCGCTCATCTCACGAGGCAAACTTCCGTGTCGTTGCGGTTGTAAGTGTGACTGCGACTGGGAGAGATGGCTGCGTGAGGGCGAGTTTCGTCGACCGGCCGCGTTCGCTTCTGCGTTGACTGCTGCAAGTGAGAAGGGTGTCACGCCAGCTCTCCTGGCCATATCCTGCTCTCCAAGCTGCCAGTGCATGGCTTCCGCCGCTCGCCATGGCACGGCCAATTCTTCTGCAACCTTGGCCCACATGTCTGCCTTGAATCTGTTTAAAAGCGTTAGTTCTGGTTCTAAAGTATCTGGCGGAAATTGAAGGAAATACGTAAACGCCAGTCGACCTAGGTACAAGTTTAAAGGCACCCGGCTGCTGTGAGTGGTTGTAGCTTACCTTTCGTACAGCTGAGCTAGCTTATCCTTGCGCTCCTCGCTCCACTCGCTGCGACGCTCAAGATAGTTTTGATAATGCAGTCGACAGCTGATAGCACTTCTTCCGGGAAGTTGCTTCGAAATATCCTCCCATTTCATCCCACTGCCCCGAAGCTCAATGATGAGAGCATCCTCCTCAGGAGACCACTTGCTCTGTTTCTTAGCCGGTTGATCTGACGCTGTGGGCGGCATGCTGCGCCTTCCGTTGGGCCTCGATGCCGGCGCTATCGGACGTGAAGCATACGATCCGGGAACCGGTTGAGGCTGTCGTTGTTGATGCGATGCCACCGGCGGCGGAGTGACTTGCTGGGGTACAGATGGTTCTCTGGATTGCCTCTTGGGAGAGACGGCAGGCTCATTTGCTTCGGGGCCCCTTAAAATAGACGAAATATCCACTTTAGCAGGTATAGTAGCACCTTGGAAGTGATATGGGGGGTCTTTCAGAGTCGCATGAGAGCGAGGGACTCTCTGCAAGTCGAGATGCCTCCTGGACAGTTCGTCTGGTCCTAAAGACTCTGCCTGAAAAAGGCAGAGCGGAGGCTGGCTCTTTAGTTGAGCCAGATCCGCTGTAGGGCGTCTAGCCCAGGTTAAACTTCGTATCTCCTGTGCAAATGATTCACCAGCTTGCCAAAGCGGTGGAAAGGGGGGATTTAAGGTCGCTCGGTTGCCTCGTGTAGCCAACCGCACGGACCGATAATCCGCTTGGTACGTCCGAGATGTCGTTACCAGGAAGTTTGAAGCTCAGTAGGCCCTATTGCACGCTGAAGCTCTTCTAAGCTTCAGTGACAAAAAGAGGGTGTGATCAAGACAAGGTGACCACCACTTCCTGCGTGTGCAACCCTTTGATGATAACGGTAACAATGTGTCAACAAAAGCCAAGAGCCCCCTTGAGAAAGGAGAGTAGAGAGGAGAGAGCGTGCCAAAGACTTTGCTGGTATTGGCAGGCGTAGGAAACGTGGTTGAAGGCACTGATTGGGCGTTGCTAGGGTTTGACAATTGGGCCAATGGGGTAGTCAAACAAGCCGAGTAAACAAGAGAGTTGATAGCGGCAATGTGACAGTAATTGTAGTAACGCAGGACGAGTCCAGTAAGACGATGACCAAGAGAGGTGACGGGAGGAGGAGGATAAAAAGGTCAAAAAAGAAGTTTGAGTGTGAAGATACGAAATGGTACTCGAAGGCAGTCGGCAGTTGGGTAGGGGTTGGGCAGGTCAACGGGTTTATGACAAGGCAGGGAGACCCACGCGGCAAACTGCTGTAGGTGTAATGTAAGTAATATGTATTTGCTTCTTTTCTTTGGGTTTTCCGGGGGGTAACGATTGGGAGTTGCAACAGGGAAAGACGAAGGTACAAGTATAGTAGTAGGGGCAGGGAATCAGGTAAAGTGGTAGCAGAGATGGGTTTTCAAGGTAGTCGAGAAGATGTAAGGCCAGGGAGTGTCGAATCGGTGCCAGGGGTCTTATTAACAACGAGCAAGGCTCAACGTCAACAGCAAACGAGGCGGTAAAGCGCAAGCTGCACAGCGCATCATATATTTAGACGGTCAGAGTGTTCGATACGTAGGTTAGTGCCGGAGAAGGAGGCGGCGTGCCGTCAGGGGACGAACGGAAAGCTAGTAGTAATAATATGTGGTAGTCTAAAAGGTAACATGTACTGTAGACGAGGGTGAACAGCTGCTGATGCAGGATTACCATGAAGAACGAACAAACGTTTTGGTGGACAAGGGGGAGGGGTGCGTATTCAGGGGGGAGGGGTGAGAAAATGTGCCAAGTGGCAGTGTGAGAGGAAGAGAGGCATCGAGAGCAAACTTGAGCCTGTCGAGGATCTGCTCATAGTTAGTGACCAGGGTGGGTATTAGACTGTACCTCTGGCAAGCTGCAATAGGAGCTAGCTTCATAATGGTCAGTAGGTTAACCCGCATCGATTTTCTGGTAGGACAGCGTTTCTTCAAGGCTGTGGCTGAGGTTCTGGAGACGCGCCCAAGTGGGTGCCGTACTCGTAGACCATGGTAGACGGAGTAGCAGCATTAACATGATGCGCCAGGTCAAAGGCATGCATGCATGGACGCTGGGTCTCACCGGCCCTACCAAGTCCCTACCAATCTTCAACAACACTTTGACTCAGACTCATCGGCGACTTTTCAAGGCGAGGCGAGGCCGCGGGCACGAAATCAAGACAGCCTGAGCCAGGAATCGGGCTACTACCTTACATGTTGTCGCTTTTTGTTCTCGCGCGAGAGCCATGCATGCAGGAGCCATGCGAGAGCATGATCTTCGAGTTCGTACATGTATCTGATATACTTTCATCTGTTAGTCTCTATGCGTAGTCGTGGAAGAGGTGGGTATCAGGCAACAAGTCAGTCTCGCCCATTGCTGGACGGCGTGCGCGAAGGCCACGAGTCCGTGCATAGGAAAAGGCCGTATTCTTCTTTGGCTGTAGGTAGTTATTGCGTATGCATTGTGTTGTGCGTTGTACGTTGTGTGTGTGTGTGCCTGTGTGCGTGTGTGTGTGTGTGCCTGTTTGTTGTGTGTGCTGTGTACATACGCAGCGAGGCGAAGCCTGGCCGTGACGGCCTGTAAATCGAAGTACTCAAAGAAAGCCTCACCCTGCCTGACCACTCGTACAGGTACCGACCGACCTGGCTGGCTCTCATTAGATCCCCGCGATCCCAGGAACGCTTCAACGCCTAGGGACGAACTGCAGCCCAACCCATCAGCCACGGATGGCGCGCGGCGTGCGGCCGATGTTGGCGCAAGATCGACCACAGTACTGGCTTTTGGGAGTACCGTGGTATCCAGAACTATGCACTCCAGACGATGTACAAATACTCCTACCTATACCCAGTTCTCCCGGAACGCACGCCGCAACACCAGCAACTGCTAGTACTCGTAGTATTCGTGCGGCCCTTGGTCCACCGGCACTGGGCAACCCGTTTGGGCCCCTCGATCCGTGACCTTAGCTTACGATGCTAGCAAGACTACTAGCCTAACTATCCGTTAGCACGTTTGGCACTGCGGGTGCTAGGTGTGCCATGGGAGCTTCTCATGGCTTGTCGTGCCTACTAGCACAACGCTTAGCGTTCGTTACTGGACGCGGATTCGAGTTGGGCACAAAATCCGGGGCGCAGGCTGCGAGCAGCTTGGACTTGACTCGTTCCATCGGCCTAAACACACATGATTCAGTGGTTACAGGGTGCGGACAGATTGTTTACGACTTTGGCCTTGGCTGGGCTTTGCTTTTGGGCAGCCAATGTGGCTAGCAAGGGGGGAGCAATTACCAGTTGCTATGGCAGAAGGAAGTAGACCAAGATAGAGAGAGAGGGGAAAAAAAACATCTCCAATGTCATCAAATAAAACAAAAGTAAGATACAGAGGTCCGGGAGCAAGAATAATAGATCGCGGTTCAAGAAGGGGAGAGCCCCAGTAGGTACCGGGTACCTAGCTGCTTTTTCCTTCTTTTGTTGTTTGCCCTTGCGTTTCAACTGTCCCTTGATTTTGCGCCTGCGACAGGGAAGAGCGTGAGTCGGTACCAAGTCAGGAGCAACGGGCAGGTTTCTTCCCGGGCCTTGCCCTGTCTTGTCTGTCACCTTCTGTCACCTTGACATCTGACATTGACATTTTTGACAGGGAAAGTTGACGCTATTTCTTTTTTTTTTTTTTTTTCCCTTGCCTTTTTCTTTTTTTTTTATCTCTCTTTGGTAGTTGGCTTGTGATCGAACCAAGGCGACGAGGAAGGAAGGAAGGAAGGAAGGAACATCTCGCTTCGATATTACCTTACTCGTACTCGTACATGATGACGGGATTGATGACTCGCGAGTGGATGAGACGAGTGCGAGTGCAGTCATGATTGATGACATGATCCTTCCTTCCAGCCTTCCAAACTTCTACGAGTAATTACGAGTAAGGTAATTACATGTTCAATCCTCCTTCTTCACCCCCGGAAGATTCCAGTACCTTGGTCCCTGATCGGAAGGAAGCGCCCTTGCAGGCCCTACCCTTCTCATTTCTTACCAGTCATCATAATTAATACTAAGCTAAGTACTTGTTTTACTTGGTACGCCCCGAACTGCTCCCTCCAAATTTCTCACCCACCAATATCTCAATCTCGCCTCTACAGTTCCCTTTCACATGCTTTTCCTTCTTTGCTTCTTCTCGACGTCTCATCTGGCCTATGCGGGTATCTCCCGCATATTACATGGTATAGAGGAGTATTATAGCTTGCTACGCTACTCGTAACTCGTAGGTACGAAGTACCTGCACACTCGCGCTTCATTCTCACTAGGGTCTGAGAAGGCCCCCTGGAGCCAATTAATTCATGCAACAGCAAGAACCCCGAGTTTAAAGGCTGAACCCTTTCGAACGCGGCAAGTAATAATACTGGACACGACAATCGGGGCTTTCTACTAGTACGGAGTGCTTGCTCGCGTCTGCCGGTCTCCCATGTTCCGGAATCACTGGAACTCCGGCCGCTGGAAGCTGATAGGTTGATCTCGGAACTGGAGCATGGTGATGCCCGGCGTTACCAATACCAATCGGCTCGCCTTGGATACACGCGCGTGCGACGTGCTCTAACCTCATATCCACCAACTACTGTGTAACTAGCACTGACTCGGCGGACTCTCGCTCT
Organism: Waltergamsia citrina; assembly: GCA_022814615.1. Taxonomy (NCBI): domain Eukaryota; kingdom Fungi; phylum Ascomycota; class Sordariomycetes; order Hypocreales; family Bionectriaceae; genus Waltergamsia; species Waltergamsia citrina. The sequence goes on from JAKLNE010000023.1 coordinate 380,429, forward strand.
ATGCTCTTTGTTACCGCCGACATATTGGACCGCCCTGCTATCCTCTAGTAACCGTTGCAATCGGGTTTCCGTTACTGAACCGTCGGCAGTTGACAGCTTAGTGCCGACGCTATCTATGCTCGACACTGCTCGAGTGCAGAAGAAATGTCCTACCTCGAGCTGACAGGGCCTTGAGTAACCTGTCGCGCGTAGAGCACATGTGTAACCCTCACCAATGTACCTTGAATAAGCCTTAGCTGGCGTCAATACGCGGCTACATCTTTTAACTACTAGTGGCATTTAATAACCAAGGAATGAATAGCGACTTCGTCACCGACTTTGTCACCGCCAAAACAATAGAGGGAGGCGGGATCTCGTCTTTGACTCATCTTGGTCGAGAATCCTCTTGCTGGCGCCGGATGAACTGGCGGTCAATACTACGGTTCGCTTTGATTCTGTAAGTTACTTTGCTAGGTGCAACCCACGCCCCATCGATCACTACACCGATGTCCAGCACCCAAAGAAATGGAAAAGATGGTGTGAGATGCGCTGGCCTCTTTTCCGCAAGGATCAAAGCATCTCGTTTGAATTCTAGTTCGTCCGCTGACACGAACTGCGATCGCCCTTCCTTTACCCACCCACCTCGTTGCTTCATCCACGTTGTTCGACCAGCTACAAATCCTCAGACTCATCAATTCTGCGGCACACCTACCTGTTCTAAGCTGCTCTTCTCCTTGACAAATCCTCTGGCACACTCTGAAACTTCGCAACCCATTCCAGATCTCGTGTTTGTTCCGAGTTTCAACTCCTAGATTACGTTTGCGTTTCCGAGTTAAGTGCCGAGTTACATCGGTCATTTACAAAGTTCGACTACCTGCTCTTGCATTGAGCTCAGCCACTGCCAGAATTCAACATCTAATTACCCTAGCCCAGATCGACCCTTTTCGCCTTGTTGTCTAAGGGTTCCAAAAGTGATCCACTCATGACAAAGCAGTTGAGGCGGCGGTCAACAACTGGGCATGCAGCAAGTTGTGCCGTAAGGCACGAACTGCAACCAGCCACGGCGCTAGTCTCGAGTGAGGCTGGGCTACAAGGCGGTGGCTGGCCAAGGAGCCTAGGATGATCGCCCTGCACTTCAGATTACTATGATTTGATGTTGCTGCCCGAACAAAGCAAACTTCAAAGCAAAAGCCGTTGCCTCTGAAATTCACAACTCTCAACGTGCGTTGTACTGAGGTAAGCCAGCGGGATCGTGTTGAACAGCCGAGTAACTTTTTCTTTTTCACCCCTACTCCATAAAACAGCGTGAACACGCCGGCGAAACACTTTACTGCCCGCCAACGACTTGTCCTTGGGTTACAACCTCTCATACTCATATCCAGGTCTCGTGAGCGATAACGTATGTGTGTATTCCCCCTTGATCCACCCAAACTTTGCCCTATGGCTGGTTACAAGCAAGCCTGGCACCAAGGCCTCGCAATTGGGAGAGATTAGGGTGTGGCGACCATTCAGGAGTGTTTACACGTCAACCCACACCCAAAATACGTCGACTGACCTACCAGTAGTAGGCAGGGACCAGTTCCTGTTGGCCTCGATGTGTGTGGGGGAAGTGCTTTGCTGGTCCAGGACCCCACCAAGCCGTCCACCCAGATAGTTGCGGCTTTGACTTGACGTTACTGCTTTCAAGATCATTACGAGTTCTATTTTTGAACGCCCACTTTCAGCGTCATCTAGCGGTTGACATCAACGGGTTCAACGGGACCGATGTGTGTGGAGAAATGAATCGGTGAACGAACGTTACCGGCACGCCCCCAGCCCGTGTTAGAGGCGGTATGGCCTTCTCTCAGCCAGCTTCTCAGAGCTAAGTAAGAGCATGATTACAAAGGACTTTACCTTCTTTCTTCAAGCCTAATGACTTACACGCCATATATTACAACATATGACAAGGGACAGGTCCAAACATAGTAAAGCCAAGCGTGGGATGTGGCGGTGAGCGTTTATTATTGGGTACCTTTATTCCCGCTCGCGCAGCAGGCGGTATCCTCGACTCTTTGTAGAGTGGTCCGTCGGGCATCAACTCTTAATAGACCTTAGCAGTGAGAGGTTGCGAGGTTTTGTGCTTTTGCTGAGCTGAAGTTGTCGCTGCGTTGTATTGCTCATGTCATTGCCAGGAACATGAACTGGTTCAGGGAGTCTGGAGTTGTAGTCTTACCATCGTCTTCCTTAGATCAAAAAATGATGAGATAAGGCATGAGAAAAGAAAAAGTGAGAAGAGAAGAGAAGAGAAAGGGAGAAAAAAAAGCAATAGCTGCAATGGACACTCAACAATCAGCTTTGGTATTGACGTATGGAACGCCGCCACTCACAAGGCATGAACGGAGTCCTATAAGCCCGACTACCTGGCAAAAGCAATGGGAACAGAGCAAGTCCCTCGAAGGCGACGAAGATGATTTTCGACGGATTGCAGTCAATAGATAGAGTCAGTCACACCACAAGCCTCAGCCCAGGTGGCGCAGTACGGGGCGAGAGAGGGTTCTGACGTGTCAAATCAGTTAGTCCCAACGATGTGGGCGTGGCATATCTGACACCCAAGCGCCAATCCTGTATGAACCCACGATGCCTTGCTCTCATCTATTCAGACCAATCTAGGGGCGTGCGACAACTAGCCATTCCTCCAGTTCTACAGATACTGAGGTCGGTCAGTGCCTAAAACAAGGGATCTAAGCCATCCGGAGCGGTCGACGGGGGGTGTTGGCAATAGCCTCTCGCTTGCGCTTGTCACGAGTGTACTTGCATGCCAGTGCATACGAGGCCAAGAGTCCATGGCCGGCCGCAGGCGGTGGCGGGTAGTGGGTTGGTTCGATGATGCACATCATCAGCATCAAGCTGCATCGATAAATTACCCTGCTCAGGCCCCTTTCGTCAGGGAGTTCCAGGCGGTCGGGTTAAAGTGCGATCAATTAGGCTGCTTTAGTCCAGACCGGTTTGGGCTGAAGCGGTCATGGCAGAAATACTCGGACTGAGAATGACTAACTCCAAGCACTGGGCTTGAGGTATGAGATGATAATGACCAGCAGCCTGACGTCCGAAGAGTTGACCGGCTGGAACCCTAAAGAGCGTTACATGATCGTAGCCCATCGACCAATCGTTTTGCCGTGTAAGTCCAGACGTTTTGATCTTTCGGCGAGAACTATAGCCGGTGGTGGTACTACATGGTAGGCAGCATATCATCTGGAGGGTACGTGTATTCTTAGTTAGTAGTAGGATTGTCTGACAAACTGATAGTGGCAGCGCTATGACAGTCCACATACGCTAATCATGCGTAGGTAACCATCATGGATGCGCCCGCGCGCGACGGGTACCGGAGTCGGATCACGCGTGTCTCACTTTCGCTGGCTGAACGTCTGAACGTCGATGAGGTACAAGACAAAGACGGGGTGAGAAATGGACGGAGATCTGCAGCACCCGCGGTCGCCCGAGATAGCTTCAAACACGATCCGAGTCCCCAGCTCAAACTGCCAAGCGAGCGATTAAGGTAGCGGTCTGTGTAATACGATACGTGGGTACCTATATCTATGATGTGATATGATGTGAAATCTTTCTTCTTGTCCTCGAGGAGGGCTGGCCCGGCGGGTGCCGGCGGGTACCTTATTCCCAGGTGCGGCTGGTGTGTGGCTAGTGCGGGTGCCTGACAGATTGTGGCGCCCCAGAAAAGGTGCACTCAAGTACAGGACTACGGTAACAGGTATGCATGTAGGGTAGCAGTGCACTCGAGCTTTGGATGCTCTGGGCCTATGAACCCCACCAAAGCATCGCGAAGCTTCCATGTATTCGTAAAGTATTGTCAAGCTACTACCTTACTCATTGCCTCACGACAAGCCTCACCGGAATCTTGTTTTCATAATATTGGATTGACTCACCGCCAGCAAAGCGTCTCAAAACTGATATCTGAGTTCGTCGCTTTCAGCTCGCCATATTCTTCCGATCGATACCCGATTCTAAACCATCACATCCCGTGCCACCAACTTACCTACTGGTCCTCCATCCACTTGCATAAAGCCACCCGGCTATACGCGCTCTAGTATCCCGAGTTTCTTCTTGAAGGGAAAACAACAAGAGACTACGCGTGTACAATATTGTCTTTGCTGGCAATCGAATAACATACGCCTACGCTATCTCAACTAGCATAGTAGCAGCATCTCCTAGTACTCCAAGCATAATGGCTGACGTACCGCTGCACGTCATTTCAGATAATGCCGCCTCAGAGCGACGCATTGCTCCCCAATGGACTATCGGTCAGCTCAAGGCGAGGCTAGAGCCGATCACAGGTATCCCGCCACTGTCCCAGAAGATCTCGCTCAAAGCATCGGGAGCAGACAGCGCCATCCCTATTGAGGCGGTAGACGAAGAGCATACCCAGCTGTCTAGCTTTCCTCTTTCCCCTTATGCGGAACTTCATGTAAGTAACAAGACTACTAGTTGACGAGTCTCCCTTGGTCCTTGGTTGGCCCCCGTTTACCGCCTTGCATGGATACCCAAGACTTCTAGAGATCCTATCACCGCTATGTACTTCTTTCACGCATGATCATGCGCGAGCTAGGCCGGCGGTGCTTTGAGTCAAGTCAAGAATTTTCTGCGCTTCCAGGCACTCCTTCCCCCGCCCCCTTTTGAGTTTCCTTTTTTTTCGTTCCTTGGCCGGACTTGTCATTCGTAGGAAACGAGGCGCAAATATGACTGACATGAGCTCGGTGGCGGGCGTCTAGGTTGCAGACACGCGACCGCCAGGGGCGCGGGAAAACTACACCGACACGTCAAACGTAGACAAGTACATTATGCCCGAAGAGGAGTACGAGAAGAAGACAGACTCGGTACTGGCGTGGAAGAAGGCGCAGAAGCTAGGCCGCTTCGATCCTAATGCACCCGACCACGAGAAGGCCAAACTTGATGCCATCGAGCAGGAGATTAGCCAGCGCGGGATCAAGGTCGGGAGCCGCTGTCGAGTAGGGGGTGATGACGGGAGGAGGGGAGAGGTGAAGTACGTGGGTGAGGTGAAGGAGATTCCCAGCGGAGCTGGGTCGTGGGTTGCGGTTCAGCTTGATGAGCCGGTGGGAAAGAATGACGGGAGCATCGCGGGGACGAGATATTGGGGCGAGCCGTCGGAGCTGAAGCATGGTGTATTTGTGCGGCCGGAGCGGGTCGAGGCTGGTGACTATCCCGTGCTGGACGATCTGGAGGACATGGAGGAGATTTAGACAGACGTCTCCTTGCCAGTACAATGATGGTTGTGGTTCAACGCGAGCAGGCAAGCAAGTCATCACAAAAGGAGAGCTGAGTGTGAAGCTATACTCTGTGGTAGATATGACGCTCACATTTACAATTATTGGGATTCCATCATACTAAGCTGTCTGTCTGAGTTGTTGCTTCTTATGTTCTGTAGTCTACCATGATGTTCGAAGAACATTTTGGAATACCCTATGCTATTGCCGTAGGTCCATCAACAATGACACAGCTTGAGCTGTACATTCAGCTCGTAAATATGACACCACCTACTATTTTACTTCCTAAACATATCACATATCAAAAAGAACTCTGACGTATTCCAGACATTTACGATATAAACCCAACATCACGGCGCTTTCGAGAAAGCAGCTTTAAGGGTTGAGTCTCTAGGGTAGGAAGGACAGGAGAAGCCAGCCGGCATGCCTCCCGGGATGATCCCGGGGTATAAGTCGTAGCACGGCAGGATCTTTTCCAAGTTCCTGGACCAGAATGTCTGGAATTGTCCATACGAGTACGAATGCTACATTAGACTTGATCGCTCCCGCTACAACCTTGATAGTAGATGTTACCAGTTTTCGAGATTGCTATTAGGAACAAGGTATGAGATGGAAGACCCTGAAAACTGGTAAGCCGATGATCGGCAGACCAACCCCTACCATCTGGTCATCAACGTACAAGTAAAAGGTCGACGAGCAAGAGGGAAAGGAAGCGAGGGCGGGGAGCGTGACTACGGCGTGGAGCGCCCACGCCAAGAGGCCTCCTCACCGATTGGCCGCCGAGACAATGCCCAGCCGACGCCGAGACTGTGCCCAGGACTACACTGCGCGAACTTCTCAGGATTGATCACACGACGCTTGCGGGCCAGGGTAAGCGAGGTGGAGAGCTTCTCAACGGAGAAAAAAAGCGAAGGAAGTTAGATTTGGTGTCTTGGGTCAAATAAAGTGGTTTGGAGCTGGTATAAGGTTAAAGACATATATCCACCACTTGACTGGATTCAAGTTATATAGTACATGCTGCCTACCTAATTCAGGCGAATACCTAATACGGTGCTGTAAATATAGGCGGGAGGCTGCTGAAACAGCGCTGTGCGTGCAGGACAGGCTAGCGGTGATAGGGGCCGCCTCGGGCGTCTTGACTGGCCGGCATGGCTCTCGCCAGGCTTGTGGTATCCACCTCAAAGTTCCCCACGCTGCTCGAAGAGGCACTTCGGCTTCACCACTGCACTGCGCTGCACTGGACTCACTGCTTGGCGCTGCCAGTGGCCTCAGACCTCGTTTCCCTCCGTCCCTCGTTTCTCGTCTTCTTGTCATCCCGCTTGGCTTCCTTGGCTGCAACACCCATTCTCTCTCTCTCTCTCTCTCTCTTCTCTCTTTCCCTCCTCTCTCTCTCTCTCCCCGCCTCTGATTCATGTATCACCACTTCCTAAGCTGTGATACCCGTCCTCGCGAACGATAGAGCCCGTCCTCCTGTTTTTCTACTGCTTTTGTGGAGCTCGCCCTCAACCCGCCCTTTGGGAAACGACCGCAGCGCGAATCTCTGGCGCTGGCAGGCCGCCGATGTCTTCGTTTGCGAATTGAGATGTGAGAGACTCTGGGCAGCCGCCCAGATTCTGCCGTTTGCTCGAAACTCACCACTACCCTTCGGTGCCTCTTGCGACTATCCCCTACAAATTACAACGTCCCCATCTTGCGAACCTGCTGCGATCCCCAGCGGCCAAAAGGAGTAGGAAGAAGGCAACTCGAACGGCCCAATATGCTCACCAAAGGATGGGTCTCCTTGGGGCTCGCAATTCTCTCGCTTACTAGTCTCGTCTCTGCGGATGCATTAATCAAGGCTGACGACGACCTCCCACAATGGGCTTCCGACAACACGCTACAACTGAAGTTGTCAGCCGACTCGACCAATTATGCTGTTATACCACTCACCGAAGAGATGGCACGGGGCAATCAGGAGGAGCGTGGGGTATGTCGGAATACTGCCGATGGGATAATGTTAGGATGCTGACGGATTCATTTAGCACATCGATATCAGCGGAAACCTGCGAGTTGTCCGTGAACAAAACTACGAGAAGTTTGCAGAGGACTTCGACGTCGCCTACATGTGCTGCGACGAGCCCAGCGACGATGCCACCGTCGACCGCAATCACATGCTCAGGACTCTCATCAAGCGCTCACCAAAAGCCATCGTTCTATTCTCGACAACCAAAAACTGGTGCATCCTCAACACAGAGGAGAACCTCCGATATACGAGCTTCCTCTCTATGGTGGACACAGGCGAAGCAAGCACTGTCCTCAACCATCTGAATGATACCGATTCGGGAGAAATCGTGGAGGTCGATATTGTTGGCAATACGACCAACCTTGATTTCTCCGACAGCTTCGACAGCGGCAATAGTAACAAGTCGACGATCGCCATGAGTATATTGTACGCTATTACTGGCGTCATCACTTGCCTCTTTCTAATTGTTATCATCATCGGTGCCATAAGAGCGCATCGTCATCCCGAGCGATATGGGCCTAGAAACGGAGACAGCAACCGCCGTGGCCAGAGCCGGGCGAAGGGCTTGGCCAGGGCAGTCCTCGAAACTCTTCCTGTTGTCAAGTTTGGAGATCGACAACAACCTAAGCCGGATCCTGACCTTGAAATGGAAACGGCTACTACAGACGGCCAAGTTTCTGTTACGCAGCGCAATGCTACGACCGGAGGCGCGAATGGTGACCCACACCAAACTCCGAGAACCTCCCTTACCGGTTCGGAGTTCACGGGGACTTCTGTCATGGGCTCTGAGTCGGGAGATGAGAACCTCGGATGCTCTATCTGTACGGAAGACTTTAGAGTTGGGGAAGACGTCCGAGTTCTTCCCTGTAACCACCAATATCACCCTGGCTGTGTCGATCCTTGGCTTATCAACATTTCCGGCACTTGTCCCCTATGGTACGTTGATTGCACCAACTATCCCTCCGTTTTTCTCCTCCTCTGGGTCTACATGCTAACCTTCTTCAAGTCGCCTTGACCTTCGACCTGGCCATGACAACAGCAATCAGCGCAACTCAGATGGCGACGACGGGGAAACATCCTTACCGCCTCCGCTTGCGTGGGAGTTTAGTGATAACGAAACTGCGCAAGCGCCTAGTCGGAACCGACTCTCCCGTCTCTTTGACGTCAATCGTCTGCGCCAAGCGTCTGTCGAGGAGCAAATAGAGGTCCTGCGCCGCCTGCGGGAGGAACTAGACACCCAAGAAGCAGCAGGAGGCCACAACGAGCAATCGAATACTGCTGACGCAGGTGATCGAAACCAGGGTGCTCGATTTGCCGACAAGCTCAAGGAGAGGTTTCGCATTTTGACAAAGTCACAGTCTGCACAGCGACAGACTTGTTGAGAAGATAAGGTGGGATAAGAGGTACCAAAAAAGAGAAGAAGAAAAAAAAAAAACACTTAGCAACGATGGCATAGAGAGATCAACTACTTTTCTCGTGGTCGTCGTACGCAAGTTGCTTACGAAACATTGGCGTTGGAATTACCGGAGTCACTCGTTGTTTTAGGGCATGGGAATCACGGGAACAAAGCATTGCTCGGCGTTTTTGGAATGGCGGAAGAGGAGAACATGCGAGAGGAGACCTCTGGATCAGTGAACAACTAGCCATCGACAAAGACGTCATGTCTTCCGTGGCAAAAGACGATATTGCATCCAGCTGTCGGTGGATTGGCGTAGGCGAGAGATGATCAAGGTCGTACAGAAAGGCACATCAGATACCCTGTTGCACATTTTTTACCATAGGCACAAAGGCATGAGGCTGAATATATGCGTATTTCTCTTGACATGAAAGAGTGGTCCACTTGTTATGCTGAGTACGCGGGAGATGGACTCGGAGGACACACATGAACCTACGCGACGCCTTTCAACGCCCTTCAATACGCACTGCCGCTCCTGGTGAATCACTGTTATTGCCCATGTTGCAAATATATTGCCTTGGCACAGCAGCCACGCAAGCACAAGACTTTTCACCTCCCACTTTTCGCCAGCCTCTCATTCTGTATATCCAAGGCAAAGGAGAAAACAAAAAGAGAAACAAGGCGAAGCCCCAACGCACATCTCTGTGATTCGAGTGTCTACATAGCTGAGTGACGCGGGACAGAGCAATAATGGGTGGCGATATCAATGCATTGTTAGTAATAACAAGGCGGGTATTATAGCGAGGTGCAAAAGAGAAAAGACGCCCCTTAGTTGAATTAACACGAAGAGGAAATGGGTTATACTAGTGATTCGCTGGCTTGTTTTGTTCAAGCGTAGAGACGATTTGGGGAGTGTGCAGTTGTTAGCTTGTTGTAGGTTAATGCAAGTTAAGCTAAGTCTATTCGCAGTGACGGTTGTCTTGAACAGAATTGTTGGATCTGGTGTTTTGTTGGGGGAGTATAGTGTGTCTATGCTACGAGAGCCGAAGAATGTTGGACTTCTGGTCGATACATGAAGTACTGGAATGCTGTCAGTCAATGGGGTGGATGAAGGAATTTGCAAAAGCAAGAAGAAGAAAAGGACTATGATCTACTATAGAAGGATCTTTTCTCGCGATGCAGGCTGGACCCCTTTTACCAAACCCCCCTTCACAACAAGAAACAAGAGGTTGAAAAAAGATAGCCTGAGGTCTTAAAGAGTTATAGCTTCAGTTTAAATTATGGACACAGAATAAAGTATTTCTAATTGCGGTAACAAGTGGGCAACGAGAAGAAGAAGAAGGAGAAAAGTCGACCAAACGTCCTCCAACCGTTATCCAACCGTCCAAACTCTGTTCATCTACGAGTCAAGTCGTGCGTATTCCCCAAAATTTATTCGTTCGCGGGACGGCACGTGGGAGTTTATTGACTGGAGAGAAAGAGAAAACAGTGGGAAAGGTTACTAAGAATAGCGTTCTTTGTTTTCTTCAGCACAATGGATAAAGTTTGAGGTAGCATTCCAGTGCTCTGAGACTAGGTTGTCACAATAGAAAACTCCCGCTACTAGTGCTGATTCAGCGACCCCTTCTCTGCGTGTACTTCGTTGAATAGTGAATCAATGTTCAAGGGATGATGGGAACAGTAGTACAATATCACAAGTGTAGAATTAGGGAGACGCGGTGGAAGACAATTTCAAACACTTTTCTGTTGTGTGTCTTAAAAAGGCTTCCTAATCATGATTCATCACAATGTAAGACATTGCATCCTAGACCATAAGATCATGAATTGAGAAGGATACTGAATCATCGCCAAAATTTTGGTTAAGATTTTCTTTGGGTGGTATCATGGGCGTTGACGGAGCAAACAAAGTTTAGCTCCAGCCAGGTCCAGATACCTCCGCAAAGTTGAGAGTGAATATGTACAAGAATATCATCAGATTCGTAGCGCCAATTGCCTTTCTTTCCCTGAATTTTTGTCCTCTATACCGTCCGTTGGAAAAAAAGAAACCTTCCATAATGTGAAAAAAAATTGGTGGGTATGCCCTAGCGAGTGTACAAGAAATGAAAAAACAGTCTTCAGTGTCTATGCATCAAAAGACCAGAGAGAGCACGCTTAGAGAGTAGCGTAAAGCTCGCCGAAGCCGCTGAGGGACTTGAGAAGAGGCGAGACAAGCTCCTCGTCGACCCAGAAGTAGGAGTAGGCGTGGAGGTAGTCGAGCTTCTCGAGCTTGGGGATCACGTCCTTCATGAAGGCCTCCTTCTGCTGCTCATCGGCGGAAACGGGAGCGAACTCGGTGAGCCAGACAGGCTTTCCACCGCAGGCCTTGTGGGCACCCTCGAGATGCTCGAAAAGAGTATCGGCATAGGCGGGCTCAGAGTACCAATGAACGTTGCAGAAGTCGACCTCGCAGCCATCCTGGGCGTCGCAAGCAGACATGAACTGGTTGAGCCACGAGAGACCCTCATTTTCGTTGCCGCTGTTGGTAACGGCAGGAGAGCCGATGAGAGCCTCGCCGTGGTACTTGCCAAGGAACTCAGCGTGGGAGGCAGCGGCCTCACCAGCATCGATGTGGGCTTGGTCAACGTGGTCGGGCTCGTTGAAGCTGAAGATGGCCTTGGAGCCGGCGTCAAGGGCGGCCTGGCAGTTCTCGTGCCAGTCGCCGGTGAACTCCTCGGTGTTGCCCCAGAGGGTAGGGACGAAGTTGATGCCCTTGTTGAGACCATCGGGAGCGGATCCCCAGTTGTGAGCCCAGTCGCAGCTCTCGCAAGAGGAGCCGAACATGTTGGCCAGGTCGGCGTTGTTGTAGGCTAGACCACGCTTGGAAGGGAAGGTGTTGCCTCCAGCGCCGCCAGAGGGAGGAGAGGGCTCCTTGGTTGGCTTGTTCTTCTTGGCCGACTTGGTCTTGGAAGGCTTGGCCTTGGTGGCCAGGGTGGTAGGCTGAGGCTGAGGGGCCTCAGGAGCGGGAGCCTCAGGGGCAGGAGCCTCGGGAGCAGGAGCCTGTGTGGGCTCGACGTAGACATCCTGGGGCTCCTCCTGGGCGTTCTCGACCTGCTTGTGGTTCACGGCAGCGTTGTTGCTGGGGGCAGCGGGCGCCTGGCCAGCGACAACAGTGACGGTCTGGAGCTCAGTGACCCAGTGGGTTTGAATATCACGCTTGTCGACAACATCACGAGCGGCGTTGTGAAGGTGACGGTGGGCGTTGAAGGCGGTAGCCTGCTCGGCGAGAGCGGCGATAACAGTGACGGCAACGGCCTTGGTAAGCATGGTGACGGTGTTGGTAACGATGCTGATAAGACTTGTGTGAAATTGATGGTATGAGAGTTTGAACAATGGACTCGGCGAGCTAGCGCTAAGGATCGTTCTTGATTGTTTGTTTGCTTGTGAGAAGGAAAGTGGTTTCAAGTTGGTGCTGGTACTGCTTGACGAGGAGGAACTTGAACAAGTTTGATGTTGGTCGGCACGGCCGAATTGTAGAGATCGAGCGGTCTGTCAAAGACGCGTGAGTTGGTCAAGAAGGAAAGTGAGGCAGCGTTGCTGCAAAATCAAGTGAAAGAAACTTGGGAGTGAAAGTGTTTTGAAGGTGAAGAGGGAAGGGAAACGAAACAAGAAGGCGGAGGAGGAGAGGTGGGAGTTTTATGTGGTATATTCCATTTGCAGCAACTTAGCAGACCAGGAGGAGGGACAGGCCAGAACAGGCAAGGACCAGGCAAGGTACATCTGACAGCGGTACCTAACCTTGCCTCCCTCATGGAAGAAAAAAAGGGAAAAAGACACTAAAGTCAGGGACAAAAGGAACCGCCAGAGCGGGACCAGCATCCGCCATCCACTATCGGTACTAGTAAGTAGGTACTATATCCACTATCCGCTCTCCGCCTCCGCCCAGGCCAGACCAGGCCAGGCATGAAGGCGCTAAAGCACTCTCTGAGTACGAGTCTTTTGTAGCATTGCATTGCTTTCAGTTTTACCTGAACTTTCTTTACCTTGCCTTCCCTTACCTTACCCTCTAGTACGAGTACTACTCGTCGGAGCACTGTGTTTCCACTCTCAAGTCAAGGCCAAGCTCTATGTTATCGTGATCGGGATGGCACAACTTCAAGCCATCACGTTCCACCCACTCACTCACTCACTTACATCTGATGAGTTGTATTCTACTTTGTAACCCATCACCATGAGTTGTCATAGACAGCCTCCGAAAGGGGCTTTCGCCCACTGCAAGGTACGAGTAATACCTGACACTGATCGCTTAGAAGTTGGGACATGGGAGGGACAGTAGCTCCGGCACCCAGCCGCCGCTCCGAGTTGGAGCTACAGGGGTTATGCCCTGGTCGGCGCCACCTGCAACAGGCACAAGAACGAGAGATACCTGACCATCACCTTGCCTGGCTTACGAGAATGAGTACTTGGTAGTACCTCTCAACCTACTTTACCCTGCCATACCTGCAGCTGCTTCACCCATGTTGGTGTTGGAACGGCACCCAACAGTCCCAACTCCAGCGCGTATGCAGGCCCCGGCTCCTACGGCGATCTGACGTGAGGCACAGTCCCCAATCGAACAGCGGAGCATCACGATAGAGTTGAAAACTGATTGAAGTGACGTGGAGACACGGCTTTATGGTAGTATCATGCTGTACGAGTATTGCAAGGCAAAGATTGCACCCAGGCTGACCAACGGACAAGGAATACATCGCAGCAAGAAGCAAACACATCCGTGCTACGGCGATAGGACACCGCAAGAACAAATGGTAACACTGGCAGTACCAGCTTGTACCGCCTTCGTACAGCTCACTCGTGGCGCCCCTAGAGCGTCGCATCACCGGCGTGTTTCCACTCGGTACTGTGAGGCATGATTGGCCTAGTCAAGATCCATGCTTAGTGCGAAACATCCGATTGATCAGAGCCATCGTGGTTCCTGGTTCCTGACAGAGGTCAGTACGTATACGAGTATGAATGATGTGTTGATGTATCTGCTTTGTTGTCCATTGCCAATTCATTCCCGTTCATCTTCCTTTTGTGTCTGGGCATCAATGCGCAAGCTTCCACTCATTGTTCATCTTTGTCAGCTTCCAGGGCCAACACGAACAACAGAGGATATTTACGGTAAAGTGGCGGCAAGGAAGGGCGAGCATGGAGCGCTGCGACCATGCCTCATTCATTGCCTTTGTCAGCTTCAAGTTGCGATGGCTGGAAAACAAACAGGGCAAGCATGCCTCTTGAGTCTTATCGCTTTATCATCGACAGCATTCTTACCCTCTTTGATCACCCTGCTCGTCGCACCTTCTGCCGATGTCAGCATAGTGCAGGTCCGAGCAGCGGGGGGGAGAAACGTTTGGCTGTGGCTTAGAGGCAGGTAGGTTGGTACCTTAGGTAAGTAAGGCCTTGAGTAAGGCCTCAGGCATGGCCCGGTGCCTTCACATGTGAGTACCTACTAGTAGGTAGCAAACTCTAGCTTGACCAAACACAAATTCCTCCTTCAACTTCTTCTGTTTAAGCCTGAACTCACCCAGTCAATAAGAAAAACTCGTACTCGTTTGGAGGGTGGCAAGCAACGTATTCATTCATTCATTCATTCATTCATTCATTCATTCATTCATTCATTCATTCATTCATTCATTCATTCATTCATCCATTCTCGTATTACTGCCAAGTCCAAGCTCGCCAGAAACAGCTCAACTGAAACGCCCACCACCGGTCTCCTACCCACATTGGCAACCATCTCCTCAAGCGCCCATCCGTCATCCAACCACCTCACCACACTTCGCTTTGTGGCTTGCGCCCTTGCAGAAGATCCCCACTCCGACACTTAGAGCGACTGCAGGAACAGCGCCATCAAGCAAGCACTAAAACTCCAAGTATTGAAGCCACCGGCCGCCGTTCCAGGAACGCGCAAACTCTGTCCGAGGAGATACTTACAAGCCATGGGCGATAACACCCTTCTCAACGGTACCCAAGCATTCATCTATTCCCGACCCGACAGGCTATATTCATCTGGCCGTCGAAACTCCGTATCGCACCGTACCGAGGCCCACCTCGTCTGTGTGAAGCGTTCTCGACTTTTCTAAACCTTTACAAGAGGGGCTGGCACAGTATCAGTCTCCTGCTGGGAACGAGGTTTTTCGCACTCTTTTATGGCCCCTTTCCTACCATGGAAGCTGCTAGCAATGCGTCCTGTCTGATGGCTGACAGACATCGTGGATCCCTCTGTACTCGTTGCCCATGTACCGCACAAACTCTGAATCCTTCGGCCCAAACTGCGTCTGGAATGCTGGTAGTGGTTTACCCCGTGCTTGCTCACCTTATTCCGACGACGTCCACCCCCGACCCCAAACCCAGACCTCGAACTTAACGTGACTGAGCGCCTGAGGGTCCTCGCAACGTTATTGGCGCTATTGCCAATTGCTTACACCTCCTGCCGAGGTCAGTTTGATTTACCTGAAAAACACTTGTGCCTCTGCGAATGGTCCTAAACGCGCAGCAAAGAAAATCTCTAGCGAGCTAACAAACTGTCGGCTCCAGTAGGCCCCCGATAGAACCTGACCTATTACCCAACTCCTCGGGACTGTCCCAGATGCCACGTTTGCTGCCTTTGCCGTTTATGTGCTGGCATCGTCCAGGTGAAACGGGCTACGGTCACGAGCCGAAATTGCACCCGCCTTCTGAATCCACCCTCCGAGCCCGCTTCCAGCCACACCAGCCAACCACAACCTCCCAAGCCCTTGTTTCGTCTCGTCTTCCCTGAGTTCTCTCACGCAAGCCGCCGGATGAGCGTCCAAGGGGAAAAGCTTGTCTGTTCTAGCGTATCGCTCAACCTTCCAAAGCGCCAGCGCCTTGGTGATCCGGTCTCCGATCGCGAGATGGGAGTGCTGATCACTGGATCACAACTCCCGAGGGTTGGCAGATTGCCGCTCGCGGGTAACGAATTTTGCTAACTATCAATCTCTCTCGTGCATGCTGCAGCACCTCAATCACATTTTCTATCTATTGAAGGGCTAGGAATAGCAATTGAGAGCCGCCGCGCCGCAACTGAGCTGCCAGGCCCAGCGCTTGCAACTTTCGAGTCGCGCTGCTTGACGCTACTCTACCTGTCGCGCACCAACAAAAGCCCTGCCTACTAAGTGCCTCACCTAGTATATATGGACTGGATGTCCTAGGCGCGCGCATTCTTAATGGGGCACACAACTCTTCGGCATGTCGCATGCGCTCAGCTGGAGGCCGCCGTTGGTAGCATCCAGGTCAAGTACCCGCCAGCGCCAAAATAGTCTACATTGCTTTGCCGCCATCCAAACCAACGTGGCCGGCAAGGAGTTGCCAGAGAGGACTTTCTAGATAAGTATCCCTTTGGACTCCACTAGGAAAAAATTTGAAGTTGCGCCCAGGTGCATATGCGTACGTCACTTGTTTGCTTGTTGGTGTCGACCAACTGGGACATGTTTGTCTGTCCGTCTCAGCAGTCGAGATGATTCCTTCGTACAAGGACCTTGCAAGCAAGGGACCAGGACCCTGGACACCCGCCTGAGGTTGTGATGACTGGGATCACTAAGATGGCCCTGCCTCTAATACTACCTACGTCACTGCCAAACCAATCCATGCCTTTATTTTGAGGATTACCACAAGTGTTTCTCGGCGTGGTGACGATTGAGCAGTGAAGATGCAACACTCTCTATTGAGAATTCATCAGTACTCGTAATAGATATTCAGACGGATTACACCCCTGTAACACCAGCCGCCGTGGAACGTAGATACTCCTACGAAATGGAACCTGGCATCCAACACCTTTGATTGGTAAGAGCAAAAACGATGCTGTCGCGCTCCGTAATCAATTGGGACATCTAATTTTTTTCTGGGGTGCCATGCTTTCACTACACTGTAGCTGAATTTAACCACTACGATCCTTCAAAAGATTTGTGCCTATATCCTTCCAGGTCAAACCCTTGAAGTAACGTGTGTGCGTGATCTGAAAATGATGATAGGGCCAGTAATAGAGTGATAAGGCCTGTAGTATTCACCATAGTGGCCCCGATAGCGGCCCTGACAGAAAACCTCATAGCTATTAGTATCTAGCATAGTACCTGGACTTTATGGGTGCTCGTACTTTCAGGATCCTAGTTAGTATTCCAGAAACATAAGCCTAACACTAACATGATAGCTTTACCAACTACTAAGTAGAAGTATCGCTATATGCTGCTATTCGAACCACTGAAGAGTCACTACAAAAGCTGCTATTGGGGCCGCTGTGAGGACTGCTATTGGCCTGAAGCCTCTTTTCTTCTATAAGCTATTTGTACGATTTACCTAGCTACTACTAGTAGTACTAAATCAAACCGCAAGAAGTTCCTTGTTAACCAAAGGGGGGTTGCTTGATACCTGAGTAACGAACCCTTTGTTAAAGCCTTATAGTGATGCAGCTCAACTTATTATCCCATTCCTGTTTACGTAATAAACCATTGATCGAATATCTTCACTAACCACCTACTATGCCTTAAGGAGGTGAGGCTGCACCGACTGCATTTTCCAGTGCGCCACGTAGCACATGATCATTAGCCCGGTTAGCCTTACGTCAGGCTCTGCCTGGAAACCGAATGAAGCTGACCATCACAATACTTCCCATTGTCACATCTAAGCTCATCACGAAATGGCAGCTGCGTTGATGTCCGGTAGCCTCGGCGATGTAATCAAACTCTATTCTCTCGCTATTGAACTCGGCCGGGCAGTGGGCGTCGGGCGCGGGTCAGCTGGTGAGAGCGCCAAAGAGTATCAGCAAATTCGCGGCGAGCTCGACAATTTCACCCAGATTTTGATCCAAGTAATGGCCATTATCCTTCTTTTAATGATAACATAGATCTTTTATGGCTAAATTAATATCGTACAGGTAATCACAACATACAAACAGCACGAACGCTCGCCGTACCTTGAAGAGATCGATAAGATTTTGAAAGCGGTTGTCCACGAATGCACATCCCTGATTGAAGATACACTAGGTGGCTTCCAGTCACAATACGGAGACAGCCTTAGCGTTGGAGGCTCGGGAACAAAGAGAAAAGATATACCGAAGCGTATCAAATGGCCCGTGAGAGAAAAGGGAAAACTGCCCATTCTTCGTGCTAAGCTGCAGTACGGGGTGCAAAGACTATCCTTAATCACAAGTCTTGCAGCGCAGTAAGATCTTTCTGTCTACCCAGCTGCTTAACATAATCATTGGTTCTTGGACTGATTTATTTTCGTCATAGGAAATCCGCTCGAGCTGACAATGCGAGTGTGCTCACCCGACTCGATCACACCCAACAACTAGTAGCGGAGTTATATACCAGCCAGGAAGAACTACATAAGTCCGTGGAAGAGCACCGAGAAGCAGATCAGCAGCAGGAAGAGAGGATTTCGCTAAACCTGAAGCACTTGCAAGAACTTGTTGTACATGTCTCAAGAGATGTCATCAACCTCCGTGTCGCAGCTTTTGATTCCTTGTCTCTTCGCAGACTGGACCCCACAAGAGAACTGCCTGTTACCGTAGAGGATGCTCTAGGGCGTCAGCTGGAGATCCCTGCTGGATGGATAGATGTCATTGAGTGGGAGGTAAGTCTTAGATTAAGATTCTTTGAACCTGCCTAACCGGAGTTACACCTTAGGTCTTGAATAGCCTGTTGAAAGGTAAATTTAAAGGTCAGAGGGGTCACGAAAAGGTCTTGAAACACGAGTACGCTCTAGAAGACAGCGCATCCGGAAGAGATCTAAAACCAGAAGTCCCACTCTACCATTGTTTGCGAAGAGGCATGAAGATTAACATGAGCATGGTATTCTTGGCCGATGCTGTTATTGTTGGTGCTTGTCCCCGCTGCCAAACAGAGACAGACGCCCCCGAAAACACCACTGTTCAATGGTACGTACTGAGCCTAATAATTAGAGATATGGGACTAGCTAATATGGGATAGTAACGTACCGGCCTGCGGGATGTGGTTTCGCATGCAAAAGCAGGTTGGGAAGGCTTCGGGTGCCGATCCTGCTACACATACAGGAGGTACCAATCAAAATCGGGTGGCTGAAGGAACCTCGATTGTGACAAGTATACCTGTTGAACCAGGTGATTTCCAACGTGTAAGGCTTTTGAATTTGGTGAAGCCAGAAAAACGTCGAAGGTCCTTTATTTTAAGAGGTTGATAGAGTGGGCTAATCCTAGGCCTTCTGAAGAGACAAAAGTTTGGATCAAGCTTATATCTATTCCTCCTTTGATATAGAGCGCCCCTATTTGTGGAAGGCTTAGGGATATGGCTTCCTATTATGAGATATTTCTCATTGGACCTAAGTCTACAAGGCTACCTCCGTCAAGGGGGGAGGTTCTTGGAGGAGGATGGGCTAGTTTAAGTCCTATAACCAGACATAATGTTTATGATAAGTATTCATATCTATAGATTAGATCACAATCTGGGGCGTTACTAGGCATGTTCCCCCTCTAACTAAATATCTCCCCCTTCTACTCAAGAATATGTCTTATCCATACTGCAGTTAGCTAATAAGGTTGATCCTGGAGGAACTGCTAGGTGTGTTCGCGGAACATGTCTTATCATAAACACGTAGCCATAGCCCTAGGATGAATAAAGGCCTTAGTGATCATTAACATAGTGCCGGCCATGATGCTAGTTTGTAGGCTCCACGACCGGTCTTTGAAGTTACCAAATCGGCTATTAAAAACGACTCTACATAGTATTTTAACGCATAAGACTACTAAGAATTAAAATAAGGGAAAAATTTTTTTTATTGATTTATATTTGATATTATATTCCTGTCAGGATGTCCTCGGCTGAGATGGGAGTCTTGAACTTGTTAAAATCAAAGCCTTCCACTTGCCGCGCCCCCTTGGGCATATCCTCAGTGCGGCGGGGGACGGGGCATCTTGGGTAGCATTTTTCAAGAGAAAGACTGTTACGACCGGCCAGAAGCCATGCTCATATATAACTATGGTCAATGCCATGCTTATGAAGAGCTTTGTAGAAGAGTCGGGAGTATCAGCGAAGCCCCAAAGGGTAGCGCCGCTACAAACTGCACGTGGAAATAGTGAGGATAGCATTGCGCGGCCATGCGCTGAAGCCCATCTAGATCGTCAGGTCATTATCAGCCCCGTCTACATTAGCCGACTTTCGCGGGGTCACATAGGAGCCGGAAACGTTACCCCTTCACGGGGCCGCATTTATATGAGAGAAATGTTCTGCAATAAATGCATAACTAAGTTGAAACCAATCCTTATTCTCACAGCTAACCAATTTACCAGGATAGTATTATAGCAGCGTCTAGCATTTAGCTTTGATTGTTCATATTATCGGGCTTTGTTAAAAGCTAAATTCTTAAGATTCTTTGAGCTAATAATCTGAAGGTGATTTAGGGGTGGGGGGAGGGGAGCATGGGTGGGTTGGATTTGGATACGTTGAAGGAAATGCTCCGAAATACTAGCTCGGGAGTTCGTTCCCGGCCTTGACACGCGACCGCGATATTGCCTATTGCTCAGACATAGTATCCTGGGTTTCTCTATAGCATCAGTGGATATTCACACAATGAATCTCCTGATCTATGGTTCCCAATCCTCAGACTAATAGGGTTAAGGGTTGAAGTAGCTGTTATGCAGATCCATGCCCCACAAAAGTCAGCACGCCGGGCTGTCGCTCCTCCAAGCCCCCGGTGGCCCGACGGGGTTATCAGCTTATGTACATGCCATCTTTTCATTCGCTTCCTCGTTCATACTAGTTTACGTATTGAGGTTGCTCCGGGCCTAGGCACAATTATGCCGCGCAAAGCCAAGGAGTACGCTACGGCGTAAGCCTTATACGGAGTAAGCTGAGCACACAGGGATTACTACGATTAGCGGTCTACCTATGCCCAAGCTAGGTTTCTATTCAGACCTTAAAGTAACGTGTCACCGCCGCTTTCGATCACTATGTCTTCACATGTATACATACCCTTTTCTTTCTGACGGAGCTAACCAGTACATGCAAGTCAAGTCACCAACTAATACAAACATGCCTTCAGAAACTAAGTCTCCTGCAAAGCAGGTGTTGATCTTGGACAACCCTCGCAATCGATCTCACCTCTTCTACCGTATGCTAGCGACATACCCAGAGTTCAGGACGCATTACCATCCCTACATGAACGCAAATACCTTGGGCCCTGACAGAATATACAAGGATATTAAAGAGGGCAATGAAGAACGCGAAAGACTCGCAAAGGAGTCCTGGGAGCCTATGTGCTCGGACGAGTACACTCTTTCAGAGGCCCAACGGGCCATGATCCAAGCTATGAGCGATATTGAGAAAGAAGGAAAGATATTCTTGGGCAACGAGCATTGCTGCTATGTGATGCAACGAGAATTTATACTTAATCACATTAAGAGTCGCCAATTGGACTTTGGTAATCCCGCCGCCTTGCCCTCCAACCCAACGTATTACCCGGATGCCCTTTGGAATGACTCCCACAAGATTGTGGTCATACGCCATCCAGCTCTCGCGCTTCCTTCGCTCTACCGCTCCTTGATTGCCTCTCCGGCGTTGGCGAACTTGGATCCAATCGAAGGCATGTCCTTCTTGTTGGGAACGCTAGGTTGGTGCCGGCTCCTGTTTGAGAAGCTGCAGAGCGAAGGCCGCACGCCACTCGTGGTGGACGGTGAGGATATCTGCTCGCGCACGGGCGAAGTGATCCAGGGCGTTTGTGACCACCTTGGTCTGGATGCTTCTCAAATGAGCGATACCTGGACGCCTTGGGGGAAAGAGATTCTTGATCATGCCCATCCCCTTTTCACTGAGATGACGAGGGTGATGTGGGAAAGCAACGGTGTCAAGAAGAGTGAGGTTAGTTATTCGAGGTTGCTTCCACACTTTTGCAAATCAACGTGTACTAATGATTCCACAACATTACAGCCAAAGCCTGTCAGTATTGACCAGGCTGTTAGCAGCATGGAGGCAGAATTCGGCGCGGATATAGCCGCTAAAATGAGGATTGCTATTGAGGGAGAGATGGATAACTACCGTTTCCTGGAGCAATTCAAGATGTAATAGATTGATACCTGAGAATCTTGGAGGGCCATGTGCGCTGATCCGGGGTGGCATCCATCACCATTGGGCGGCGAGGTCGCTGCATAATCTAAGCCCACAGGCATTACACTCTGATTCCTCGAGAAATAGTTCATCCGTCGTAACTGCGCCTTCGAGCCGTCAACTTCTGAGCCAAGTTATACTCTCGCCGGACCATCGGACCACTTAGACACGGATGGGAGATACCTCACTTTCAAGCCGCGCAGGGTGTTGACAGGGTAAAGGGGTTTCGTTGCGTAAGCATCCTGTAACGTTGAGCGGGAACATTGTCGAGGTTTTTCTTGTATTCTGCGTCTGGAGCCAGTCGTGATTGATGGCAATAAAGGCTAGGTCAATCTGCTGATGACGGCACTTGCGAATCACTCCCACAAAACAAGAGACCGAGACTATCTTTTCCCGTAGGTCTCATTGATAGAGTATAGACAGAACATATTTATGGTACTAAGGTACCTTTACCTTAGCTTGTCAATTTGCACACTGCTCACCCTGAAGCACTCTCCTGGCAGTAACCATGCTAGACACGGATACACTTAGACTAAAAGGTAACCTAACGTCATCCCAGCTATGACAACCTTGCGCACGCCACAGCCGTCGGGCGTTGAAACCCACCTGCTCGCACCGTTGGCAAGTAATAGAAAGCATAATTACAAATAACCTGCACGACAGTCAATAGCTCACTGCTGCTGCCTTCAGGGCTGAACGCCTCCCTATGATGCGCTTTGTGCATGTCCACAACGGGTGGGTGGGCGTACCAAGTCTCACGCACATGTGCAGTATGTAGTATGCGGTACGCCATCTGCATCAAAATAAAAATAGCCACACGAAGGGAGACAAATTGAGGTGTGAGAGTCTTACAAGTAAGAACGACTCATGGTTTGTTAGGTCATCGGTCAACGATTGGGCCAGCGTATATGAAGGGTGCGCACCTCATTTCTTCTGGTCGCATTGGGACTAAGATGACGCGGGGGAAGAAGAACGCTTTCCGGCAGTGGTACCCTGGCCTTAGCTTTTACGGCCCGGCCGTACTCAACGAGCGAAAAGAGGGAATAAGTTGATATTATTAAGTAGTGGTTTGCTCAGGTTCACGACAATGGGTCGTAGACTCAACTCGTAGGCCTAGCAGTAATAACAGATGTAAGGTAGTAGTACTAAGTCTCGTAGTAACCAGTGGGGAGAATGGCGGGACTGGCCCTGAAAACTCCTGACCCGCGCCCCTGGAAGGCGGGGAATTTGCCCAGGGAAAAGGGCATCAGTTCAGTGGGGGCGTCCAATGGAACCAATTCAACCAACAGCATTGAGAGCTACCATTAGTACCTACCTTACCTTGGGTAAGGCAACGCCCGATAGCCGAAGTCGGGCAAGGGAAGGGTACCAGAAGTAATTAGAAGGGCGCACGGCGGGGTTCTTTTGACGCCCGCCTTCAGTCAGTTGCTTTGCTTTTTGCGCATCTAATTAGTCTGGAGAATGGATGCCCGGGCCGGTTGAGATACCATGATAGTCAAAGGGTTGCTTTCTGTTCTGCCGTGATAGGTAGAAATGACGAGCCACCCAGCTGCTTGTAACATACTGACTGGGTGACCGGCATCTTACTGCATCACTTCGGCTTGTTTAAAACAGCCGTCTTGCAGTCCGATGAGGTAAGTTCCACCGAGCTGAAAATCAGCCCTGCTAGGCTCCCTGTTCCATTTCCATGTACTATATACTAGTTCGAAAGGTTGTGCAAGGCATGCGAGTGCGAATCAACCCGCGGTTCCACGCACCACCCACGCGGAGAGACCCTTTTCACGCCAAGGTTTGCAATGGTTGGAATGGAGGGCACCGGCACTAATTGGATGAAAGCCACCTAGGTACTGCTTGTAGATAGAAAGGTCATAACGTATGCCGTGAATCGGTGTAGACAAAGGCGGCACATTAATCGCCCGCTTCACTGCCACCATTACCGGTTCCAACGTCGTGGTCTGGTCTATGACTCTACGCCGCGTTGCGTCGCGTCTTCAAGTTCACCAGGATGCTGTTCAGGACTTATCGTCGCGATCGTGGACCCATCCGCCATCCTAGAAGATGATCGTCAGTCTAGGATATTGGGGGTATGATCCTAGACGGGCATCCCCGGTGAGGATCAACCCGGGGCCTTCCACGTGACGGGGCGTCTTGTCTTAGTTTCGCGTCATTAGCTCGCTCGAATTGCAGTCTAGCTTAGCTTGTTTTCTGTGTTGGCTTGGAGGGTGGGTGGTCCATTCATTCGTCAAATAAGTAAGACCTGGCTGCCACTCCAAGCCTTACTTACTAGTTCGACACATAGACTAGGCACCCATCCGAGTTTATGATTTCAATGGGTTCCTGTGCCGATGGGTATCAGTTCAATATATTCCCTGTACTCTTTTCCCTCATTCACCTAGATGTATCTTCCGCCATCTTAAATTCACAAGCGACGTGAAGAACATTGGACTTGTTTTCAACCCGGAGGAGCTATTAGGCCCCCGCGACAACGACAATTGACACGCCAAATCGAAGCAGCTATCCATACAAGTCAGCTCTCAACACCCAAGCATTATGGATCTACCTCATCAGTTCTCCCCATCCCTGCTCGCCTACCCCGAGCCTGGCGAGTTCGACTACAACGCCTTCTTACAGCCACCAGATGACTTCAGCTTCCAGCAAAATAATGCGCATGGCATCGGCTCACCACTCCCCACTCGTCCCTCTCCGGTGCAAATCGAGGGTCCACGGATGGCGGCCACCTTCTCTGACTCGTCTGGGAACAAGGCCACGCCGCCCAGCTCCGATAACAACAATGCCAACAGGAGTGTAAGTCGCGAGCTAGTCCAGCAGACGCCGACGCAGAAGCAACGCCTGGAGAGAAGGGGTCACACGAAGAGTCGTAGGGGATGCTACAATTGCAAGAGGAGGCGTATTAAGGTGAGAGCTTGCTCTTTAACCCTTGCTAATTGGTTTGGAGTTTCTAACATGGGCTTGGGAAAATGATAGTGCCAGGAGACGCATCCCGCTTGTGGTCATTGCGTCAAGACGGGCCTGAAGTGTGAATACCCTTCACTGCCCCAGATCACTCACCAGGTACGCCCACATCGACCATAATATCCCTAATTTAAGTTGGTGAAGCCCCGAAACTGATTCATCTGGCCAGCCCCATCATCAGATCCCTCTGTTCAGCCTTCAAGACATGCGTTTCTTCCAGCACTTCTTGACGCACTGCTATCCCCACCACCCTCTTAAGCAGGAGGAAGTCTGGACTCATGAGGTACCTTGCATCGCGCACAATGTAGGCCTCTCTCTCTCTCTCTCTGACTCTCCTTCCTTTTTTTGGAAACCCAAGCAATGGCATGAGCGAGGAACTGACAATACTTAGCATGAATTTCTCATGCATGCCATCCTAGGATTCGCCGCCTCAGAGCTCCTCTCTACCGATAGCAGTCTTGTTGCTGCAGCCATGGACCATCGCGTTAAAGCCATCAAAGCCATCAAGAAGCGTCTCGCCGAGGCTTCCAAGACAAGTACGACTCATGAAGAGGCTAACGCGCTGGTCGCTACCTGCTTCGCTCTCACATTCCAATCGGTTAGTTTAGAGGACGGCATGGCCGAGTACATGACCTTCATCCGTGGGATTGTCATTGTCGGTATGCAGATGATGTTCAAGGGAATTAAGCCCATCTTTACTACTATGTTCGAGGAAGAATCGGATGAACTGTTGGCTCCATTAATGGAAACGTTGCCATTGATTGAGCGTGGCTGGGCTGATGCAGCTTTCGAGGCCATATCGAATTTGAGGCCACTGTGTGTCGAGCCGGTTGAGATTGAGTATCAGGAGAAGCTCATAGCCATTGTGCAGAAGCTATACATCAACTCCTGGACTGGTATGTTTTCTTGCCAGGCTATACGTTTGTCTATTCCTTTGTCGTCTGGAGTTTTGTGCTAACGGATGCTCTGTTTTAGCATACAAGGCGCATACTCAGCAATACGCCTGGTGGATGATGCTGCCACATAACGTCTTCCAAGAGCTCATCAGCCCCGGCAATCAAGTCATCATGCTCCTGCATGCGCACTGGATCTCACTCGCCCAGATTATGACATTCATCACGGCACAGGAGAACGAACTGCGCGCGAAGCAGCCTCCTGAAACTGATAAGCCCATTGACCCAGGCTTCATTCGCTGGTTGCGCTACCTCAACGCGCGTATCGACTATGAACACCAGATCTACAATCAGTGGCCGATGTGGGTGGACCAGCAGCTGGAGAGGGATATTTCTTTCTTTGGTAAGGCTCGATGAGAATAGGCCATGGCCTTTCTCGGGAATTTTTAAAAAATCTACGTACACGATGAGGCTATGGGACGCCAGAATGAGCTCCGGAGCCGGTTGGATTCCTAGCGTGGCGTTTGATACCCATGGATCGGGCGAATGTTGAGATTGAATGAATGAATTCGAAGAAGAAAAGACGAGAGATAAAAAGGAAGAACGTCTGTGTTGGAATTTTCTGATACTTTAGTTACAAAACTCTACTTTTACTCTAACTCGTGTCGTTAATCGAGATGAGCTTATCATGCTATTAAAAAAAGATTGAACTTGCCATTCACATATGCTACTGTCAACAGAAGCATGTATGGAAGGTACGCCCTACCGAGGATTTCTAGAATGATACTAGAGAATAACCTAAATGATTGCCCATCAACGTAGAACGGCAAATCTGTGCCTAGCGCTTGGTGGCGTCATTGCAATTGATATCATGTCACAAAGCTCATGTCTCTCATGAGGCTGCCTGTTGTTGCCCGTGCGTTACAAGAGACGACTAGCTCATTCCGCGTGGCTTTGAACTTTAAGTGCCATGCGAGGCAGCAGAGAAAGGGAGACGAGGAATACGACGAGGACCTGCGCCACGCCCAAAATCGAGCACCGAATGAACTGTTAGTCCTTCGGGGCGTAGAAGGAGGTAGGAGGACGCCATCAGGTCAGGCAGAGCATGGGAATGTCCCGGCTATCGCTTGGCGCGTGTTAGATGTGGAGAATACGTTTCTCGCGTTGGTCGTATTCATCGTACATACAACTATGTGGGGCTACGGCATTCCCTAAGCCTGATCTCACCTCGTCGGTGATAGGGCTGACTCTGGGCTTGTGGGGGGATACTAAGGGGGGCGCTTCCGTTTTGGTGGGAGACCAATCGGGGCGTAGGCGTAGAGTGGCGCATGGTGTCCTTGCCGGGCGATCAAGCCGTATATCTCGGGTTTGACATGTTTGGTGGCTTTTGAAAGTGCATCATGGGGTATTACAGGGATTGATGAAGGTATTGACGATGGAAACTCATGAGTATAAAGAATGTTGAATTCCTCTGGAGTCTTTGATGGGTTAATGAATCAAATCATCAACATAATCAATAATCTTGATCAAACTCGGAACAATATACAGCACAGAAGTAAATTGAATACTTCGTTTTAAAGCACTTACACAATTTGCTTACTTTACGCCTTCGCTTTTACCTTTACTTAACACTACATCAAAATAACCATGTCCACCAAAGTACAATCACCATCCTTTGGAAAGGAGCCTCTCACAAGCGAGGTCTCTCTTCCTCCTGCCTACGAGCCTGGCCAACATACGGAGCTCGATGCTCTCTCAAATGTGTCTTCCAGCTCCTCGCTGCCGCCGCAGTACGAGAGTATCACTCCCGACACAACTACCGCCAGCGACTTCTGCCCTACGCTTCATTATCAAGTCGAGGCTCCTGGTATCCCCTGGCTTCGCATCCCAACCCCGACAAAGCCGTATCCCATCCCCGTCTACGCCGTATCACCGACAGGTGCCATCGGGGAGAAGGTTTACGATTCTATCCGTCCCGAGCGCAGATCAAACAGCTGCAACCTTTACCACAAGGACTCTGGCGATGCACCCGTCTGCACAACCAACTACCGCTTCGGACCCGGCAAGCCACCTCTGATCCGCCTACTCAACTCTAGCAGCACTGAATCCAAAACCGCCAGCAGCAGTCAACTCGGCAAGGAGCATCCAGCCCTTCGCGCTGGCGAAGAGCAGTTCGAAGTCCTCAGCCGCGGCTGCACCACCCGCGCTATATCCATCCGCACACACCTAGGCACCTTCCAATGGCGCTACGCCAACAAGCACGAGCGTCGCGCCGCCAACGCAGACAGCCTGGTTGTACTCGAGCGCATCACCACAGTAGCTCTAGCTGGCGGGAAACAGGAGGAACGATACCAGCGGGTGGCGCAGTTGGTGAGGAATGAGGAGTACCGCTCAGACGGGACGGGGAAGAGCACAGCAGGAAATGGTGGGAGGTTGATGATGGATCTGAGGGAGTGGATGGATGGGAAAGAGGATAAGAAGCAGATGGAGACGTTTATCGTGGCAAGCTGTATCGTGGTGTTGAAGAGGGAGGTTGATCGCAGGAGGCTGCAGCAGGCTATGATTATTGCTGGAGGTGCTAGCGGTGGGTCTTAAATGCCCTTATTCGTTTGTTTGAGGTTCCTTTTGTATTATAGATGATACCATTGCTTTCCTTAGGGCTCTTTGCTAGTTAGACTGCCAATTGAATTCGTTCTTACCAACGGCTATATTGACCAGCAGTGAATGCTCCATGTGAGTGTGCTTGCAAGTGAAGTAGAGGATTGAAGCCCCCAGACGCGAGTCTTCCAATGAAGATAAATTGCGTTCAATTGACACATTAATCTCTGTCTTGATGCAGAATGGGCTTCAAAAACACCGATTCGAAGCTTGATTTTGTTTACCACAAGCCCGGCAGCAATGTGTTTGCAGGTGATATGAGTGTTGGCGGATTGATGCCTTTGGTGATGGTCTCTGCTGCACGTGACCTCGGCAACAATTGGGAGAAGTTGATGCCTCAGGCCCCACTTTGGCCTCCCGACACTGCTCAATCCTGCCGGTGGTCAATTGAGCAAAAGAACCAACTACCAACTACAACACCTCCAACACCGCCAAAATGACTGCTGCGTGGAAAGCTGCCGGCCTGACGTACGTCAATTGATTCTTCCCGATCTGATCGTCGCTCCCATTTCGTCGCGTCGGCTGGTCTACCCGGTGCGGACTAGAAAACTAACCCCTTCGAATAGCTACAACCGCTACCTGGCCATCGCGGCCCGCACCATGCGCCGAAGCTTGAAGGAGGACAAGCGTATCATTGCTGAGCGCCGTGGCGAGACTGAGCTTCGCTTCGTTAAGTGGCAGGTAAGGACGAATCTTCCCCCGACGCGAAAAGCGAAAACATTCGGATCGGAGACGGATGGCTGACGGGTTAATTACCTCAACAGAACGGCAAGCCCGGCGAGGCCCAGGACCTCGAGAAGGCCAACCTCAACAAGATGGCTGAGCAGGCCTCCTAAATTCGCTCGAAATTGGAAAGCATGAGGGGGGAATCAAGAGGGGATTAGATGCATAGAGCGGGTTGGTGGAAGGACCGAGGAGCTTTGTTGGACATGTTGATTGCGTACGCATTCGACTGCACTGTACCATAGACGGTTGCGACAATATAATCAAGATACCGCTAGATCCTAAGCCGACATCTTGATGGCTTTACGAGCGACAGCGTGACACCTCAGTATGGGGGTTTTCGGAAGAGGATGCTTTCCATGCGTCCGACAAGGCCCTCAAGTCGTGACCCGCAATTGGCGTCCAAGGTCAATCGACAACTTGAAGAAGCTGCTCATTTAACAAGACTTGTAATATCGTAGAGTTTGACGTCTCTGTGAACAATCACTCCTGCTGCCAAGTGGTGGTTGAACTTTTGCGTGCCGCGTCAGTTTGTCGGGTAACCACCTCTACTCTACAACTACGGGCTGTGGTGAAGTACCGACCCCTCGGTAAACAACCGCTCTGAAGTGACTTTGAACCCACACACGACCACGCATCTCCTCCAGCTTTGCACGTTGCACCAAAGCCTGAAGATTTCGACTCCATCTAGATATCCCACTTATGAAGGCAACGTGGCTCATCTGCCCGGCCCATCAAGATGGCCTACGATTTTGGCATAGGCGTCCCAGACGGTCGGTGCCCCAAAACCCTGTATTACACATATTCCTAGTAGCTCCCACCGCTGACTCAACGCTCTAGAGATATCTAAGCTTTCGCTTGGCCAGGGCTCTCAGTCAGAAAACACCAAAGCTCCTGGGCTAGAGATGAAGGGAATCGTCACCGTGGATATCACACAGAAATTTTCTACTGCCTCGAAAGGTAGGCTGTAGCACCTCACACCCCACCGTTCTCGCTCCCTGGCATCTCAGAAGCTAACGAAGCTTTTCAGCGCTGGAACCTGGAGAGGTAGTCAAGGATGGCTTTTTCACGCTTTTTGAGTCTGTTGGCGCTCTGGAGGTATGCTAGTTTGCGTTGTTGGTGCTGCTGCCAAGCTTCCCGAATTTCGCTGATCGACAGCAGATCATGGATCCTAAGATGGACAGCGGCTGCGTGAAGCCCGGCGATGAGTTCGAGGAGCTGTACGATGTTTCTAAGCCGCTTCTTCCGGAAGAGGTTCTTGGGATAATCGATCAGCTCATTTGCCATGAGGTTAGAGAAGAAAATTATTATTTCTTTGGTGGGAGCTCATGCTAAAATTCACTAGATGTCGTGGCACCTGGGTTATCCCCTTTCTCAGACGGTTTTCACGAGTGTTTACGTCGAGGCTTTGCTTATGCCAGACCCCACTAGCATCAGTCAAGCAAAGTTTGTACGAAATGGGGACGAGGCGGCCAATGATCAACCCATGCTGCAGGTTCTGAGGGCGTATTGCCTGGGTATGCTGAAGGCCTGCGGATATGTTAATGATCGGGTTAGATCAGAGCACTCTTATGAGGTGAGGATCCCAAGGCACGACAAAAAGTAACGTGATACAGCTGACACCGGTCTTAGGAAGAAGACTTTGTGACGAACACATACAACCGAACTTTACTCTCTAACATTCCTACACATCATATCCGGAAGGTCATCGAGGATGCCTTAGGTCTCCTTAAGCGTCAAGAGGGAGTCGTGAGTAAGGAAGTGATTGACGCACTAAGTAGTCGATTAAGATTTAGAGACATCTTCCTGTTAGCGGCAGAATGTCCTGCCTTTGTCGACGATCCCGATGTGGCCCAAAAACCTTGGATCGACGGCATTCGCATTCTGCCTGAACTTCAATCTACACACCATCTTGGACAAGCTGTGGATGAGTCCTTCAGCGCTAAGTTGCAACGGAAGCTTGCGAGCACCATCCCTCCGCGTCCTATTGTGCAGTTGAGCTTCGACGATGCATTTGGTCACTTGTCTCGGCTGTTTCAAGACGGCCAAGAAGTGATTAACGTCCTCCATTATACGGACTCACAATGTCTCCAGGTATGTCACTTAATGCTATGCGGCTAAACACTTTACTTACAAAACTTGCAGACATTTGTATATCACTTCCAGGCGAAGAAGCCGCAGCCACTAGTTTACGTGCGGACTTTGTTACAGACGTTCCTCTTTGATGCCATGGAGATGTTGGGAAATATGAGCATCCGGCAGATCCTTGACGATGACTTCGGCATCGTGACGTTACCGGCAAGCCCTTTCTTGGACCGAGCTAACGATGAGATCGAAGCTACACAAGATCCTCGATTCGCCATTGCTCAGTACATGGAGTTGTTCAGGCAAAAAGCTGCCCAGCCCTTTTTGGACATCTTACGCACGTTTTGTCAAAATCGATGCCGAGTCAGGAGAACTCTTTGTCATATCATCCGTTCGTGGGATAGCTTACAAGCTGATGCCGAAGAGATGGACCAGATGCTCCATGGCAAGACGCAGGACCTGCTCAACAAAGGCTTGAACTTCCTCTCTAACACAGCTGTCCCCGGTGAGAACTCTTGGTCATTATCGGCCTGGACGTATCTTTACAAGCTGCGGCAGATGGAATGGATCGTGCAGCTGGGCTTTGAGCTGGAAGTCTATCAGCCTGACGAGTTGGCTGGGATGTACTGGTATCTGCATTACCTATCGAAAATCCGGCTTGAATACGCACCCAGGATCAAATCATTCATTGTTGCGAGGGCCGAAGAAGTCCGCGCCCAGAAGGGTGCCAACCCTGCAGCTGAGAAGCAGCTGCAAAGGGCACTAGCTTTCATCAAGCTGTCATTATTGGATGCGGCTGTCACATGGGAATTATCGGACGCACTGTCCTGCATCTACACGGTCCTGGGTCGCTTAGGTCTCGTGAAAAAGCCGCCTCGGCCTTACAGCAACGATGAGCTGCGGTACGAGCTGCGCATGAAACCTTTTGCACCCATTGGCATACCCGAGCTGCCTTCTTTCCAGGAGTTTACCACACAAACGGAGCAATCGGATTGTAGCACAGAAGAAATCCTCGCCGTGGCAGCAAAGGCGCTGACCGGCGTTAAAAAAGGGTTCGAAACGCTCAGCAAGCTATCTCCTGAGGAGTCATTCTCGGTAGGATCTCATGAGCGATGGAAAGCCTCAATTAAGAGCGGGCTCAAATCCTGTATTGCCATGGGACTCGTCGTATCAACGCTACAGAAAGCCTTTGAATCAAGCAAAGATGGCGGGGAGATTAAACTAAAGGCGGAAGTGCCGACCCCAGACGATCGATATCACGACTGGTGGATCGTTCCCAAACTAACACCAACCCCTTAGAATATCCTAGGGGGGACCTATATATTTCTGTTGCTAATTCATTTGAATGAGTACTAAATGTACAAACAATTTTTGAGATTCAAGGGAGCAGTATCCCAAAGTATGTGAGGCTCAACGTTGAACCTTGCCCATAATTGGCGTCAGCCGTAGAGAATCGTATCCTAATAATAAGAGGATTTTGGGTATCTTCAACCTGCCAGAGGTGGGAGTTGTGATGTTTCGGGATGCTTTCATCGCACAACACGATATTCACCCCGTGTTTCTGTATTTGTGCTTACGCGTCATAACCAGCCTACAAGTTTAGGCGCCGATGCGCTTGCGGGCAGCTCCCGCGCGGAGCTTGACGGTCTGCTCGTACAGAGCATCCTTGAAAGCGAAAAGGAAGGCGGCGGTCAGCACACTCTGAGTGACTTTGGGGCCAATACCTGCAAAACATAGTGTCAGAGAGTTCATACAACCTCAAGGAGATTCCTCGAGAACTTACCCTTGAAGAGGCCGGCGTATCCCTCTTGGCGGATCACGCGGCGGAGAGCCTCGGTCATGCCCTCCCTTTTCTCGCTGTGGGCGGCAACGTGCATTTGGCTCTTGACGGTGATGTAAGGGTACGTCAGGGACGTAGCAAACAGCTTGCCGAGGGCGCCCAGGAAGAAGGCAATGGTAGGAGTGACCTTGCGCCTCTTCTCGACGGCATTCTTCATCTGCTCGAAGAGAGTGTACTGAAGAATAGGGTTGATGACGAGCACCAAAGCCGGGATAACACCGGCGAACAGAGCCTGAGGACCCTCGTTCTTGAGCAGAGACATAAGGGTCCCGATGGTGCCCGAAGGCTTAGCAGGCTTGCTGCCGGCTTCGAGATCACCCTCCTCATGCTGCTTGCGTGTAGTGACGCGGGTGTTCACAACCCAGATAGGGTTGGTGAGAATGACAGTCGCAGATCCAGCGATGGCACCGGCTATCATAGACTCAACGGTAGTGAGCTTCTTGCTAGCGCGGCCGGCGGTTGCGGCGGCGCGCTCAAAGAAAGAGCGAGTCCACTCATACCAGTAGTAGTAGACGAAGTTGGTGACGCTGATACCGAAGAGAGCAGAGCCAATGCCCGAGTACAAGCCGGAAAAGCCCTCGCGCGCGATAATCTTCTGCACGGCATCGCTGAACTTGCCCTCGGCCTTCTTGGACTCAACCTGGGCGCGAGTCGACAGGGTGATCAACGGGTATCTGGGAATCTCATGTGAGCCATCTGCGCAAGCAACTGTAGGACAGGAGAGAGGCCTACGTTAGGGTCATGGAAAGAAGACCGCCGCCGGCGCCGGCGAGGGCGTGGGCGACATTGTCGTTTTGCGGGATGGGGGCTGGTTTGGCGGCCATGACTGCGCGCGACGGCTGTGTATCCGAGGGATGGAGGGGGATGGATATAACTAGACCGGAGACTGAGATATCTACTAGGAATGAATCAAAGGAGGGACATCCGAGAAACACAAGTTGTCAATTGCGTCTAAGTCGGCATTGATGCGTACGGAGTCAAGTTAAATCACGGCCTTGACGAGCGGCAGTAGTTGTCGCCGTGAGATCGAGCCGAGGTCATTTGGTAAGGGAGGGTATGATGCCGACCGTCTCGTCCCACTTCCTCTTGTAGTATAAGCTGCCGGCACCGAGAACCAGACGTCACTCTTTCCGTGTGTGCCCGTAGCGCTGCATGTGACGTCGGTACGTACTTCAGTCTGGGGGCGGAGAACGGTGAATGATTAATCCGCTTCAGCCCACTGGAGAGAGCCTGAGGTTTGTGGCCCACGCCGCTAGGCCACTTCAGTGACCGTAGAGACCCTGGGCGCTAGTCCCAGATAGGCCATGAGTAAACAAAGTTGGCGGGCGGTCGCCACGTCCCTGCGCATGCTTCACTGCTCTGCTTTTACCCGTGCATTCAGTACAAGATCGAAGGCTACTAGACCATACATACCTTATCCGTACATACCAACCAACATCTTCAAGGCAGGCGCCAGAGCCGAATTAGCTGCCACTACGTGCTATCTGCCGCCTGCTATGTGGCTGTCCATGAGCGCATTCCATTTCACTACTAGCGTTCCTCATGTCTAGAGCTTCACGATACCTCGCCAATGTCACAACGTCGACAATCCCACCCGCCTCCCATCGCAACTGAGTCTTTCGCCGTGCGTTGGCACCATATCGCCAACCCGGCGACCCCGAGCGTGGACATCATGTCATCTCCCGATCCCCTTAACGACGAAACCCTTCTCATCGCCCCGCCATCGTCCTCGCGCGTCACGCGCAGCCATCGCTCCAGCAAGTTTATGTCGCTGGCCAACACGCCCAGAGCTAGCACACCCCGGGCTGGCTCACCACGAAAGCAGACGTTCGAGCTAGAGGTTGGCGACAACAGGTCACCGCAGAGATTACTTGTCACGGTCGAAACGGACAATGAGGAAGCGCCCACAACCGAAACTAGGAGGAAGTTGTTCCCGAGTCCGAGTCCGTTCTCCGCCGGGCGACCGCGTTTAAGTGCGACCACTACCACAGTCCCGTTAAAGGATTCAATAGAGGAAGACGATGATTATACTGGCGTGGGTCGCACATCAACACCCAAAAAGAGGGGCAGGCCGAGGAAGGGCAATGGAACACCTATTCCCAGCGCGGCGAAGAAGAGGAGGGCAGGGACACCTATCAAGCGAACTCCCAAACGACAAAACACAATACAAGACCCAGACCCGCTATCCGACCAGGTTCTGCAGGCCACACCAACACCGCGGCGGAGGGGAAGGCCTTCGAAAAGCCAGTCCGTCGAGCCTGCGAGTGATGTCGGAATTGGCCAAGAGCCTAGTTCGGACAACATTCAGCAGGCAACACCAACACCGAAGAGAAGAGGAAGACCGCCAAAGAATCGGTCTGTGGAACCATCCAGCGATATTAGGATAGGATCAACAACCAAGACGGCTTCGGCTAAGGGAGGTCGAAAACGAAGACAGGCTCTCCCTCCGTCAGAACTAGAGGAAATGGTGGAGGAACCCGAGGATCAGGCTTCTGTTCCTCCGGAGCCGGTACCTGCCGACGATGAGATGGATCTTGTAGAACCACTTCCAGTGCCTGAGCCAACTGAAGCCGAGGAAGAGAGTCACGAAGCTGGGGAATCTGCGGGTTTCGGCTCCGATATCTGGATGGCCACGCTGGAAGACGAAGCCACACCAAGACCAACGAGTCGCATCGCGCAAAAAGCGCCAGAACACGCGCCAGTCGAATCCGCAGAGCGGTCACCTTCAGCCTCCTTGGAAAGCCTAGCATCACAAGCAGAAGGTTACGGAGACGGAGCGCCTTCTGTTAGCGACGTACAATCTGTTGAGGACGAGCCTCTTACAAATGTCACAAGGAGAAATGACACAGTAGCGCAAGAAGACTTTAGCATGATCTTCATGGATTCTATTCCATCCTTACAGGACTTCCGGAGCTCTGTACCCGGCCCCTCAGCCGCGGCTCAAGAAGTCGGCGAGCAGACAAATTTGATCATTAACAATACACTCGAATCACTGCGGCAAAAGACGGAAATTGGGGGCAGCGAGGCGCAGCAGGAGGAGGTGGAAATCGAAGAGGCTGATCAACCTCAACGCGGCGATCTATCTACAAATTTGCAAGCGTCTGAAGAAAACCAGACAAGGGAGGTGGACAGTACGGAAGAGAATGAACAGGATCAGGAGGCCATACCTGAGCCGGATATGTTCGAAGATCAAGCTGAAGGCTCCATTGATATGGAAGATATGGGGGTGGCTCAAGAAGATCTTGACGATGTTGTCGATGCCGATCCAATGCAGGCAATCCCGGAAGAAGATGAAGATGTCGACGAGGTTGATGTCGTTGACGTTGCCCAGCAGACCACTTTGGAGGACGAAGCTGAGCAGGAATTGTCAAAACTTACTGAGAATGTCGCCTTGTCATCTCAACGAGACGAGCCGGATGAGCTATTCGTTGAAGAGACCACTCCGATTAAAGCATCCTCAGCTTTACACTCCACTCGGCTTAACTCACCTTGGCTATCAAAATCCCCTCGAAAGGCCAACATCTCACCTTTAAGGCGTAAAGTCTTGAGCTCCCCGAGGAAACCATCGACAGCGACTCCCATGGCTCGAGGAATTGACTCACACGAATCGCACAATTTCGCAGGCTCAAGTGGACGAAGGTCATCCATTCGGCATAACGAAGATGAGTCCAATCTATACGAGGATTCGTTCTCTGAAATCCCGGAAGCTGTGCTTGAGGCTGCCACGCCTCGGCGTCCTGCAGTTGCACCAGTCATTACTATCGAAGACGACGAGGAGGAGAGTGATATTGACGATAGTTCCGACGAGGAGGACATGATCGACCCTGCCGGGGAGCAGCAACAGCAGCAGCAACAGCATGAAGAGGAAGAGGAAGTTGAACAGGCGGTAATGGAACCTGAAATCCAAGAAGAACAATACCCAGTGCGAATCGATGCAGAGAACCCTCAGAGTCTTCCCCTCGAAATGGATGCCAGTCAACCCCAACCACAACAGCACCAACAACAACAACAACCTGCGGCTTCGGTGACTAGCTCAACGGCGCTGACAGATAACGGCCGGCTTCCAACACCCGATGACACACCGCCCAATCTCCAGCTTGAAGATGAAGAGAGCCCAGAGAAGTCAACACAACAATCGCAGCAATCAGTGATATCCTCACCTGCTGAACCAGACTCTCAGTTGATAAGTGAGCTAGATGCTGCCGTGCCCCATCACTTGGAAGCGTCGCAAAACCTCGAGCCACCTAGGACTACGTTAGAAAGGGCTTCTTCGGCAAACGAAGTCACTCCAGCTAATCAGCTTTCGTCCCCAGTGCAGAATGTTCCATCTGCAGGCGGTGAAGCTTCTCATGTGAACGCGTCTCGGCCAGCTCTGTCGGCAATTGTGCGCGCCGGACGGGTGCTTCAGAGTGTCACATCCGACCCTCCTTCACCGGAAGCTCGCGAAAAGCAACTTGGTAGCCCTTTTAGGAGTTCTGCTAGTAAGGAGTCCTGGTCTGGCTCACGTGAGCCTGTTACTGGACGCTGGACAAGTGCCAGTCCCAGCCGACGTCCACTTGGCCACCAACGTCAGTCCGCTTCCATTGACCGCCTAAATGATGATCCTTTCGGCGTGACGTCGAGGAGTACTGGCCAGGGGTCTTTCATGGAAGCGCTTGGGCGCAGTGTCAACGAGTCTGCCAACAGATCTCATGTGTCTCCAGATGATTCAGCAGCCAGTTCCATGCGCATTACGCCGCCCAACGATCAGATGAGCTGGATCGCAGAAGCGGGTCCTATCGATCCTAATCTCCGAGGCGACAATTCTCTTCGTGAAGTTGTGGAATCCTCTACAGCAGGAGCCCCGACAGGAGCGGCTGCTCAGCCCTCGACCCAAGATGTGCAGGAGGAGCACGTGGAGAACTCTCCCGAAAGAGATGACGAGACTGACATTTGGGAGATCGAAGCCGAGCGAGAAGAGCCTTATTCTGCCCAAAGGGAGCAGTCTTTCAGTTTTATGAGCTCTGCACCTGTCCACCGACGTCCTGCGATTCCCAGTCCATGGACGAAGAAGGCTTCTATTGTTTTTGGGCTTAACCAGACTAAGGAGCC
This sequence comes from Waltergamsia citrina, assembly GCA_022814615.1. Lineage (NCBI taxonomy): Eukaryota > Fungi > Ascomycota > Sordariomycetes > Hypocreales > Bionectriaceae > Waltergamsia > Waltergamsia citrina. Next base: position 418,454 of record JAKLNE010000023.1, read on the forward strand.
CTCGGTACTAGCTCAGTCTGTTGGACGGTCAAATGAGGAGAATTTCGAGGGTGAAACAGAAGAGTTTTCACTATTGACGCAGAGGCAGGCTAATCAGCAGGCTGGAGGGGGAAAAGCCCCTGAATCTGGTGCCAAAGCGAACCGATTCGACTTGTCTTCCTTCTTTTCCTCGCCAGCGGCTATTCCTTCGAAGCTGGCCGAGAAGTTCTTCCCTTCCAAGGCCACGGCACAGGAAACACAGCCGCCTCCTGCACCTACTGTACCAACTAGCTCTATGTTCCCATCAGTGCCGCAGAAGGCATTCGAGCCTCAGAGCGATTCACGAGCGGACTTGTTCTCCCCTTCACGTTCTAGTGCAGCTCGGGAAAGTATCGCCGAAGAACCACCTCAGGAGCAGCCTCACGAGCCTCAAATTGACCCTGGCTCTGCATCACCAGAGACACCAGAGAAGCTAGAGATGCCTGTCGTTGCTCAGAAGAAAAACTTCACCCCTCGGCCGCGGCAAACGAGTGTGATGATGGAAAAGTCTCCAGCTGCTCCGGCCGCTCCGGCCGTAGTCCCTACACCGCCACGCATGCAGCTTTCACACGCAGACATAGAGCGTTGGCAGCAGGAGACTTCCAACGCCAGTTCAGATTCTCCAAAGTCTCCTGAACGCCAGCTTCGCCCTCTGCCGCCCAGAAATGCGTCGCCAACCAAGTCAAGCTTGAGATCTCCACTCAAGCCTCATACTCCGGGTCGGGTGGTTGAGTTTACTAGCAGTGTACTTTCACCTTTAGAGCAGGCTAAGCAGCGCAGGCTGCGCATGGGTGTCAATGTGGAAGACACTGAGACTGGAGAAGTCCCTCAACCTCACGCGCCAGCTGCGCCTGAGGTGGACGATAAGGAGAACCAGGATTCTGATATGTCCATGTCTGATTCCTCGCCTGCTGCGAAGACGGCACAGCGTCCTGAGACATTGTCCCAGACTCTGTGGACAAGACAGCACTGGCTCTTTATGGACAAACTCATCCAGCATCGTCGTCAAGCACCCTTCGGCGTGGAGGTAGAGCGTCGGGCTAGCAAATACCTCGGAAAGACTGTCAAAAGCCACGGCGAGTCGATGGTTCTCGAGCAATGGCATATCGACTGCGTCGATGCCTTCAAGGCAGTCGTTGGTGGATGGGATGAAGGTGCTCTCGCAAAGAGATTGTTCGCGTTGATTATTGGTGACCGGAAGAGACAGCGGATTCAAGAAGGAGGAAAGCCCGCGAGGACGAGGGCGACTATGTTCCACTGAGATGATGAAACGCAGTAGCATGAGGTGTACTTGATTTTCTGTATTTCTTTTTTTTTTTTTTCGCGCTGGAATGGGCCAGCAAGCATGGATGGCGTTGGCGATGGACCGCCATATTATTGTTTTTTTGTATTCATCCTTATGAGATACCACATCGCGGTCAGCATAGCTTGTATTATCCAGTCTTTGGTTTACAATCGGTTTACAAGTCTAGCGGAGGACACTCAAGTTGTTTAGGTTGTCAAATGCTAGCCGCAAGGCCATGAAGTCACGAATGAAATTAAAAGTCAGAACCAACCAAAATATTTGGATCCATAAACCATGCCCATTGTCTTTTTTTGTTGGATGAGCTCCCCTTCTTGAAACGCCCCCTCTACAATGACATGCTTTAGATACATTACAAGCAAAGGCAACGCAGCCTTCTGCCCCTGCAACTAACTGCGCAACCTCCCTCGTTTTCACCCTTCTCGCCTTTCTCATTGCCTATCCTTTATTCAAGCTGTGATGCCTGGTTGATGTACAAAGCATCGACGACGTTGCTCAGTTTGTCGATAGTCTTCAATGCTGAGTCGTAAGATTCGTCGCGCTGGGTCTCGTCGTAAACGATGAGGCAGCCTGCACCCTGATCTAGCACACCAATGATTACCTTGTCCAGAATCATCTGGGAGAGCTTTCGCTCCACCTGCTGCGTGTCAAGACCAACCATCTTGGCGATATGATCAATCTCCACGCGCGAGAAAGGCTCAATAACCTTGATCAGGTTCTGCTCCAACATGGCGTCGTACAGACGGCGTAGATGGTTGCGGATGAAAGCGTCGCTTCCGAGCTCGTAGCGGTATGCGCCGAGAGCACGCTCGTACTCCTCGAGCGAGCGGTTTGAGTGAGCACGGGCAATCGCCTTCATGGCCTCTAGGTTCTGGCCAGCGTATTTGAGAGCTTGCTTAGACGTCATGAGCTGGTTGACGTCGTCGGCTAGGTTAAGCATGATCTTGCAGAGCAGCATGTACTGCAGAGCAGCCTGGGCCTTGGTGGTCTCGTCGAGGCTGTGGTAGCCATCAAGGGCCTCGATAAAGTATGAGTAAGCCGTGTTGAAATCCTTATCCTCGGCGTGAAGCATGCCGCTTTGCATGTCGAGGTTAGCCTGTAAAGCAGGCGGGGTGTAGACGCTAGCAGCGCTTGTGCGTGCACTTGTGAGGGCAGCGCGGGCCTTGGGGATGTTGCCGAGGGCATGGTAGACACGAGATTCGAGGAGCTGGACCTCGACGAGACGCAGCTTATCGTCGAGACGCTTGAGCTCGCGGAGGAGGCCGTTGATGAGGGTGAGAGAGTCGTACCAGGCCGTCTTGGTCATGTAGAGGCCGACGAGGCGGACCTCGAGGTCTTGACGTTGGAAGGCGCGGCGTTCAGCGGTGGCCCATTCTATGCAGTCCTTTGTCACGGCGACTTCGGTATCGGTGCTATTCGGGATGGCTTTGAAGAGGTCGAGGAGTTGCCGGACTGCCCGCCAATGTGTTAGCTAAGCCAATGTAAGGGAAGGGTTGCAAAGTTGAAGCGTACCAAGCTTAGATGACTTGGCCTTTGCGAAGGAAGAGAAGACTGCGCGACTCTCTTTTATCAGATTTACCAAGTCCTGCGTCTTCCTATAGAGGTGTAAGTAAGTAAGCGTTAAATGATTTGGATATCACGAAGGCCCTTGGAAGCGCAAGGTGACGTCTGCGATGGATGACACCTACTTCTCATCCCTGTAGAGCTGGCCCAAGCTGATCAGAGCAGCTTCATATTCGCGGGTAGCCGAGTCGGAGCCTGCACGGGGAGGCTTGGAGGTGATTTCCTTGAAGGCAGCCTCTGCTTTCCTGGGGTCGGTCTTGACGAGCTTCTGGGCTTCCTGGACTCTCTCCGAGTCGGCGACGGCCATGATGTGTGGATGTACTCAGTAGCAGTTGGTGCGGGCAAGCAAAGGCAGAAGTGGCTGTTGTTGGTCGAATGTCGTAAAGAAAATCGTGCAAGCCCGTGGAGGTTGAGGCGGGAAATGGTAAGGTAGTTGTCGTCGTGGTGATTAGTGGGTGTTTTGGTGGGATTGATGATGAACAGTCAGTCAGTCTGTTTGAGCTCCAGCTCTAGGCTAGCCTTCGCCTTGCCTGCCTGCTTGTTTGCTTGCTCGCCAAAGCCAGTGCCAGTGCCAGTGCCAATTGCCCCAGGCAGAACCAAGGTACGTATTTGCAGGCACAGATCACTTCACTGGTGGGGCTATACCTTAGCTTACTGCCAGTGCCAGTGCCAGTAATGATGATAGCCCAAGACTGGGAGATATACTGGCTTGGGCGGAATATCATTGTTCCTGAACCCTTTTCCTCCGTCACCGGCTACTCATAATATGGGCGCGCTGGTCGGGATTGGGAGCTACTACTAGTAGTAGTACTGAGGTACCTGGACTGACAGGGTACTCGTACGAGTTAAAGTAATGATTAGGTACAAGATTCCTTACTTTTAGGTGGTAACACCAGGGTTGCATGGTCCATAAAAATTTCAGATCCCTCATACCGACGAGAAGCTTCGAATTCAACATTTACCATCCGCACGCGAACAAACTCCTACTACATACCTCTTTTCCCTCTTCCTCTTCCTCCAAAATTCTCTAATCCTTTAATTGCTTCTTCCTCCACAATACCACAAACTCTCTAATCCCATCATCATCATGTTCCGCCAGACTCTCTCCAACTCCTCGCGAGTTCTGCGCTCTGCAGCTCCCCAGATTTCCGCTAAGCAGCCCCTGCTGCTGCGACCCCAATTCCGCACAACAGCTCCCGCCTACTCATTAAGAGCTTCCCAGCCTTCCATGTCGCGATGGTATAGCGATGCCAAGGACAAGCCGAAGGAGGAGGCCAAGGGGGAGGCCAAGGAGGAGGCAAATGCCGAGGGTGGTGAAGTGGCCGAGCTCAAGAAGTCTCTAGAGGCCAAGGAGACGGAGGCCCGCGAGTGGAAGGTGAGCCCCAGTCCCTGATCGCAAATCTGCCCTGTCTGCGTTAGATCATGGTCATCCAGCTTGACATTTCCTTCAAAAACTCAGTTTACTGACTCTTTTTCTCTTATAGGACAAGTGCCTGCGCACCGTCGCCGACTTCCGCAATCTTCAGGACCGCACAGAGCGCGACGTCAAGAGCGCCCGCGACTTTGCCATCCAAAAGTTCGCCAAGGATCTCATCGACAGCGTCGACAACTTCGACCGCGCCCTGTCAACAGTGCCGGCCGAGAAGCTGTCGAGCGGCGAGAACCAGGACCTGACCAACTTCCACGAGGGCATCAAGATGACCGAGAAGATCCTCATGCAGACCCTCAACAAGCACGGCCTCGAGCGCCTCGAGCCTGAAGGCACCAAGTTCGACCCCAACGAGCACGAGGCTACCTTTATGGCCCCCCAGCCTGACAAGGAGGACTCGACTGTCTTCCACGTCCAGCAGAAGGGCTTCAAGCTCAATGGCCGAGTGCTGCGCGCCGCCAAGGTTGGCGTTGTCAAGAACAAATAAACGACTCGCTTCTCTCTTTTCTTCCAAAAAAAAAGGTCATTTTTTCGGCCACAGATGCTGATGAAAATGGCAAAGCTGTTTGATAAAAACTTTGTAACACTAGATGGGAAAACAAAAGACTTGGTTGGGCGTTGGGTTACAGTCAGATGTTGTATATTTGCTCCACTCATGCATGAAGGTGTCTCTGCGTCCTTTGGTTTGCATGGCGGCTGCACGAAATGATTCCTTGGACGGATGGAGGTTTGTTGAAGTAAAAAGGGGGCTTTCCCTGATGGATGGGCCACCGGCTTGATGTTGTTCTGTACATTTCTTATACTGTGAGACGGCACGGTCCATCGAGGTGAGAACTGGCAAAGACGGATACTCTTGAGATCTACGATGATGTACGATGGTCGGGTCTGATGCATTCATATCTCATTCATCATCTCCTTTGAGATGTACTTTAGACAGGGAAGACAAGGGGTTTTCCCACAAATGTACTCATTCATAATACTATCCAACATCAGCGCCTTACATCTTGACTCCTACACAAAAAGCAATATCCTCTTCTGAGTATCCGTGTCATCCCTTTGTGACGACCATGCAATAGATAGCAAATTTCCGAAAGAAACAAATCCGTGTAGGCCGAAGTTTCCGTACTTTACCGTCGTCGAGTGGCAACCATGCCAATTGTAGCAAATTTCCGTGAGAAAGACAACCGTGTGCGCCGAATTCCTGTGCGCCTAATCCTCCGTACCTTACGTTCGTCAAGCAATAGAGGTGCTTTGACTGAGTTGAAGCATTGTAACAGTAAAACAGATGAGTTCAAAAGGAGTAAGCGAAACAACAAGAGAAGATTATTCGCGGGATAAAGCCTCGCAGAAGGAAAGCTCAGACCAGACGGTAAAAGCCGTCATCGAAAGAAAAGAAAAGTGTCGTGAATGAAAACGCCATACGTCCAGTTGCAGAAAATGAAGGGAAAATACGGGCTTGTGTAAACCACGTTGAGACACTATAAGTGCCAGGAGTGATATCGCACATTGCTGGATCTTAGACATCCTTGCCCTCGTACAAGTCCTGGAGGTATCTCTTCCTCTGGTCAGGGTTGGTGCCGAACTTGCGTGCTGCAAACTCGATCTCAAGGTCGGTAGACCGCTCCAAGTTCTGCGCCTCAGACACAGCAAAGGCCATACGGCGGCTCCTCAGCTCCTGAGTCTGCATCTCAATGGTGACGTTCTTCAACTCAAGAGAGATATGGTCGTACAGAAGCTCGTCGCGGCGTTTGAACTCTGTGGGCTTGTCCTCGCCCTGCGTCTCTTTTGCAGCTTTGGCGGCAGCGGCGGCTTCGACCTTCTTTTGGAAGGACACTTTGCGCTTGAGGCGGCCAAGGGACTCGGTGAGCAAGTTCAGGAGATCTTCGGCGATGGTCTTGTACTTCGACGTGGCCTCGCGGCGCTGTTCGATGGTGGCGGCGACTTCCTTGGGCGGGACGCCTCCCATCTCAGGGGCCCTGTCTGCCTTGAGCCCGTTGGTGATCTCGAGCTGTGACAGGCAACAGGGATTAGCATGTGAATAATGAGGCTCGAGAATCTGCTATGACTTGGAAATACTTACTTTCGAGATAGGGTGGCTCAAGTCGGATGAGTCGAGCGACGGATGGCGCCAGGCTACAGGAGGTGGAGGCGTTCTCGAAAGCAGAGGCACGTCCGAGTTCCAGTACTTGTCAACTACCTCGATTTCATCATCCGATTTCTTCGCGGAGCGGGCAGCAGAGGACCCAGCCTTTGCAGATCCAATCTGCGACTCCCGGAGATACTTGTGGTCTAGGCAGTGTTAGTCTCAATACCAAGAAGAAGGTAGGTGGTGTCCGTTGAAAAAAAAAAGGGGGAAGGAATGGCTTACATGATTTAGCAGCAGAGGAAACGGAGCAGGGCGACTCATCCTTGTTGCCAACGCTCTCATCACGAGGGACGAGTTGGTTTTGAACATGAATGCCGCTGAGTCGTGCCAAAGCCTCCTCCCGATACTGCTGCCTTGTGAGAGACTCCTGGTGTTCCTGGTAGGCTTTGGTCTCCTCGTACTGATACTGCCCAACATCAAAGTACGGGAGCGGCTCAGGCTGCTCGTATTCAGGATGTCCGTCGAGCTGAGGGTGGTTGACAGCATACTGCTCGGGCTGCTCATGGGGATGGTACGCTCCATATGGTGAGTGCCAAGCGTCTTGGTGGTGCTGCAGATACTGAGTGTCCTGCTCATAAGGCTGGCAATCCTCATATAGAGGGTAGTGCTCATATTGCTGATGATAGATTAGCTTGCAGTCTCGCTCCTCATACTTGAACGTGACTGACCTCGTAATCAATAGGCTGGCTCTCGACGGGAGCAGCAGGCTGAGCCGGGGGGTCCCATCGGCGGGATCCTTCTGCCCAGAGCGAGAAAGTGCAAGGGGATGGTTGATTGAGTCTCGGGTCGCCCTTACGATCGGAGACAAAGGATTCAACTGCAACTAGTCATCAGAATCTGATCTCTTCCACAGCCGAGCTTAGGGGAGCGGAAACAATATACCATCACCCTCGGGTCGGAATGCTCCATACATAGGGGCCCTAACATCTGAAGCGAGAGTAAGCATCAATGAACGTATCAGATACATCTTTATGGGTTGACAAAACTCACCACACTCAGGACCCGGCCTCTCTCCTCTGAGAAAATCGCGATCACTGTGCCTCATCATCTGGCTAGGAACGTGGCTAAGTTCCTCTCTTCTTGCTCGCGCCATGCCAACAGTGCGAGTGCCATGGTGCTCGTAGGCAGGGCGAGGGACTCGGTAAACTTCCCGACGGTCGAAGTTCTCCTCAGGGGGAGGATGGAACTCCGAATGGAATCGCCCAAGGTCATCCACAAGACTATGAAATTGTTAAGCTGGATTCAAATTGATGGAAAGGACAGTTGATTACTTACTCCCTGCAGTTTCCCTCGGGGTCATCAGGCTGCGCTCCGGCTGGCTCTGCTCTGCCGACACGCTCCACCCACTCGATGAGTTCTGGTCTCTCACCGGGTCCAGTTGGGCCCCTCATCTGATTGTAGGCGTAAAGAGTCGAGTGTGTGACACGCCAGTCACCACGATCCTGGGAGCAGCCTTCAGTCCACGCATCTAGCCGTCTCTCTGATGGACCAGCTTGGGCAGACCCGCTGGGCACTGCTGCTTGCCCCCGATCATTGGCAGATGGGTTCTAGTTATCGCCGTGAAGGGGAGCAGCAGCAGGCAGAGGAAGGGTCTCCCCAAGGGTCGACAACCCTACGACAGGTTAGCTCGATGTGGAAGTCAAGACTTCCACAAGTCACGATCAAGAGGCGGTATATCGACGCGTCGAGTACTTACGTTGATTGCTGTAACGCCTCATGGTCATAGCCGTCGCCACTCCAAGGCTAGGCGTAGACGCGCCAAAGCGTGCAGTATTCGGGTATCTGTCATCATTTTCAACTTCGGCAGACATCGAGTGTTCCTCTGCCCCCTCCGTCTCGACACTCACGACGCGAGTGGCTCCATCTCGGAAAGATGCCCTTTCACGTGGCCCGAACTCCAAGTCTCTCTCATTTATTGGGTTCTTGGATGATGATGGAGAGGGAGTTCCGCTGCCAGTGAAATTCACCACCGCTCTGGTAGTATCAGGAATCATGAAGGAGTCATCGTCCCCGCCCAGATGCATGATGCCGTCGGCACCAACTGCACGCATATCTCCTGGCAAGTCATTCAGTATCAGTATAAGAGTAAGAAAAAGGAACGAGTGTTGTTTGCAAACCTTCACCCTCATCCGAAGAGTCATCTCGGCCTGGACCACATGTATTAGATAAGAGTATAAATCTTGCCAACAGGTAAACAACACTTGCCTTGGTAATCGACGTTCTCAGAGGAACGTCCAAATGGTCGCTCGAGGCCGAATTCTATACGACAGTTCAAGTCTCGCATATCATATACCCTGCCGATGCGGCGCAGAGGTGGCGAGGCGTACTCGTCCTCTTCAGACATGGCAAAGTTGAGGTTTAGGTGAACCTCAAACCCCTCTTGAAGTTGAAGCTTTAGAATATTAACAGTTGAAATGAGTTCAAATGAGGATGGAACGTGATTTGAAGCAGTTGTGTTGAAGTGACAAGGTAGGAACACGAATGTGATGGGAGGAGAGATGTGATGAGAAAGGTAAACAACAGGCAGAAGCGGGGGAGAGGAGGGAAGAAACGCGAGAAAGACGCGGAAAAAATGAGCGAGTTTTCAGAGGGTCATCACATTTATAGACTGACAGTTCTGAAGTTCGAACGGCTAGTGGGCTGTTGGTGAACTGATGGTGAGCAGCCGGTAAGAAGTGAGGTCGGCTGGCGCCTGGGGCTCCCGTTTCTCCCCCATAACCCCTGGTCACTAGAGCCTAGGCTTCCTGAACACCCAGTAAGAGAAAACCAAGAGTGAGTAAATGAGCTGAGAACAACATGAACGCCTGCTATTTTCCTGTAGCCTTTGATAACGCGCATCCCACTCGCGGCTGACTCTCTATGTCTCCCGTTCACCAGGATATCAGAATGGGCAGGAGTAGATGAGATTGAACAGGCAACTTTTGTCTCAAAATATACCCACAGAAACACCAAAGATATTTTTATGCTGTATAGCTATTAGGTAGTACTTATTTCTTGGCCTTGGCCTTGGCCCCTGCAGCCTTGCCCTTACCGCGCCCCTTTTTGGGTGCGCCGTCTTCGTCCTCATCATCTTTAGCAGCGGCCTTCGTAGCCTTCTTAGCAGGCTTCTTCTTCGGTTGTTTGATATATTTGTCCTTCTTGAAATCGATTTCATCGTCGTCCTCAACCTCCGGAGGTTCCACCGCAACTGCATCGTCCTCCTCCTCGATGGCTTCTTCCAAATCGGGGGCTTCCTTAACAGGCGCCTTGGGTGCCACAACGCTACTGGCTTTCATGAACGGCAGTGGATGATTCATCGAATTGTAACTGCTCCAGTTAGAGATATTCAAATTTACTGAAGAAAAACAGAAGGAAGAAGAAAGGGGGGAAACTCACGTTCTCGTGAATGCCGCCTTGACCTTGCTATCGATGGACACATTCTCCTCACTCATGTGACCCACCCCCAGTTCTTGTATGGCATCAACATCATCACGCGTGAGGTAGTAGCTGTCCATAAGCTCGATTGCGTCTCCCACAGCCTCAGTCCCCACTTGGGAAAGACGATTGATGAGTTGATCCCACAACACGGGTACATATTCTTGCCTAATCTCAGTATGATCACCTGAAGACTTGAGCCGCATATGCGAATGGATCTCTCTTGAGAACCGACCAAGCTTCCCGGTTTTGCTGTTGTTGCCCAGCCAAGTGGTGAAGTTGGACCCTAACAGCTGACCAGAGATAAAGCTTGCTGGTCGAACCGTACTGAAGACAGCGTGCGTAGGCATGAGAGACCAGTGTTGCTGGGGCCCATGGATCATCCTATCCACCAGGTCCCCGTCGCTGATGCTCTCGGCAGCCTGGTCAAACAATTCCAGAGCCTTAAGTTTCTCTTCTCGTCTGTTGTAGCCTTTTCCATTCAGCAACATCGGCTTGGTCCTCAGATAATTCTCTTGAATCATCAGGAAACTGAACTCGTGGTCGTTAAAGTACAGCTCAATTTTGTCATTGAGCGTTGCTTTGCTAGCAGGCGCGAACATGCCTCCGCCTAGGATTTTTTGGCAAATATCCCAAGGCTTCAGAATCACATGTTTCTCCCAAGCCTTCGACATAGCCTTAGACTCGTCAAAGTCCAAGGCCTTGTGATCCAGCTTCGCTGTGGAAATCATATTGATGATTTGACGAATGTCTTTGTTGCTGCCTTCGATGAGCGCGTCAATAACGGGCGGCGGCATCTTCACACCCTCTCTGTGACAAATCGTCATGATTCGGGATCGCACTTGGTCCACCGTTGGACGATTGAATCGGATATCAAAGGCGACGTGGTCGAAAGGCTTCATCTTTGGCAGTTTCCGTTCGTTGCAGATGAGAATCAGGGGGACCTCTGTCTTTCGACATAATTTTGCGAGGGCTCCCACGCCACCTCGGTCGCCTGCTGACATACCATCGACTTCGTCCATAACCAGAACGATGTTCTTTTTCGTCTGGTCAACACTCTTGCCTTCGCCTGAATAGTAGCCCAGCAGTGACGTGTTGTTCATGACGTCGGTAAGGCCCGCTTCGACCAGCTTTTTGCTTCTCGTGTCACTTGCGTTGCTCTCCAAGACATCAAATCCCGCCAGCTTGGCCGCTAGGTGAGCAGCCGTTGTTTTGCCAATACCTGGTGGGCCGGAGAGAATGAGTGCGCGTGTACCTCCTAGACCATCAGCTCCTCGGCGCTGAAAGTTATACTTCTTGGATTTGGCCCAATTCTTGAGCCAGCTTTGGATCTTCTCTACGGCAGCCTTGTTGCCGCAAATATGGCTAAGCTGAGTAGGAGCATACTTCGAGGTGAGTAGCTGTGCGTTAGGCGCAGACTGCGGAGGGCGGCTTGAAGCACCTCGAGCAGCGGCTTCTTTTGCTGCTTTGGCCTCTGCCAGTTTCTTGGCCTTCTCTTCAGCTTCCATTTCTGCTGCCTGCTTCAAGATTTTATCCTCATCCGCCTTCTTCTTTTCTTGTGCCTTTTGGGCACCCTTGCCGGAGCCACCGTAGGCGGGGAGTTTCCGGATAAGGTCGAAAAGACCGTGCTCGTCGATAGTCTTAATGCCTTGGGCTTTGATCTTGGCCAACTTGCTCGGGCCAGCATCGTCTCCAAGGACCACGAAGCTTGTCTTGCTGCTAGGCGTACCAGTGACTTTGCCACCATATCTCTTCACTAACGCTTGGGCGTCATCACGTCCGATGGTTTGAAGAACTCCGGTAAAAACGAATGTGAGTCCACTGAGACATTCTTCCTCACCTTCTGGTAGGTCGCTAGTTGGCTGTGAAGGCGCGACAGCCGCATTTCCTCCGCCGGCGCCAGCCTTACGCCAATCGAACTTGACGTTGGGGTCCTTGGGCGGTGGGGTTGGTGCTCTAACTGTGGCAACACTGTCGAGAATACCTTGATATTGAGAGTCCTCGGGTTCAGGTGCTTTCGGCGCTCGGGGAGCACGGGGCTTGCTTGCAGCAGGTTTCTTTCTAGGGGCATCCTCCTCCGACTCATCTGAATCCTGTTCAGGTGTCTTGCGTTTCTTAGATGCTGGAGAAGGTGCTGGCTGTGAGTCCTCCTCTTTGACTTTCTTGCTTCCCGATGGCCGACCCCGCCGCTTTGGCTGGGGCAGCTCTTCCTCCTCTGATTCATCCTCTTCATACTCATCAGTCTTGCGCTTGCTTCGCCCCTTCACATCGGCGGCATGAATGTCGTCTGCGTCTTCATCGGCATCGTCCATGTACGCATCATCGTCATCGTGCACTTGGTGCTTTTGATAGGAAGTGGTTGCTCTTTTCTTGGTGGGCGTACCATTCGTCTTGGTATCGGCTGGTTTTGACGCTGCCGCCTTCGATCGAGGGCTTGATCGAACTGGAACTTCGGCTTTGACCTTTGATGGTGACGTTTCGGCCTTCTTCGTTGGTTTAGGTTTGCTGTCTTTGCTGTCTTTGGACGATCCAAAGTAGTCATCGGCCGAGATGGCTGTTCCCTTCGGCTCTTTCTCTCTGCGCTTTATTAGATCACAAGAACTGACTGTTTTCGGGAGCAGACATACACAGCCTTCTTCTTCGGGGCAGACTTAGCAGCTGGCTTCTTCTCCCTATGTGGTCGTTAGCTATCATAGAATTTCCCAGTAGGTTGAGCCCGGCTTACTCGACTGGCTCTTCATCGTCGCTGTCCTCAACAACCTTTCGGCCCTCTATGATACATTAGCGAAATCGATTAAGTGGATTGAAAGGTGCCTTACTTGTGCGTTTGTTCTTGGATGTCTCCTCTGCTTTAGGAGCGGGCTTTGCTGGCGGTGCAGCACCACCACCCTTCTGCGTGAAGAAAGATCGAATGTCAGGCATTGTGAAAGTGGAAAGTTGAAAGGTTCGTTAAAGATGATCAGCAATTCAATTCCGACATGGCCCCTTTTAGGACTGGCGGAAGCTGCCTAGTGTGGTGTTTGCGACTCGATATCCAGGCAGTAAAGTGCTGTCTGCCTAAAAATCGATGTGAAGTGACGTGCACCATTAAGGTACTACTTACAAGCGGACGCGAATGTGACGCGAGATCATTGACCCTGCTTAATGAGCTATGGCAGTGTCCTGGTGGCCTAACCATCCAGGCGCCAACCCTTGGCTCCACTCTATACCTCCAGCGCAGAATTTCTGGAGCCATGCGACTTCGCGGATGAGATTTGGCTGATAACTCATCCAGCAACCACAACAGCACAAGATGAAGCCCGCCAACTCGTCGGCTCTGGTCAATGCCCTTCAGGGCTTGACATTGAGCGGTGGGCCATCAACTCAAAAGCTTCGTGCGCCAATTCAGAGGCACGTCCGATCCCTCGACGCCGCGCAACGTCTGCAAAATGTTCGAGCCTTTTCGACGACACCAGCCATGGCAGGCACCTGGCTCGAGCCATTCTTGGACAGGAAGAAGAAGATGGCCAAAGGTCGCCCGCGAGTACCGACTGGAGGATCAACGAAGGGAACAACGGTCATGTGGGGAGATTTCGGGCTGCGCATGGTCGACCACCATCGTAGAATCAGCGCCAAGTCGCTGAAGATGGCTGAGGACACAATCAAGAATCGACTGCGAGGAGAAAAGTACCGCCTGTACAAGCGGAAAAATGCCAACATTGGTGTTTTCGTGAGCGGAAATGACGTACGTTACTGAACATGAAGCTACAGGGTCCAGGCAGAAGCTAACAATTCTCCTAACAGATGCGTATGGGTAAGGGAAAGGGTTCGTTCGACCACTGGGCCACACGTATGGCCGTCAGTCAGATTCTCTTTGAGATCCGAGGCCGTATTCACGAGGCCATTGTACGAGACGCATTCCGACTAGCCGGGAACAAGCTTCCAGGCCAGTGGGAGTTTGCTAAAAAGGGAGATGCGCCGGTAGTCGGTATCACGAAGCTAGATGGTGTCACTTTGGAAGAGCTCAAGCGGCCAAGAAGGAAAGTTGCGCCGCCGGAGATGCTGGAGGCTTCATCGCCGACGTCCGAGACAAAGCCTGGGCCTAAGTCAGAGGCCGCGAAGCCTGCTGAGACTGGAGGAAAGATCAGTCCTAATAAGGGCTTTTAAAACTGTAACATGTACAATATAGGCTTCAGCCTGTGTAATAGAACTTAAATTCCAAGCCAAGTAAATGCGATATCAACAATATATCATTCGGCATTGTCTGTCTTGAGATAAAAAGCCCGAACTCATGTCGTGTAGTAAGACAGTACAGCACCATGCTCAGGTTGATTATATCATCGATTGGCTTGAAATGATGAGTAAATCACTCCAAGTATACTCTCTCTCAATGAAAAAGGGTCTCCTCGATTAACCCAGGACTCAGCGCAGGCAAGATTAATTTACTATTCATCAAGAAGGGGACATGCTCCCGGGTAAGTAATATTTGCAACCAGAGGCCGACGCCTTGAGATCAAGAGGTCCGTGCGCCCACATCGTTGGCTCAGACCGACCCACTGTTCTACACCACTTTACGCGACCAACGCGTCTCCCAGAAACTTCACAGCTCCGAACCATAACGACATCGTACATCTCACAACTACAACGACAGTAAAAATGGCGTTGATCGTGGACAAGCACAGACCGCGCTCACTAGACGCCCTCACATACCACCCAGAGCTCTCCGAGCGCCTCCAATCGCTTGTACGCATCATGCATCCGTCCCTTCCCTCCAGATGGAAGAATATCCCTAACTCGCAGACATAGGCTCAAAGCGGTGATTTCCCTCATCTACTCGTTTACGGACCTTCGGGCGCAGGGAAGAAAACGAGGATAGTAGCGACACTGAAAGAACTATTCGGCCCTGGTGTGGAGAAGATCAAGATCGATGCTCGGGTTTTCCAAACCTCGAGCAACCGCAAGCTCGAATTCAACATTGTTGCGTCCATCTACCACCTCGAAATCACACCCTCCGACGTCGGAAACTATGATCGAGTGGTCGTGCAGGATCTCCTCAAGGAAGTGGCTCAGACCCAGCAGGTCGACCAGTCAGCTAAGCAACGCTTCAAAGTCGTTGTGATCAATGAAGCAGACCACCTCACGAGGGATGCGCAGGCGGCCCTGCGTCGAACCATGGAGAAGTACTCGCCGAACCTGCGACTTATCCTGCTCGCCAACTCCACAGCCAATATCATCGCTCCCATCAGATCGCGTACGCTACTCGTCCGAGTTCCGGCGCCGACGCACGACGAGATTTGCGATGCCCTCGCTCAGTCTGCGAAGAAGCAGAATTGGCCGGTCGTTCAGGGTCTTCACCAGCGCATAGCCAAGGAGAGTGGGAGGAATCTTAGGAGAGCGATGTTGATGTACGAGTCTGTGCATGCGCAGAAGTACGTTTTGGCCCAACCCAAATCCATAATAGTGCCAATGCTAACGCCCATATAGCGAGAAAGTTACAGACAGCACCCCGATTCCGCCAGCGGATTGGGAAGCTCTTATCGGACAAGTTGCAAGAGAAATCGTCGAAGAACACACACCGGCGCGGATATTGCAAGTCAGAGCGAAGCTCTACGACTTATTGACGCACTGCATCCCACCTACCACCATTCTCAAAACTCTGACATTTAAGCTGTTGCCTTTGATTGACGATCCATTAAAGGGCGAGGTAATCCAATGGTCAGCCTTCTACGAACATCGCATCAAGACAGGGACCAAGGTCATTTTCCACCTGGAGGCTTTCGTTGCCAAGTTCATGAGGGTGTATGAAATGTACTTAATGAGCATGGACATGTAAAGTCGGTGGATGATGGGCATCTGGCGTTTGGCGAACAAGAAGTCGAGTTTGATCTTTGCTCGTGGAGGTTCTGCGACGGCACGTATTCATCAATACAGTTATTTGGCGATTGTCGGCCACAACACAGTCTGAAATCGGAATCGGTTTGCAGATCCATTGGAATATTGTTGGCAATGTGACGGTCGAAGATCGTCTACTTCACCGAGGCAATCACAACCAGTACGTGATTCAGGGCCCTCATTGAGTATATAGTATACCGGCGAGGGAAAGTGTACAACCTGATGTCCTCCAGATTCTAGAAGCCCACCTCTAAAGGGCTTGACTTGAGAACCAAACAATCCCATATCAAAGCAGCCAGACCACATCAAGCGTAAACTACCCATTATCATGTTTTGTCGACATTGTAATGGGCCTGTGAACAAACAGCCGGGAAAAGAAAGTGAGATCTGTCAGGGCTGCGTCGCCCTGATGGAGTATATCACCTCCAAAGAGGCGACTGTGGATACAGGATCCACTGATAATAGGAGCAAAGCCACAGAGAGCAAGAGCGGAGCAGGAGATGCGAAGGCTGACTCGAAAGGACACGACGCCAAGGGCAGGAAGTGATACGGGCGAAGGGAGAAGATTACCTACGGCGTTATGGCATAGGCTGAGGGCCCCTGATACTTGAATACGTCAATCGTATCGGGCCAGTAACTTACCGAGGAGACTTGGCCGAAGAACCCGTTCTCCCGCGTGAATTCGTCTCTCAGTAACAGAGTCAGCCAGCATATGAGCACGTTTGATTCTTCTGCCAGCGTCGTATTCACACTCCCATCCATACTCGCGTGCGATGATAGTTTGAACGTCACCTTCGAGCTGAATTTGGTATCCGGTCCACACCCCAATGCCCTCGACGGGTCCTGAAAGAGTGTTTATTCCAAACCTACCTTGTCATTGGGACCAAGGAGCGAATCGACGAAGCCGTCGAGAAGCTTAAAAGAACTCCACAGTCACAGCGTGGCGACCGCATCCATGCAAGAACTGGCCATGATGGCCGGCAGATGGTGGATCGGCCATGGGCTCCAGGGGTGTCTTGGAAGCGCATATGTCATACTGTCATGCCACTGCACGATGCGCAGACCAACGTGGTCTCCAAGCCGTAGATCGAGGCCCTAAGTGCCGTAGAATCATGTAATGTGATTATAGGGACGGAGTGTTGGGCGGGGCCAAGATGCGGGGACTCCAAATGAACCTGGTCGCTTCACGTTTGTTCACGCTGCTCGCCGTCGTAAGAAGCTCTGCGAAGCACCTTTCGGAGCACACCCACCCCAGCCTCGCCCCGTCATCCCCACCACACACTGCCTGGGCGGAAGATGTAAATAGTTCGCTTGTTAACCGTGTCCTGTCCCGTATGGAGTGTTGCATCACTCCGCGCTGGGCATGCGTAATAAGTATAATCGTGACGGGCAAACAGGCATGCCATCGTGATTCGCCCTGTCCTTGCTTTGTCCAATAACGAAAGATGCCGTCGGGGTCACGGTACAAAGCATAGGATGTAGTCGGTGCGGGGTTGAGATGAGGCGAGCCAATTTGAAGGGGGGCGATGCAATTTCTTCCACATTTTGGTACTATTAGACTGGAAAGGCGAGGAAGAAGACAGAAGGGAAAAAAATTTAATAAGAGGAAATAGATGACCATAAGGGGAAATATCATTGCCCGGCACTATCGTGAACAATCGTGAATAACTGTAGTCAGGTAGGCTTCTCTTCGTGGTTGCCAATTGCCACTTTGGGAATTTCCACTTTGGGTAATATAGTACCTTACGTTCCAGCTCGGTTGCGCGATTACGTTTGCTCTAGAAGGAACCACCTGGTCGTGAGGAAAGAACAGGCTGGAGACCCCGCGCGAACCAGATTTCCTATGATGCAAGCAATGCTATTCGCCCCTTCTCCATTTACTCCGACCCCGGTGATTGTGTAGGTAATAGGCGATGAAACCTTTCGGGCAATGTCAATCAAACTGCGTCAATTGGTAGGGTTGCTACAGTAGTACCAGTACTAGTAGTACTCTAAGTAAATTATACTGCAGCCCTGACTTCTTCCACACGCCCGGCCTTCCAGGTTACCCAACCCCAAGATCTGTAATAATAAAATGGATAACGAATTTTATGGATTTATTGCTTTCTCGGCCGACAGGAATTCTAGCTGGTTCCTGCTTCCCGGCGGCGTCGTGGGGGGAAGTCCGGAGACAGAATGGGATGAGGAGAACCCTGAGACCACTAGCGCGCCGGCTACGACAAGCTGACGGCGGCTTCGGGCTCGGGGGAAAGGAAGAAAAGTGCTTCTCTCGCATCGGTTTTGGAATAGACACCCACCTTAGCCGCCAAGCAGCCCTCTAAGCACGGCTAAGGTAGCTTAGAGCCTGTAGACTACGACCAAGGCCACAGCCCACGGCCCACGGTAAATGGCTCTAGTTCTACTTGCAGTATGTTGCATGGCCCATCACAGCTCGTGGCATGGTTCAAGGAACCGGCGTGCGTCCGTACTGGTACATGCCATTACCGGGTCTGCCACAACGAGCGGCCTACGGATACTACCCATCGCGATGGCAACGTATGAACGGCCCTGGATGAGTCCAGAGCGTGCCTCCCGATGCGCAATGGGTCCAATGGAGGTTGACGGGCCCAGGGCACCCTCTCATGCCCAGACCCGAGGATAGCTCCCTCCACCACCACAATTGCTTCGTAGCCTGACGCAATTAAACCATAAAGCATCGCTTCGCCCCCGGAGGGCCAGGGTCTCGTGCCCCTCCCTTCTTCTTTCTTTTCTTTCTCTTTGCTTGCTTCCTTACGGTACAGCAAATATCTTGCTCTTCATACGAAATCCACGGATCGACACTAGGACGACCTAACTTGCTTTCTAGCCATACTTCACCTCCCGGACCTACGTATTGCTTCAATTACTAGCGACTTGATCTGGTTGAGCATCTCTCTACCTCAGCCTCTTCTTCTCCCACCACCACTACGATCGCAGTTACAGTTGGGTACAGTTTCGGACCCAACTACAACCCCGCATCAACCCCTCCAAGAAGCTCAACCGGCACCATTCCAGCGCTGCGGAGATTGTCTTCAGCGCGCGACGCTTACCGCTGGACTGTAAATAAGCTCCAGCGACGGAAGTCCCAGGCTGCAGGCGAAGAAAAGACAGAAGAATCAACATCAGAGTCAACGCCCAAAGAGACAGACAACATGGCGGAGGCAGTCGAGGAACATAGTGCGAAGGTGGTCGCCGAGGCGCATGGTGTCGACACTTTCCGTAAGACCGAAACCCCCCATCTTGACTATGGAGACAAAAAGAAAAAGAGAAAAAAATAAAGGATAAATAATACTGACTGACCTCGTTCTACAGACCCGCCTGAGAAGATGCTTGCCAGTACGCTACTATCCCTCCCTCCCACCAACCAGCGACCCCAATTCCCCATTAATCAACCCGCGGCTATCCGAATATTGATTGACTGACGTCTGTTTTTTCTATGCGCCTACAGAGCATCCCAGCAAGCCCCACCTTGCCAGTGAGCTTCCCCTCCCCCACCCTCCTTTCCACCTTTCCACCTTTCCAACGGCCGTGCGGAAGTATGCGCATGCGACGTTGGGTGGGAAAATCATCATTATGAGGACTTGGCTTACACAGTGATTCTTTTACAGACCTCGATGAGTACCAAAAGCTCTACAAGGAGTCCATCACCGACCCCGAAGCGTTCTGGGGTCGTCAAGCTCGTGAGCTTCTTACCTGGCAGAGAGATTTCCAGACCGTGAAGAGCGGCACGCTCCTCAATGGCGATGTGTCATGGTTTGCAGAGGGCCAACTGAACGCCTGCTACAACCTCGTCGACCGTCATGCTTTCAAGGACCCCGACCGCGTGGCTATCATCTACGAGGCCGATGAGCCTGGCGATGGCCGCAATCTCACTTACGGCGAGTTGCTTCGACAAGTTTCCAAGACGGCTTGGGTTCTGAAGCAGATGGGCGTTCGCAAGGGTGACACTGTCGCCATTTACCTGCCCATGATCCCCGAGGCTCTAATTGCCATCCTCGCCTGTATTCGTATTGGCGCTGTTCACTCCGTTGTCTTTGCCGGTTTCTCGGCCGATTCCCTGCGTGATCGTGTCATCGATGGCCAGTCCAAGGTCGTCATCACCACAGACGAGGGTAAGCGTGGCGGCAAGTTGATTGGCACTAAGAAGATTGTCGACGACGCCCTTAAGCAGTGCCCCGAAGTCACCCACTGCCTGGTGTACAAGCGCACCGGCGCTGAGATCCCCTGGACCGAGGGCCGCGATTGGTGGTGGCATGAGGAGATCGAGAAGTGGCCTTCGTACCTTGCCCCGGAGGTCGTCAACGCTGAGGACCCCCTCTTCCTTCTATACACCTCCGGCTCGACTGGTAAGCCTAAGGGTGTGATGCATACTACGGCTGGCTACCTGCTCGGCGCTGCCTTGACGGGCAAGTATGTCTTCGACATCCACGATGGCGACCGTTACTTCTGCGGAGGTGATGTTGGTTGGATCACGGGCCACACTTACGTCGTGTACGCACCTCTGCTGCTTGGTATTAGCACCGTCGTTTTCGAAGGCACACCCGCGTACCCCAACTTTTCGCGCTACTGGGATATTATCGAGAAGCACAAGGTGACGCAATTCTACGTTGCTCCCACAGCCCTGCGTCTGCTCAAACGTGCCGGCGATGAGCATGTTAAGGCCGATATGAAGCACCTGCGTGTTCTTGGCACCGTCGGTGAGCCTATCGCAGCCGAGGTTTGGAAGTGGTACTTTGAGACCGTCGGCAAAGAGGAGGCTCAAGTCGTTGATGTAAGTGCATAAGTCTTGGCTACCAAAATCGTGTCGAAAAAAACGTAACTAACTAGTGCAGACATACTGGCAAACAGAGACTGGATCCAACGTGATTACCCCTCTGGCTGGAGTCACGCCTACCAAGCCCGGCAGTGCCTCCTTGCCCTTCTTCGGTATCGAGCCGGCTATCATTGACCCCGTCTCTGGCGAGGAGATCCCAGGAAACGATGTTGAGGGTGTTCTTGCCTTCAAGCAGCCCTGGCCAAGCATGGCTCGCACCGTCTACGGTGCTCACAAGCGGTACATGGACACGTACTTGAACGTGTACAAGGGCTACTACGTGAGTTTTTTCACCTGCATTGTTTGGTAGCAGTGGATGAGTCTAACCATTCTAAATTAGTTCACCGGAGACGGCGCTGGTCGTGACCACGAGGGCTTCTACTGGATCCGCGGCCGTGTTGACGATGTTGTTAATGTCAGCGGTCATCGCTTGTCTACAGCCGAAATCGAGGCAGCCCTGATCGAGCACCACTCGATTGGAGAGGCTGCTGTCGTTGGTGTAGCTGACGAGCTCTCTGGCCAGGCTGTCGCCGCCTTTGTCGCCCTGAAAGAGGGTAACGATGCCAGTGACGCTCTGCGCAAGGAGTTCATTACGCAGGTGCGCAAGAGCATTGGACCCTTCGCCGCTCCCAAGGCCGTGTACATTGTTCCCGACCTGCCCAAGACACGAAGTGGCAAGATTATGCGTCGCATTCTGAGAAAGATCTTGGCCGGCGAGGAGGACCAACTTGGAGACATTACTACGGTACGTTTTTCTTTCCCTGCTCTCGAGCTCTTGATCCATTGTAGTGGCTTCAATACTTCCTTTGGATCGTCATGGCTGACTTGATTTGCGTTTTACAGCTTGCCGACCCGTCGATTGTCGAGAAGATTATCAACAGCGTGCATGAGGCAAAGAAGAACTAATGTGAGGTGATGCGAACGAGGATAGCTGAGTGACACTGAAGTGTTGAGAGGTGCAGTTACCCATTTACTCGTATGTGATACCAAGCCTGGAAGCTATCGTATTCCTTCTGAATTGGGTGGAGGAAAATTGAACATTCTGTGGGGACAGACTGTGTTGAATCTCGCTTGAGCAATCTATCGAATGGGATACCAATTTTTGGAAACACCATTACTTGAGGCCGTTTTGTTGGATGTCGCGGCCTGAGGACTATTTCATGTATTGCAGTACATTTCCTATATTTCAAGTTGGGCAATCAATCCAATTTCCACATCATTATCAATAAGTCCAACGACCATGCATATTCACTTAATAGGACCTCAGAAGGGGCAGGTTAAATTATATTCTTGGGAGTCCCCGCAAGACAAGTGCCGAGCACCCGCAGGGCCGCAGGGACGCGTGTCGTTATACACACTTAGTAAGGTTCTAGCCTAGAAGGAGATGAGGATTGTCTTAATTACGGTAAACTTTACGCTTGGGAAAAGCTTGGCGAGTAAGCTTCTGTCAAAGTCGACTACTTCAAGCCAAACCCAATTATTTCCGGTGAGGGGGGCGCTTGTGACCAGTATATTGAATTCTATTTGCGTTTACGGGTGCAGAATGGGATAAGGTAGCAGACGTTGGGAACACCGTTATCTGATAATAGTATCCGAAAATACCGACGATACCGATCGGTCCTTGGCTTAAGGTGATTTTCCCTATCATCTTTTGGGAATTAGGAACATGAGGATGAGGAAAAGCATCCCGTGTCGCTAATTTGGTGTTTCTTTTTCAGCGTTTCCCCGTAATTTGGCGTTTTCTTACATGCATGGATCTCTGCGAAGACAGGCGGGAAGGGCACGGATATCGGTGCCGGTCTGTGCCCCCCTTCGGTGAGGAAGAAGTCGTCGTCATCAGGTGGAGATAGGTGTGCTTTGTCAGGCCAGCCAAAGATCTGGCTTGGATGGCTTGAGCGTTCACCACGATGGCTTCCTTTTTTGTTAATAGCCTTTTGGACAGGGCAAGAATAATAACAATGAGAATGAACCATGAACAGGAGCGCAGTGGAGAAGGATCTCTCATACATATCATGGCCACCCCCAGCTTACTTTTTTTTTCCCGCCTGTGACAAAGCAGCCAGACTGCAATCTCCCTACCGTCCGAAGTCCCCAAGCAAAGGACGGCTGATCTGCTGAGATGCGACACGGAAGCTGGGTTCTGGTTGTGCAAGGCCGCTATTCTCCGGCGTTATCTGGGTGTTGATGGGCGAATTGGCGCCAAGGGGACCAGGGGACCAAGGGGTCTACAGGGGGGGGGGGGGGGATCCGTGGCCTTGCTGGCATAAGGCCAAACCTGACCCGTTTGAGCCACTGGGCCATCGGCGACCTGATACATTTCTCATCATCCTACCTATGCTACGGTTAAAACAACAACAACATTTTATTCTCTAAGCGAGAGAGGCCTCGTTGCGTACCGGGCCGGGAAGAGGTATCCTTGCGATCGTGGCAATTCGAGCCAAGAGGAGTTGATGGATCTCTGTTTGTCTGCTCGGGTAGTCGTTTCAGTGTCAGCGATGGACTCAAGATTTTGAATCGAAAGAGGCAGACAAAACGTGACAGATTAGTAGTACTCTCACTGCTTAGTAGTGGTGAATACGCGGAAAGCCCTGGGAAGCCTTACGAGCAGGAAGCCTTGGGCTTATTTTAGAACATCCATGGCAGGGTCTTGGCCATGCCGCTGGTCAGCCGCTAGCCTCTGAGGCCGCGCAATTCCATTCCATCCCGGCCAACCAGCACCTTTTTCTCACTCTGGCCTTCAAGTTTTGCTGATGTCCCACTACGAGTACAGTGATTCCAGTGGCTCGTTAGGTGGCTCAACCTGCCTGTCAGGGTGGGATTTGGGTAATCGATCAGTGGCAGGACCCGCTGTTTGCGGGAGCTGACGACTCATATTGAGTTGTCCCGCCAATCCTGGGTCCCTTGCCCCAGTGGTTCCAGTCAGTGGTTCCAGTGGTTCCAGTGGCTCCGGTGGGAAAAGCCCGTCGTTCGGCACCAAAGAAGCCGGTGTCTTCTATGTTCAGCAGACCCTCCACCCACTCTAGGTACTTACTCGCAGCAGTAAGCCCACTAAAGCCCTTCAGTACTCTCTCTCACTTGTACGATCCCCAACCATCGTCCACTCTCATTCCGCCCTTCTAGATCGCATTCATTCTGACATCTACATACTCGTACCCTCATCATCCCTACCAACCACATCTTCTCTCGCTTCGCACGACTTGTTTTTCTTTTCTTTTCGTCTTTTCGTCTCGACTGTGTGGAATCGCTGCTGCCATCTTGTTTTTTCCCGGCTCTTAGAAACAGAGCAGCACCGTCTCGAATCCGATCGCTCTCTTTGTTCGAGTCGTATCTCCGCATGGCCTGGATATTATAGTGTGAACAACCACCCGCCCCGTCCCTTCTCGGGACCAAACCTCCTCACCTCTCTCTCATAACCCCATCATCACATTCATTGCCTACTCGCAATGGTTACGTTGCGGTCAATAGTAACGGCGCTGGCCGGCGCAGCGCTGTTCTTCCCTTCGTCAATAGGTTCGTTTAATCGCCCTGCCCTGCCGAGATGTCATCTTTCTTGTCTAACCACTTCGCCACTCATCAGCACACTCAACCAAGCGGAATCCAGTCAGCCGTGTATCCATTCTCGACGAACCTCTCATCAAAACGCCATCACATCGCCTTCATTCTCACTCTCATTTCGACCTCACATTCACAATCGACAATGGCCAGACCCCGGTACGCTTGGCCCTCGAGCCGAACCACGACATTCTCCACGATGAATTCTCTGTCTCATACATCGGAGACGATGGACAAGTACGAGAGGTGGAACCGGTAGCAAGGCATACGCAAAAGGTGTATCGGGGCCGAGCCTTCACCAAAAAGCCCGGCCGCGGCGGCTGGACCCAGGCCGGCTGGGCGAGGATTACGGTGCGCAAGGACGGGAAGAAGCCTATTTTTGAGGGCGCTTACAGGATCTTTGGCGATGCTCACCATATTCAAACCGCGACTCATTACCGGAGGCTGAAACATCAGAACGATCCTGCCATTCCTGCTGCCTCCGACGGCGGCGAGGAGTTCATGGTTCTGACCCGCGATTCTGATATCATCCGCGACACCTTCGCCCAGGCTGAGTTGAAGCGCAGCACGGCTAGCTCTTCTTGCGGCTCTGATACGCTGGGCTTCAATAGCCGATACGACCTAGAGATGCGGAGTTTGGAGGATCGGTCCCTTGGTTCAGCCAAGGCCAAATCGCTTTTCGGCCGTCAGTCTATCGACGGAGATCTAGGCGACGACGCAGGCGCCAACTACATTCCCGACATTGGCTCCACGACTGGATGTCCGAGCACACGAAAGGTGGCTCTTGTTGGCATCGCCACGGACTGCACCTATTTTGAAGACTTCGATGAGGATCGCCAAGAAATCCGCGACAATGTCATTGATATGGTGAACAGAGCGTCAGGGTTGTACGAGGATACGTTCAACATTTCGCTCGGGATTATGAATCTCACCCTCATTGACCAGACTTGCAGAGACGGTGACTCTGAGACAACGCCATGGAATGTTCCATGCAGTAACGACGTCACCTTGAACGATCGCCTCAACCTCTTCTCGGAGTGGAGGGGAAGATCAGAAGACGAGAATGCCTACTGGTCGCTACTCACCACTTGCAATACCGAGTCGGCCGTCGGTCTGGCCTGGAGAGGTATGCTTTGCCGTAAGGGTGCCTCCGACGCTCAGGACAGTCGAGGCACGAACGAGACGGTTGCCGCAGCCAACGTTGTGGTTAGGACATCGGCCGAATGGCAGATCTTCGCTCACGAGACCGGGCACACCTTTGGCGCTGTCCATGACTGTACCTCGGCCGAGTGCCCCGTTGGCTCCAATTCCCAGTCGTGCTGCCCACTGAGCTCTAGCTCATGCGATGCCGACGGCGAGTTCATCATGAACCCTTCTACCGGACAGGGTATCACCGAATTCTCGCCCTGCAGTATTGGCAATATTTGCTCCGGTCTGCGACGAAACGTCGATGGCGAATGTTTGACGGAAAACCGAAATATCGGTACCATTACCGGCAGTCAGTGCGGCAACGGTATTGTTGAGGAAGGCGAGGACTGCGATTGCGGAGGCGCCGACGATTGCGACGATAGTGACTGTTGCAATGCCGAGACCTGCAAGTTCCGTGACGGAGCCGAGTGCGACCCCATCAACGAAGATTGCTGTACCGAGCAGTGCAAGTTCTCCAATAAGGGTACTGTATGTCGTGAGAGCAACGGGGACTGTGACCCCGAGGAGAAGTGTTCTGGTGACAGTGGGAGCTGCCCGCGAAATACAAACCTGGACGACGGGGATTCGTGCGGAGATGGCCTTCAATGCGCCTCTGGACAATGCACCTCGAAAGATGAGCAATGTAAATCCATGCTGGATGATGCCGACAATGTCAGTGCATGTGGTGGCGACACCTGTGTCATGTCTTGCGAATCCTCAAGAAACGACGGCGTCTGCGCCCAGTACAACCAGAACTTCCTCGACGGTACCGACTGCGGCGGCGGTGGCAGATGCGACAACGGTATGTGTCGCGGTTCCTCGACTTGGGGAAGAATCCAGGAGTGGTTCCGTGATAATAAGCAAATTGCCATCCCCGTTGGTGCTGTTCTCGGCGCCCTTCTTCTCCTGGCCATCAGTTGCTGCATCTGCAGCAGTTGCCGCCGCCGCATGCGGGCCAGGAAGAAGCGTGCTGTGAAGCCTCCCGAGATGATGAGCGGCAACAACTCTCCTCCCGTTTACTCCCGCGGCGCCGCAGATGGTGCTGGTGGCGGATACTGGCAGCCTGACAACGGCTTCCAAGGGGGAGGATACGGCCCGCAGCCGCCCGCAGGCCCTCCACCCGCCTATATATACGGAGAGCCGCAGGGACAAAGACCGTGGCGTCGCGGCAGTATGAGATATGCTTGAGAGGGATGATTTCCGTTTTATACCTTTGAATTTTTGGGATACTTGGTGTGGGGAGCTCGGGTCATTTTTTTTTATAGTCTGCGTGCTTTGGCTGGTCCATGAGATGATTGCATTCATTGGCGTTGAGTTTTGTTTTTATAACGGGGGCATCGTCTTGATTTTTCTCTTTTGGTTTTTATTGGCGGACAGAAATGTGACGGAGGGAAAGGTATACACCCATTCATTCGATTTGCATTTCATGTGCTTTCAGCATCCCGATGATATTAGCACATACAACGACCTATGGTAACAGAGGAAGATATTTGCATAGATATTAGTACGAAGATAGCTTGCCCTGGTTTTCAGCCAGTTATACGGACAAAGAGAAGCATGTTTATGATTTCAATTTTATTATCATGTCATCGTATCATGTGCACGGCGTTCTATTTCGCCGATTGGGAATATCAAGAAACGCCTGGATGACCCTAACTCCCTGCCATACGCCTGCGAGGCCAGTAATCCTCCCTTCTTGAACGAACCAAAAATCCCTCGTAGGTAAACTGCAAATAAACGATACTTGTACGGACTGACAAGGCCATGTCAGTTTTCAGTCCTCGTCTTCACGGCTACCAGAAGCCTTCCTCCCGCCCTCACCCCCTCTCCTCCTATCCTTCCTCGTCGGATCCCTCTTCGAAGCAAGCGCCTCCTCTCTAGCCACTGCGGCGTCGGCATCGGCGTCGACTTTTTCCTGCTCGACGGGACACATCATAGTAAGGAAGCGCAGTCTTTGACCTGCGATGGACTGATGGATGGCAAGAAATGTCAGTACTGAGGGATAGAAGGTGGTAATAGAGTTGGGCATGGTTAGAGAGATAGGGGAGACTTACATCGTTGTTGCTGAGAGCGTGCATGAGGAGCATGTCTGGGTTGTCAAGGACAGCCATAGCAAAGTCCTTCTTCTCACGATCTTCATATGTTTCCCTAGGCAAACTACCATCCCATTCATCAGCTCTCCAAACCAAACAAACATCAAAAGTAAAGAGAAAAAAAAATATCCCGGACGACTGATAATCAAGAGATATATATCCCCATATAGGTTCAAGGAAAGAATGTGTAAAAAGCCACAAAAACGTAACTCACCCTTGCCCAGGATGAAAATGATTCGGCATACTCTCGTCCTCCCCACGGCCACTACGACCTCCCACAACAGAATCGTCGAGCGGCGAGTAAGGGTCTTTGCCGCGAGCTTGGCGGTCGCGTAGGACTGGGTTCCAGGATGGCGGAGGGGAGGAGTCGCTCGCGCCGGCTGTCGTAGCCATTCTACGGTTGGGGAAAGTAGTATCTTTTCCGGTAGAAGAAGAGGATGGGCTGCCGTGTAAATGTGACATGTCACTCCTTCTTTCTCTCCGAGTTGGTAGGAATTTGGTGACGGTCGGATGGAAGATGGGAAGGTGTTGGTGTGGGAAGAGGAAGAGCTAAGGCGTGGAATGACGTTTGGGAAACTGGAAGAAAGGGCAAGAAGTTTGATTCAGTATAGGAAAGTATTGATAGGTGGTATATGTCAGAGAAGTCGCGAAACGGTGAATGGAGTGGGCGAAGTTTACAGGCGTCGGCTGGACTCGAAGCGGGGATGGTGAATGTAGTCGAGGACTCGAGTCCGCTGAGTGAGGCTCGATATGTGACACAAGCAGCTCGAGTACAAGTTAGGTTGGTCTGTGAGTGAATGATTGGCCCGATGACTAACAAGCCACAATTGGCCTACTCAACGCCTCAACGCCTTTACATGATTAGTGCTTTCACTTATTGCGGCACACATTTAGAATGATCAAGAATCATCAAGTTCAATCACTTCTCGCCAGTCATTGCAGGCGTATCGTGTACTGTACAAAAGTCGCGGGGCTCGCCGCTTACACAGAAAAACAGACTCCATGAAACTCCCCTCCCTTCGCGACATCAACCACGGTGAACCCAGCTCAAGACCCTTCCTCCTCATGTAAACTTCCCAAATGCTTCCTCATCATCCACATGATATCAGGGGAAAAAAAAAAGACCAACAACAAAATAAAACGCAGTGAACACCTTCGCAAAAACTTCCTAGTCCGGGAATTGTCCTCTATCCGTTGCATTTCGTCAAGACAGGCGCCCCTAGGGCAACTCCAACAAGAGAATAATTCTGCGCCTCAAAAACGTCCGCTTCTCGGCCGACACTGATCTCTCTTATACCCAAAATATAGAAAAATTTTCCGTAGCAAGTTGGTTAGTCAGTTTATACAAAAGAAAACGAATGGCTCCGTAGGCTCATGTAGGCGGTACAGTGTGTCGAACACTCTTCACATAACCAGCTCTTCACCGGTAAAAAGCCAGGTTGACCTGAATCTTCAAGCGATGAAGAGTACAGCTCGCGTATTGCTGGAAGTCGACATCCATTTAAACAGTGGAGCGCATGGTGATTCCGTGCTCGAAGCTCCTCTGGGGCATGTTGTGTTACAAAACTCGTCCCTTAATCGAAGCGTATTATCTGCTCCAATTGATCACGGCAAGCTAGAAGAAAACGTATGATTAGCGAGGTAAGTATGGTGGCTACTTAAAGCAAGAACTTACTCGGCTGTTCGAGCCATAAGCGAGCTTCTGGCCGTTCGCGTCCCAACACAGAAGACAGTGTTCAGCATAGCTATCCTCAGAGTCGGAGTCGGCCTTTGGACTCAGCCAACCATGATGAGATGATCGCTTCCACACTGCTCGAGGAATTACAGGGTTGTCGACCTTCCATATTAATACTTGGCTGGAGGTGGCTCCGGCAATGAAAGCACCATCGGGTGTGAAAGCGAGGCGAACAATTGGCGAGTCCATCGTCAAGAAACAACGGGCTTTGCTCTCGGGCTTTCGGGCGTTCCAGATCAAGATGGCGCAGTCATCGCCTCCGGTAGCGATGAGTCGCTCGTCATCCGCGTTGGGTTGCATTATCGGTAGCGGCTGCCATTCCATTGTGGTGATAGCACCTTGGTGAGCCGATATTGACCGGCGCTGGCCACTTTCATCCCATAACTGTCAAATGTCAGCAGGAGCTCGTGAGAAACAGATCCTTTCCATCTACTTACATCTAAAGTCCCCTTTTCACTGCCCGTTGCGGCAAGCCCAGACCTCCTGTCGAAGAGAACGCTGCGGAAGCTATCCTCGGGCTTGGTCTCGAACTTGCGGACCTCCATGATTGAATTTTCTGTGCAAGACAGACTCGCCAGCAGCTCACCGCCGCAGACAAGGAAATCATTATCACCAGTCCAGCTTGCATCCAACGGCGCTGCCGCGAGATCGTGCCCAGCAAATGAATAGGATAACGATGCACCGCCAGACGCATAATAGACAGTGACCAGAGCGCCAAGTTCTTGAGGGGCAGGTAAGGGCGATATCGCGAGCAAAGCCGTGTTACTAAAGTTCCAGCAAAGCTTGATTACTTGTTCTGCTGGAGAGTCGAAGGACTGAAGTAGCCCTCCATCGGAAGCATAGACATTGATGGATGTCTGTCCAGACGTTTGAGCGACGACAGCAAGCGCAGAGCCATCCGAAGTCCAGGCCAGCTGCGATACGACGGTGTCGAGGGGCGTCTCAGGCTCGAGCAGAGGAAGACTGTTGGGAGACACGTGATCTTGGGCAGGTTCCGAACCTG
Organism: Waltergamsia citrina; assembly: GCA_022814615.1. NCBI lineage: Eukaryota > Fungi > Ascomycota > Sordariomycetes > Hypocreales > Bionectriaceae > Waltergamsia > Waltergamsia citrina. Next base: position 448,600 of record JAKLNE010000023.1, read on the forward strand.
AAGCAGTGACACGTGAGACAGTCCAAACACGGGCTAGCGCGCCCGTTCCAGAAGCGGCCAATACGGAAGGGTCCATTGGGTTCCACTGGCAGTGCAGTAAAGTTGGCGCGTTCGCTGCGTCTGCGGTCCCATGTGGCGCCGGCGAGGCCGCTGGCTGTGCATCGGGACCTTTATTAGCAACATCGTCGGTGAGGCGGATGAAGGTTGTATGAGGTGTTAGCTCCTCGACCTTTTCCAGCTGTGTGCCCTGTTCGGGGCCCTCGGTGTGCACTACGGGCGTGGCAGCATCCTCCCCATCAAGTGGTGAAGGATATGCGTTGTCTTGCTGCTGCTGCGCCGCCTGCTGTTGGTCCTGTTGATCAAGGTCCATGGGCGTAGATCCCGGGGCGGCGTCGTTACCGTTCTCGAAACCATTGCTGAGACGGGGTCGTTTCACCGGGGAACCGTTGGGCAGATGTTGCTGCGAGCGTTTCTTAGAGACTTCAACATCCTCTGTCGTCGATGGCGCATGGTTCCATGGAGTCTGGTCGGGGGCTGTGGCTGGTGGAATGATGGTGGTTGCAGGTGGCGGAACTGGCGCTACTGGCCCATCTTCCTCCAATTTGGCGGGTGGCTGCGAGACTAGAGGACCGAAGATACCGACCTGCAGTGATTTGTCCTCGGCTGCCAGATGAGTTGGTGTCTAGCCGATGAGGAAAGATATCAAGTTAGCAAAGCAAGATTAGATAGCCAAGCAATAAGCAAGAAATCTATGATGATTGGGTGCATTTTGAAGCAAATGATGAACGAATGCTGGCCTTGCGACTGGGGAACGAAGTGGGTACAGATAAAGTGTTGAAAAGAAGCACCGAGGGGAAATGGAATGCGCGGGCGGAACGGGTGGGTGAATTGGTGTTCGTGGTGATGGTGATTTTGCTTTTGCTTTTGCTTTTTTTTGGGGGTCGCATTTACCTGGCTGGCGGCCCGTTGGCGCTCAAGTGCATGGTAGACAAGACCTCTATTGATGACGGACACCAATGCGTGGCCCTTGACGTGGGGCGCGAAGGAGAAGTGTTGGTGAGGTTCCCTGACGTGCCACTCCTTTTGGAATTTGGCGGCAGTTTCGCGGTAATCTGCGAGCGGCGGCACAAAGGCTCGTTAGCAGGTCATCCATTTCCCGGCAGCGTGCGAAAGTGACTCGCGGGGGGGGGCCAAAGACGGTCGAAGCGCAGCGGGCCCATGAAGGGTGCATCAAGGTATCATGATTCACGTACTGCCTTCAAGTAGATATCTGCCATGACAGTTCAGTCAGCCAAACTAGGATTCCACACGCGGATAGCAGCGAACAACGCTGATGAGGTGATGAGCGGGCTGGCCTCTCATGTCCAGGGCCATGAGTGATAAGGGTACCCGTAGGGCCGCGCTCTCGAAATCAAGCCGGGGAAAAGAGGGCCAGAGAGCCGGGGCGAACTGAGGAAAACTCACCTCCAGATGAGAAAATTGACTCTGTCCGAGTCGAGGAACTCTTTAGCAACCATAGCGAAGGTCGGTGGCGGGTGCTGGCTGCGGAACAGGCCACGCCTCCCAAGTCAAGCGAAGTCGACAGATTCAGATTTCAGATTCAGATTCAGATTCAAGGTCGGAACCCGGGAGCGCGCCGCAGGGGGCGCACTGTCGGCAGCGGTCGATGGCAGGTCAAAAATGGCGAGGCAAAGTCGTAGGATCACGGCAGAGTCGTCAGCTACCGTCGAAGCCTCTTGTACCAGGCGCGGCTGATCGTATCGTCGTCGTGGAGTGAGTTTGTGGTGAGTTGGGGATAAGGTTGAAGAGAGGGATGAAATCGAAACATGAGCCGGACGGTTCCCTGGTTCCAGTTTGGCATCCATCCATCGGCGCGGCGGTAAGGTAAAGAATGGAGGCCAACACCCTGGCTCTCTTTTTTCTCTTTGGCTGGCCGTGCTGTGCTGTGCGGTGCTGTGTTAGGCTACCTTACAGGTACTACTAGTAGTAACCATAGCTAGCGTGTAGCGTGCTGTGCTCGTGCAGCGGATGTGCACCGCGGCGCAGGGCGCGCAGAAACAGTGCAGCCCACTCACTGCTGCACATCGAACTTTCAGCGCAGGGCAGCGCAGGGCAGCGTACCGTAGGGCGGTGGTGCTCGGGCCAATCTTCTTAGGTAGGCTTCTAGGCTTCGACCGCACCAAAACGAACTTACTAGGAGTGTTGGAGGTGTGGGTGAGACAGCCAAATGCGTGTGGCCATCGAATCAGGCCTGTCCTCATCTGGCCAATCATTGGCCCTTCCACCCAAAATGACGGGAGAGCCACAAGGTACGTACCCACTACCTTACCCTCTTCAAGTTCAGACTGGAGTGTGGACGTGTGGAAGGCGGCGAACCCTCCGCTTGACGCTCCCTGACTGCGTCCTTCACGAGTCACTGCGGCATGGCATGGCTTGTTTTTTCAAGGTTGGGTGGCCGATGAGCTAGCGCTAGCGCACGCATGGCGGCGGAAGACCATCAGCAAGACCCGTAACCTTCCCACTGGAGTCCTGGACCACAGCCCAGTGGGACAGGTTTTGAGGCCGGGAGTTTTGGTACGGTCAAGGCCTTGAAGGGTTTGGTGAGCCTTATTGCCTATCAGGCGAGGGTAAAGACCCTGGCGCAGAGGATTGATTACCGACTCAGCAACGACCAGGGAGGTCAGATCACTATCCTTTCTCCTCGTACTCCTACTAGACGAAGACGACACGAATTTTTCATTCTCGAATGACGAGTACGATCCTCTGCCGACCGCCCGATCAGTTTCATACACAATCAGCATTGTCGTTCGCGCTCATGTCGGGGTGGGTACGGCCGTGATGCATTGGCCTCAGGCTCACATTTCTACCTTTACGTATCATCATGCGTGCAGGCAGACCCATTCACCACCATAATTAACCACAACCACAACCCCAACTTCAACCCCAATATGAAGGCAACCCCAAACCCTGGAAAGGACGAATAGGCACGATTGTCATTTTCGCTTAATCATTGACAGACTTGGGAGCGAGATCGCGCATGAGAAACCTATTCTGGTAAGACAAAAGGCTAGATGGCTTAGCACATCGCAAGTTTATCGCAGCAATTGCCGACTTTCAGAGCTTTAGGCCGATCTGGGAGGAGGTAATCACCGGAAGACCACAAGGGGTCATTGTGCATATTTTAAGCACCGGTCGGTCGTCAGCCCTGATTACCTCGACGCCGAGCCACTAAAACTAGCAGCCCTGTCTACGCTACGTACTTCGACATTTCGAGTACAAATAGTCGCCAAGAAAGTGCGCCATCATGGTTCTTTGAGTACCTTGCTCGTAATGGCGGGGGCTGGAGATCAGAGTCTTCTGCAATCAAACAAGGGACGACTCAAGTCTCGCGAAATAAGTATCTAAGGTTGGCGCCAGCGCACAATCGGGGGCCCTGAGATACGAGTAAGAGTGCACAGCATAGGATCCCAGGTTGGCAGGTCGCCAGGGCTCTCCCGCATGCAGTGCGCGTAAAACGCACATGTACATTCAGATACGTACTCACGACAACCGTCACGGCCCTGCAGTCCCTGTGGGCGCCGACTGGGGTGCAGCGCAGGACTGGTGCAAATCTGAGACTGGTCAACACACCGTGACCTGTTGCAGATCCGCTTCTAAACTGGGGCAAGTCACTTCCGAGGCACTTGGCTTGGCGCCAAATACCACCATGTGCCACCCTTCAGTGCTATCATTTCCACTCCCGTCCTGCTAGTCCCTCACTGTCTCAGAGCTCTGGTGCTGGAAATTGGCGACCTGATCTTGCGTACAGTAGGCAACGGAGCGTAGGGATAAGCAGGGAGGCGACCTAAAAGCGTGACAGTAACGTTGGTGGCTGCCAGCCGTCGGCAGATCGTTTGCGTGCTTGAGCCCGTCGCGAGCGAGGTCAAAATACCTCTGATTGTATCCCTGCGTTTCTTGGATGTATCCTCGTACTGGAAAAGCATGATCATGTTGGGATTCCGTGGTTGGGTTGACAACTTGGCTCGTTTCGATCCGACTCGGCACCCACTTCTGGCATCTCATGCATAATCCCACACGCCACGCCGCCAAAAGCAGGAAGCAGACGACCATTCAGGCACATTTGACCAAGAACCCATCACCCTCGGCGGTGGTGCGGCCGCAAGCGCAATGGCGTTGCACATGTTGCAGCCTTCCGAAGTCACCCTAGTGAAGTGAGCATTGTGAGCAAAACCTGGACAATGAAAATCATCCAGCTGGGGCGTAGGCCATTTGATATAATGAAAACGAAAAATAGCATGGCTACCTCATTCGTCGGCGTCTCAAATCTGAAATTTCGGAGCGCTGCCCCGCCGGCATGGTTCCTCGCACGAGTAGCGTGGGGTTACTGGATACATCGACACCAGCAAGGGGCCCCTATCTTGAGCGCTGCTATACGTATGTCTTCAAAGATGTTAAACAAATTGCAAGGCTAAGGTGGTATATCAGAGATCACGCCTGCCTTGCATATGAGCTTGAAGGTACTCCAGATGACCGTGATATCTCGCAGACAGGAGTACGTATCATGACGATGTGGTCCAACCTGGTAACGAGTTTGTGCCACAAGTGGCTGACCAGCTTATAATCAAGTCCGGCGTCAAGAATCTAATCTTGGGCTAGACCAGAGCTGAAGATTGTCACAGGCTGCTTCGCTTCTACTGTGATGGATTGTAATAGTAGCGTACCGATATCTGATTGAGTGCATATGATTGTACTTCGAGCACGCGGATACCTCGAATGACAGGCTAGGCTTGGTTATGCGAGTTGTTGGATGGAAATAATGTGGTTAATTTCTTGGATTGGTACGCAGTGGCCGCAAAATCGACCAGCCCATTGTCCTTATTCCATTTGCTCTTTGTTTCTCACCTCATTAGACCACGACTATTCGTATCTCAGGAAAAGTCAGTAGTAACATTTTTGGTCAACTCTCGGGATAGACGTCCAGGCGTACCTGCCTCCAGGGTTTAACTTCTGCCTGAGGCAACATCCTCCCTGCAGCTGCTCTCTTGAGCCACGACGGCTTGTGGGGCTGGAAGCCAATGAGGCTGGACGCCGTCTGGCCACCACATCATCTCGCCTACAACACCTTGGCTCCAGTTATTGTGAAGCTCAGGGAAAAAGTTCAGGGAGACCACTATCCCTTTCGCTCGTCACTCGCCTCCCACGACCAACCCTTCGTCCTTCCTTTTCCTCCGACTCCGCAATCATTCCATCTGAACGCGAGGTACTCCGGGGCATCACGCATAATCGCTGGCCATGCCGGCGAGGATAAACATCCCGCCCGTCACGAGGGCCCTCCTGGTCGCCCTCCTCTTCCAGTCCATCCTCAGCGCCGCTATCCGCTATCGACAATGGAGTGAGCACGCCGATATCGTCATTCCCTACCTTATGCTTGTGCCGCAGCTGTCCGTCATCTATCCATGGACTTTTCTCACCGCGACTCTCGTTGAGGGTAACGTCTTCACGCTGGGCATCGGTGGTGCGACTTTGTTCTATGGTGGACGCTACCTCGAAAGAGCATGGTCATCACGCGAACTCGCCAAGTTTCTGGCCATTGTGTCGCTTATCCCTAATATTCTGACGTTTATGGTTCTTGTCATCTTCTTTACTTTCACGCGGAATGAGGCTTGGACGTACGTACTGCCGTTTATATAAACTTACTATTTCTCAGCGCTGACCCCCTTTTCTTACAGACTAACCATCATCGCCGGCACCGTGTCCATCCAGGTCGCCTTCCTCGTCGCTTTCAGCCAGCTCGTCCCTGCGCACACCGTCACCATCTTCCGCGGCTTTCTATCCCTCCGAGTTCCGCGCTTCCCCCTCGTCTACATCGGCATCGTCACCGTCCTATCGCTCACACCCCTCCTATCGAGCGCCTCTTTCTGGCTCGCCCTCTTCGGCTTCCTCACCAGTTGGACCTACCTGCGCTTCTACAAGACCGTCTTCCCCGATCTCGAGTCGTCGCAGTCTTCGTCTCTGCGCGGTGATGCCAGTGAAACTTTTGCCTTCGCCGAGTTCTTCCCAGCGCCTGCGAAGCCTTTCGTCGCAGCATTTGCGGACCAGGTTTTCGAGGCGCTCGTCGCTATGCGCCTATGTGTACCTTTCTCGCAAGCCGACATGTCCGCCGCGCGTGGGGAGAACTTCCTGCAAAGGGGAACACCCGGTAGCGCGCGCGCCGAGGCCGAGAGGAGGAGAGCGATTGCGCTGCGAGCGCTAGATCAGAGGCTACACGCAGCCAGCGGCAACTCTGGGGGACGCTCGTCATCGCAACCATCATCTCAACCGTCGGCTCAGACTGGCGAGCAGCATCATCAGGCTAATGCCCAGACGGCCACTACATCTCAGCCGGGTCAGATGCTCGGCGAGACCAAGTTCGAGCCCGACCATGATGACGACCACCACAGCAGCGGGAAGAATTAGGCCATTATGTCTTTAATACGGGGATGAGGGAATGCATTGGGCGTCGCCCTGTGAGGCTCTGCTCTGGAAGTGTTCTAAAAATGGGGAAAGGGAGTTACTGTGTGGGGGGCTGCTCTTACCCATCACCAGACATCATTCCTTACATATTATACGAAAGCGCAAAGAGGAAGAACAGGTCCTAAGGCGCTGGCAGTTGTATGAATAATAGTTCTTAGCGGTGTTTGCTTTTCATTTTTCTTATCTTTTGTTTTTTTCGGTCTTGACGAGGGAGGACTTTGGGGATTTCCATGGGCATTTAAAAGCGATTCGTTCTTCAGCCGTTAGCCGAGTCTTCAGGTAGCTCGGATCCACAAATAAAATCAGATAAGACGGAACCAAGTCGCTGTTTCAGATATGTCCATGATACTGTTGCTAAGTATATAATGGAAGGGTATCGTACAGACTAGGACTTCATATGCTTTCCCCGGAAACACAATCTCTTGGCGAGGGCACATACCCGCAGGAGGCCTCGTTTACCACGTGGGGTGCTGTTCCCGAAAGACTATGATTCTGATTCTAGTGGCTCAGCGACGGCAAGCTGGACGAGACATATTCTTCCTCAAGCTACAAACTTGGTCAATCGTCTATATGGAGTATACTAACGGAACCGGTAGCGTGTTACCAGATGCAGGTATGTACCAAAAGTGATAAGCCTTAAGAAAGGGTTATTAGATGTGACGCACCTAGCAAATAGCACGGTCCAGAACCAGAGTTACATCAACCACTCACTGCCTTGCATTAAAACACAAGATTTAAGTGGCGTTATGCCTAGACCTGATCAACGGCGGAGCGGAGGAGGGGGGGAGGGGGATCGCAAGAGTGGCATTACATAGGGTGCGGCTGGGGGTGTTTGATGCGTTGGCAAAACGCTAGCCCTGAAGTACCCCAAAATGCTCCTTGTCTTGTGATCGCGTGGACCAGCAGTCTGTAATGCGAGGGTTGAATCACGAAGTTGCTTGTGTAAGGACTTTCTAGTGCGTGCAGCATGTCATGTCAGTCACAATATTAAGTAGAAGAATGTCTTCGGGTCTAAGAAGTCGCACGCGTTCGAAAAGTGTGGTGCTTGAGCCGAATTTATACTGATGAGGGCGTAGGGGAAGCTGAAAACACACCACACCAACGGTCAAGCTTTGCTGCCGGTTCACGGCTGCAGCAGATCAGGGTGCGTGACCCTGGGATCAAGAAGGACAAAGGTAACGTGCAGGTAAAACAAGTTCGCTTTTACAACGGGATGACGATCGGTCTTGCTTGCCCGACGTTAGACAACGGGGGCATGGGGGCGGGCACATCTAGCGCGTGGAGTTTTGGGTAGCCTCGAGTGCGGCAAGACATCCGGTGGTATTAGCGGAAAAAAAAAAGAAAGCCAAGGTAAGGATGTATCGGTGGAACGACCCGAGAGGTAGTAAGCTGAGCGGCAGACATTGTGGTGGTGGTGGTGGCGGCAGAGTTGGTAGTGGTGGTGGTGATAATGATAATAATAGCGTTGGTTGGCTACAAGGGGACGACGCCGTGATAAAGCAAAGAAACAAGATGAAGGGTGTGCCGGGCGTGTCTCGTTGCACTGCAGATGCTGGGAAGGATTGAGACAGGCGGTTGAGCATGTCACATATGTCTCGCTGTGTCTTTGTGTATGTGGAGGGGGTGAGCGAATGTGTGAGTGCGAGTGTGTCGACTAGGTATAAAGCTCGCTATGCTGTGAGCGTGTTCGCTGCTACATACGAGCAGGTACCTTACGTACGGACACTATCAGTACAATGTATATCGTACTCGTTGAATAATGACCTGCTATACCTTACCTAGCGGAGGAGGTGCGTGGTACAGCATCGCAATCATCCATCCATCCATCCATCAAGGCCAAGTGCCCCAGCCACAAAAAAAATCGACCGAGAGGTGTGAGAGGGTTTGGCCAGGGCCCCTGGTAAGCCCGCGGCTCGAGTACATCTGGTGATGGGGCGCCAGATCCGTGTGCGGCTGCTGCCTGTGCAACGTCACTGGACGATGTCATGCCTGCACACGTTCCCATTCCCAGGGCCCAGCGTCAAATCTCGACCCGAAGGGGTGTAGGAAGGATTTCTTTTCTGGTTCGATTTGTGGGCCGCCTCCCCATCGGTGAAAAGGACGATACGAGTAGGCGAGATGTAATAATTAGTTGGAGTATTATAGCGCTCTATAAAGGGCATGATGCCCGTGAGGTTGATCCGATCATCTCATGGACGGTGAGAAGCCCCCATGAAACCCAGAAGTCCATTTTGGAGAATAAGAGCGCTAATCTGATGTGGGGGGAGAACGAGCGCTTCCGGCATTAGGATCATGCTGGCCGCTGCAGATGGCCGATATGACGCTCATCGGATCGATATGCTTGATGAGTTGGAAATCCAGCGAGGGCGGTCGGCAACCCGAGGCAAATTGCCTCGCCAATATGGCAGACCGCTCAAGATTATCGTCATGAAGTGCGATAATGCAGAAGAGCATGCGCCTGACACTGAAAATTCAGATGTGGCTGTGGAGGTAAATGTGCAGATGGATGACTTCAAGTTGACAATAATGAGCGACGGCGAGGAAACGCAGCTAGCAGCATCTGCAGTGGTTAAGGTACCGTAAGGTAAGGTCAGGGCATCTCGTAACGCACTAAAAAGGGTTACGTTAGGGGACTTGTGTGATCATTCGCAGTGGATTCTTGCCCTACCTTATGCCCTGTGCCTTGGGCGGCGGGCAGCTGCGACCCTGGTCCTGGCCCCCTAAGCGACATGTTAACAGCCCGCTAGCACCCCGTTTATTAGCTGGAGCTTATGGGAGGTTAGACGTTAGGAGGCTAACTCGAAGTTGGCTAAAGGTAATACTACTAATTAATAGTAGCAGGGGGGAGAAAGGGCCCCGTAGACCGATACCTAACTAGCCGGGAGATAATTACATAGAGACTCTAGAGGAAGATAGACGCACCTCCCCTGGTCATTCCCCCGCTCGCACGCCCCAACCCTCCCAAACTCCTCAGCAACAGCTTTCTTCCATGGACGCTTCTCTGCCATTGCGCGCAGCGGGTCGGCGGGTCCTGCCAGGCGACGGCCGGGGTCAGATTGGCGGACGGTACGTATATCAATACGTGCTATTCGAGTTTCGTACGAGTACCTTCCTCCGTCCTAATGGAACTTTGAGGTTTGAACTTGAGCCCAGGGGCTAATTACCTTACCTAGGCGATGCACTGCAGTAATGAGAAGTAAGGCAGGGTACGTACCGCGACTGTCCCTAGGCTCTTCTTAGGTCAGCAACTAAACCCAGCCATTCCACTACCTAAGCCTAAGGCACTGCGAGTAGTAGCCCTCAACGAACCTTCCATTCCCGCCATGGCCACAGAAGTGTTTCTATTCGCGCGTCATCCGTACTCGCACCGTAGGGATGTTTTGCATTGCATTGTCTCGTCAAAGATGCTGGCTGGGCCACACCTCCTTTTCAACTTTCTTTTTTCCCCTCGGCTCTACTTCTAAAATAATGCCCTCCTTCTTTACGGTCCTTTTTCCCATTACTCTACTCCAAACTTGGTGACGCCTGCACACCTAGCTTCACCGTACCCTTGGATGACCCAAATGACCCGCCAACACCACGTAGCCTGCAATTAGTCGTTCGCCTCCTCCTTTGCCGCCCACACAATCCGATAGCGGAAGCTCTTTAAATCCCAAAAAGTCAATGCCCACATACTCTGCTATGGCTTTGCTATGACAACAGCACGTTGCTACCATCCTGCCGCAGTGCGGGTTGGAAGGTTAACGTTGGGACGATCCTCGTTGTGCTGGACATGAGAGTTTATTTTACGTGTGTTCGGAAGGTGCCATGAACGTCACGGATGTTGTTGAGCTGTGGAGTCTTATTAGCGCTTTTGAACGCCTCCCTCCACCTGAGGTGGGCACTGTCGAAATGGTGCTAATAGCCTGAGCCTGAGCCATGGCCCATCGGTCGGAAGTATTTCTGTACCGGCCGCCCGCCACACCTTTATGTACGACAGTACGCCCGAAATGCAGATGGTGTGGCGCCCAGTGAGGCTTGTATGTACATGTACCGTAGGGCTTGTAAGGCTTGCGTGTCTGACGTCTTCAGGCGCCGTGGCCCCCGTTTCATGCCCAAGCGCGCGCAAACGACGGGGGAAACAGCTTGGCTCACAATAGGTACTCAAACCTCAGCCTCGTTGTAGGGGCTTTCCGCAGTCGCTCCTTGCCATGTCCTCACGACATCTCTTCTTCATGCATTTATTCCTGGAGAGCAAGGTGATGTATGAAAGAGATATTAGAATGCAGGTACCTGCGTTTGCCCGCGAAGGATCGATCTAGCCGGCGGCGGGATGGCCCATCTCGTGTACGTAGATAGTACCGTGACTCCAAGTTTTGGCACCAGCATCTCGCCATCTGGTGCATCCACAATTTCGGAAATAAAGTCACTCTGCTCTTCCAAGATTCTGGGCTTTTGCCAGACCATTTAGAGTTACGCTTGGCGCGCCCTTGCCTAAATCTTTTGTTGCAGTGTTTTGATTGCCTGAAACGGATAGACGACTTTCGAGGCCTGTAGGTAATACTACTACTACTAGCATACGGGTTCCCCAGCGATATCGTCGACGTGCTTACCCACTAAGCAGCCACTGAGAACATTTAGGAAAGGTAACAAAGAGGTTATAAAGACCGGGAAGTCGTGTCATTAATGTGTTCTCCCCTGCTGTTGCTTTGTTTCGTATCCGTAAGTGGTTCTGAAACACCAAGGGTCTGACTCGTCGAGTCTCACAGGAATTGCTTTGACTGATCGCCCAACAGCGCTGATGATGATCGTGGGCCCACTACGTGAATCAAGGAACGAGCAGACGGGAGTAGCATTTCTGAGAATGAGACAAAATTCGTCGTGCAGGCCAACGAAGCCAATGGCTTGTATTTATAAATCATGAAGCTCCCTCCTTGTGGTGCGGATGATGACGATAATGATGAACGGGATGGAGGGAACGGATGAACCTTGCCTTATGGAGAACCCTTCCGTGCGTGACGGCACGAGCGCCACACGGCTGTCTTGTCATGTTGGCGTTGTGTGCCACTCTGCCACAAGTGCCTTGGGGGAAAAAAGATGGTCAAATCAACGTCGATGTGACGCAGAAACATGTTCCAACAGCCTCTGAGCCCCATGCGTGCTTATGTGGCACCCCGAATCTCAGTACTTCAAGTTTGTAGCGATTGGCGCATGATGCACCAAGCCATTCATATCGGCCTGCAAACCGAGGTACTTTTCCTCCATGGAGCTGCTGTTTGATCGTGAATCCTCGCTCATGTATACTATTAATGGGTGACTGGCTTCCTCATCGTCACCTAGTACAACTAATCGGAGTGACCGTCTACTTGTATTGCGACGTCTTCTGCCTGCGGCCGTACTAAGGTTAAGAGTACGGAGGTTATCAGCTTTGCGCACCTGTTGGTCGCCCCTGAGGCGCTGGTGGCCTCTGCAGACACTTGCAGGTAAATGCTAATACTAGCCTGTACGTAAGGCCAGCCAGGCCAAGGCCAAGGACAAGTAAGGTAAGGTAAGGTTGGTAGGGTAAGGTAGGGTAGGGTACCTAGGGCACGTCCGTGGCATTATGCATTAATCGCAGGTCATCCCGTAGCCGAAAGGGGGCGAGTTCGATTTCGCGGCAGAGAGCGCATGCCCCACACACCCCCATCAGACGGCCCCACTCGATACCCCCCTTGTCCCAGGCGCACTTCTTGGCGCAGCGTTGCTTGGTTTGCAGGTGTCGCTCCTCACAGCTGCTGCAGTGGTCACGGTGCTAATTAATGGTGGTGGTGCCAGTGATGGTGCCAGTGATGATGGGTGCTGTACGTACTCGCAGAGGTGATGCCAGTCGTAGCCCCGATCTCCACTCTTTCTTCCGCCCACACCCACCCGTACCGATAAAAGCTGCGCGCCGCCAGACAGCCTGTTCCTTCCCACCTGTCGAGGTACGTACAACTCGTGGGTTAGGGGAGTTTGCATTCGGCGGCACAGAGCCCAAGGTCCTTCGTCTCGTGCGTCCGCATCCCCCAAACTCCTCCCATCATTTCTTCCTGCGCTCCGCATCCCCCATACTATCGTCAATCCCATCAGCTTTGGGCGGCGCTCGACGTCTCGTACCTGAATTAGCCCTCCGATCGACACATCGCGTCTCGATACGCCCTTCGACATCTCTTTTCGCCTTTTTTGCCCTTCTGACCTCCCTAATCTTGAGCTGGTGCGGCGGCGCAAAGGCGGCGTGCGGCTCAAACTGCGCCAGGCCTAAGGACATTTTTTCCACGCCCCGAACCGAGGCGCACCATCATCAATCCGCGAATCGTCGCCTTGCAGCGGCCTAGAATTGGTTCAAAGGGGCTGTGATCAGTGCTTGGAGCACTTTTTCTTTTCACCTTCTAGTTGGCAAAGATGGCTACCAACCACCATCCTTCCCCGACCATGATGCAGATGCAGCAGCAACAGCACCAGCAGCATCAGCAACACCAGCAACATCAACAGCATCAGCAACACCAGCAGCATCAGCAGCATCAACAACCACAACAGCATCAGCAGCACCAGCAGCACCAGCAGGCGCCTCCTCCCCCGCCGCCTCCCGGCCATCAACAATCTGGGCACTATGCCTCGTCGCAGGCCATCGGTCAAGTCAATGAGGCTGTCTGGCTTCAGATCGGTAGACAACCCCCGACAAATACTGACGCGAATTTCGGCTTTGCTAATCATGTCTTAGGGAGCTTCTCGGAACTCTTGCGCGTCCCTGAGGAGGCTATTCACGCCTATGAGCGCGCTCTGTCTGCAAACCCTAATTCGACGGCGGCGTTGAGCGCTATTGGCATGCTGCTTAAGCAGCGCGAGGCCTATGACAAAGCCTTGGACTTTTTCCGCACAATCGTGCAGATTGAGCCGACCAATGGAGAGGCTTGGGGCAATCTCGGTAAGAATAGAGCGCTCCTTTTATATAACTCTTGACGCTAATTGTCGCTTGTAGGCCATTGTTATCTTATGACCGACAGTCTTCAAAAGGCTTATGACGCTTACCAGCAAGCATTGGTGAACCTGCGCGATGCCAAGGTGAGTTTTCTGATCTTCACGACGAGCGAGCAATTCTAACGTGTTACGCTCCAGGACCCCATGCTCTGGTATGGAATCGGCATTCTCTACGACCGATACGGTAGCTACGACTACGCAGAGGAGGCCTTTTCCCAGGTCATGCAAATCCAGCCCGATTTCGACAAGGCCAACGAAATCTACTTTCGCCTCGGCATTATATACAAGCAACAGTCTAAGTTCCAAAACAGTTTGGAAGTCAGTGAACACCTGCGCCCCTAATCAGCCAATTACTAATTTTTAGTAGTGCTTCAAATATATTGTGAACTCGCCTCCCGCGCCTTTGTCGCAAGACGACATTTGGTTCCAGATTGGCCATGTTCACGAGCAACAGAAAGAGGTTAGTACAATTTTCTCTAAACATAGCGACTATGCTGATACTTCCAATAGTTCGACGCTGCTAAAAACGCGTACAACCGCGTCTTGGAGAACACGCCAACCCACGCCAAGGTCTTGCAGCAACTAGGATGGCTCCATCACCAGCAGAGTAATGCCTATGAGGTTCAAGAGCGTGCCATCCAGTATCTCGAGAAGTCTGTTTCAGCCGGTACGTTAAGCCAGAAGCATCCCTTACACAACTATGACTAACGCTTAAGTATACAGATCAGCAAGATGCCCAGAGCTGGTACCTTCTCGGCCGTTGCTATATGTCTCAGCAGAAGTATCCCAAGGCGTATGAAGCTTATCAGCAAGCTGTCTATCGCGATGGACGTAATCCGACATTCTGGTGCTCTATCGGTGTGCTATATTATCAGATCAATCAGTACAGGGACGCTCTGGATGCTTATTCTCGCGCTATTCGCTTGAATCCTTACATTTCCGAGGTTTGGTATGACCTGGGTACTTTGGTAAGGATTTTTCAACCTCTTCTATCCGATCCCCAGCTGACATACCCCAGTACGAGTCTTGTAACAACCAGATCACCGATGCGCTGGATGCCTACCAGCGGGCAGCGGAGCTTGATCCTGCCAACCCACACATCAAGGCCCGCCTTCAGCTCTTGCGATCCGGTACCAGCAACGGCGGACCTCCTCCTGCTGCTCCTCAGCCTGCCGATGTTCATCCTCAAGCCTACCAGGCCTCTGGACCTCAGCCGGCCGGCCCTTACGGACCATCGCTTCAGCAAAGCCAGGCTAGTGGCCCGCCTCATACACCACAGGGATCAGCTGCCGGAGAGAATTGGGCAGGAAGATTGTCTAACGTCAACCCGCCGCCTCAGCCCCCTAATCCCTTCAACGAGCGAAGCGAGTCGTACCGTGGTCAAGGCGGTCCTGGCCCCCAGCGTCAGCCAACTCCTCAACAGGATCAGCAGATGCGGCAAGGCTACCCAGAGCCCAGCCGCAGCGCACCTTCAAGACGTGGTCAATCGCCTCCCCCCGCTGGCCATCAATACGGACAGCCTCCACCGCCTCCCCAGTCGCAAATGTCGGCTCACGCCCCGGGCTCCGATAGAATCAGCAACCCTAACTGGGCTGGCGCAACCCCTTCTGCCAGTGCTCCCCCGCCAGCCCATGCCAACGGCGTTAGCCAAGCAAATGGCGGTCCTCCTTACCGAGCGAACAATAGCCCTCGCCCAGATGGACGCCCCCCTCATGATAATCGGATTCCCTCTCCCAAATCTGCCTACCCACAACACCAGGCGATGTATCCTCCTCATCCGGAGATGGCTCAGCAGGGTGCTCCAGAGGGCGGTCTTCCACCTCCGCCTGCTTCGGCTGCTGAGAGCTCCGTGCAGCGGTCCGAGGAGCGTCCTGGATCAGCAGGGCCCAAGCGAATGCGCGAGTGGGAGGAGGAAAGCTCAGCAAAGAAGCAAGCGAATGAGGAAAATAGGGCACGCCTCGAAGATATGCGCCATCGACGTCCCTCCACCCCTCCACGCGATCCGTACCGTCGCAACTCATCCGAGGCCAGACATGCCGAAGAGCAGCGTCGTTCAGATGAACAAAGGAGGCCGGAGGACCTGCGCCACCCTGATGCGTACCATCCTTCTGAGGCTGCTCACCATCAGACGAACCATGCTTCTGGTACTCAGGGCCAGGGTCATAAGAGCTCTGGCTCAGCTGCAGGCACTCCCCATGAGAAGCCTCATGCTGTCGTCACCCCTAAGGAGGAGCGTGCCGCACCATCGGAACCCAGTAGCGCAACACGACCAGCACCCCCAGCCATCGAGCCTGAGCGTGCAGCCAGGAAGATGGATGTGGACGAAGACTATGATGACAGCGGGGAAGATGAGAAGAAGGCAGTGTTGGCCAATGGCTCTGCGCCGGCATCTGCTACAGGCGACGTGAAGGCTTCGCCGACCAGCGCCGGTGTGAACGGCAGTGCCGCAGCCGCCACGAAGACCGAGTAGATTTGGGTTGAGTCGGGTTGCGTTGACTACTAGAACTACGCTTTATTGCACTGTATACCACTTACGTAACGTCTTCTTTGTTATGGATTAGTTAAAACACGAAGGGCAAAAAAAGATATCAGGGGGGGAATTCGTCGCTTTGGGTACGAGTTCACTACGGGAGCGTCACTTTGATTCTCATGCGAGGTTTGGGAAGAGGAAACAACTCCTCTAGCGGCCTGCTATAAATCTGTACGCGTTATAGTTCAATGAAATCGATGTATTTGAATCTGAAACTGTCTTGGTTATGAGTCTCATGATGAATACTAGTAGTATCTCATAGTCGCTCCCTCACAACGAGTGGTTGATTGGCCTGAATGCGTATGTCTGATTGCTCACGTGACTCTCAAAGCCCTGAAGTGGTGCTGGGAGTCAATGCCACAAAATCGTCGAAGCCTGTGTGGGGCAAGAAAGCCTGCGTGGGCCAACCACAAATTTTGGTGGTGGGCGCTAGATTTCGCCCACAAAAATTGAAAACCCTCTCTTGCCTTTTTTTTCCCACTCGGTGCAGCCTATTGTCAATTCCCTTCCCTACTAACCCCATCACCACCCAGGCCGCCCAAAATGAGTGTGAGTGATTGATGAAGACATCAATTGATGTTCGAGATGTTAACAATCAATAGCACCGCAAGTACGAGGCTCCCCGCCATGGTTCGCTGGCTTTCCTGCCGCGAAAGCGTGCCACCCGCCATCGCGGAAAGGTCAAATCGTGAGTTGACAAACTGGACAATCTCCTCTCCCAATTTGTTCTCTCCTCGATTTGGAAACAAGAAGACTGACCAGATTTTCTCTGCCTCGCAGCTTCCCCAAGGATGACCCCAAGAAGCCCGTCCACCTGACTGCCACCATGGGCTACAAGGCTGGTATGACCACGATCGTCCGTGATGTCGACCGACCCGGCGCGAAGTCGAACAAGAAGGAAGTTGTTGAGGCCGTTACGGTCGTCGATACCCCACCAGTACGAACAATGCAGCCCGCTTGGCTATGTGCCTATGGCTAACATCTTTTAGATGATCGTTGTTGGTCTTGTGGGCTACATCGAGACTCCCCGTGGTCTGCGCTCGCTCACCACCGTCTGGGCCGAGCATCTCAGCGACGAGGTCAAGCGCCGCTTCTACAAGAACTGGTACAAGAGCAAGAAGAAGGCCTTCACCAAGTACGCCAAGAAGCACTCCGAGAGCAGCGGCTCCTCCATCACCCGCGAGCTCGAGCGCATGAAGAAGTACTGCACCGTCGTCCGAGTCCTCGCCCACACCCAGATCCGCAAGACCCCTCTCAAGCAGAAGAAGGCCCACCTCATGGAGATCCAGGTCAACGGTGGCTCCATTGCCGAGAAGGTCGACTTTGGCCGCGAGCTCTTCGAGAAGCCCTTCAGCGTCGACACCATCTTTGAGCAGGATGAGATGATTGACGTTATCGCTGTCACCAAGGGTCACGGATTCAACGGTGTCACTGCCCGTTGGGGTACCAAGAAGCTGCCGCGCAAGACTCACAAGGGTCTCCGTAAGGTTGCTTGTATCGGTGCTTGGCACCCGTCCCACGTCCAGTGGACCGTTGCCCGTGCCGGTCAGGACGGATACCACCACCGTACTTCCGTTAACCACAAGGTCTACCGCATTGGCAAGGGCGACGCTGAGGACAACGCCTCCACCGACCTCGATGTCACTAAGAAGACCATCACTCCGTATGTTCCTCTCTTACAGCTAACTATCTCTCTTTACAGCCTGCTAACATCAGTTTGTAGTCTTGGTGGCTTCGTCCGCTATGGCGAGATCAACAACGACTTCGTCATGGTCAAGGGCTCCATCCCCGGTACCAAGAAGCGTGTCATGACTCTGCGCAAGTCCATGTTCACTCACACCTCAAGGAAGGCTCTGGAGAAGATCACCCTCAAGTGGATCGACACCTCGTCCGAGTTCGGACACGGTGCCTACCAGACCCCGGCGGAGAAGAAGCAGATCCAGGGTACGCTCAAGAAGGACCTTGCCACCGCTTAAATGTGCTGTGGTTTGTGACTTCTTATTTGTATCTTGGTCCATTGCATCGGTGTCGAGGGCTTTTGCTTCTTTTGTTTTCTTGGGCAGGGTTGGGTTTTCATAATGGAATGACCAAAAAAATATATGAAGAACTCGACTAGAAACATGAGACTTATGAATCTCAAAACGAAATTGCCCCCTAACCGATGCATAACCCGTCGACTTTGTGATGAGCTGGCGGTGAAAAAGCAAGAAATTAGATACCTCAAGTGATCAATGCAAAAAGTTGATGCCCAAGAAGTCAAATCTTTCCCAATATGCCGTTGTGGAATTGAAGCATATGATGACTTGATTGGTTTATGTGAAGACCATGCTATAGTGCTAAGGATAAGTTTACGACGATGGAAAAGTAAAAACTCACAAAACCGGTTTACGTTTGACGTCACCCCTCATTGGCTGCCCTTGGTGGTGTTTTAAGGAAGTACAAGCTCCTCTCCTCAACTTCCTGCTATCATGCAAAATCATCGAGTGAATCAACACGTATTGAAACAAGTCAGCAACAGGATAACTCACAATAGTCAGTCCGCAGCTTCACTGCTGCAGTATAAACCACGGCAACCAGCATCGCCATCTCTGCAACCCACCCCGCGATTGCAACACCCCTCCCCTCCTACCTCTGCCAGGAGCTCCCACCTTTCCTTCGAGGCACTACATACATCGAGATCTCTCAACATGGCAAGCGACGAGGATTACATGGCCTTCTTGAACAAGGCCAACGAGGATGTCTCCGGTGGCTCCGCGCAAACAGCCCAGCAGAGCGGTAGCTCAAAATTCAAAGCCGTTGATACTGGCGCAGAAGTCCCCGCAGCAATCCAGCGGGCTACTAAAGATGCCTTCTACATGAGCGATGCAGATGAGCCGTTTGAGGGCGTGTCACTGAAGTGGAGCGGCCAGGGTGGACTTCCGGATGAAGGTAGCATCATTCCCCTATGCTTCCTCTCTATGTGCGCACAAGACCGGTGACTAACTACTCGATAGTCGAGTTCGCGAAGCTCATTGAACATTCACAGCCGGACAAGGCGGAGATCAGCATCATGGACCCCATGGACTGGGATAGCAAAGGGCAGTATACTAAGTTGCTGGACGCCGTGAGGGAAGCAGGCAAGGGCAACGATGTGAGGGTCTACAAGGTGGTTCGGGATAAGACAAGAGTTGAGTACTACATGATTACCAACGCAGATGGGCATATTGTAGGCGTCAAGGCTCTTGCTGTAGAGAGCTAGTTCAGCTTAGAAGGTTGTAATGTTGATACTCACGACAATTTTCATGTAGGAAGTGCCGTTATGACAAGTGATTCTAGCCTTGAGTCACTCACAGACGCTTGGCAGATACGGCTCCGGCGCAACCTTGAGAATAATGAAAACCGTACTCGATAGAATGTCGCAGTAAGTATGCATGTCTTGTTTCGCCGTCAATCGTCCCTTTGTGTCGATTACCTAGCGTAGATCATTCTTAGGTTGGGAATTGAAGAACCCTGTCTACCTAAGCTGATGGATGAGCTGGCCAAGAAGACCCTTGACCTGACTTGGTGACTTATTTGGTGGGCGTTGGCGGTGGCCGATGACGGCGGGGCAGCTACCTCAACTTTTAACAAAGGAACTTTACTCCGAGCTTCCTTTTCGATTTTCTTATTGAACAACACCCACGGCCAGATCAAACCGCATTTTGAAATTTGCTGCTGGTCGGAATCGCATAAATACCGTCATTGCCATGGCGCCCAGCGTGAGTGTCAATTCCTCGTCATCCCACCTTTTTCCTGAAATATTATCATGTGTAGAGATGGAGGGGCTGACTCAATTGGCTTTGCTTACAGCGAGACATTGTGCCCTCGCTGGACACGGTCAAAAAGATTGTAGACAAGGCGTGGAACAGCACGAGTAGCAGCCCTTCTCAGAAGAAACCGACACTTGTTCCTGTCTGCCGCCAAATCTCCTCCGACCTCATCACGCCCTCTGCCGCATACCTAAAGATCGCCAACCAGACATCTTCCTCCGACAACGACCAGTACTCTTTTCTCTTCGAATCCGCCGCTACCGAACAGCTCGGCCGCTACAGCTTCGTCGGCGCCGGGCCTCGCAAGATCCTCGCTACGGGTCCCGGGTTTGGCTCAGAAGTCGATCCGCTCGTGGGTCTTCAGAAGGAGCTCAGCGAGCATGTTGTTGCTCATGTTCCTGGGCTGAGGTTACCTCCTCTGACCGGCGGTGCCATCGGTTACGTCGGATATGATTGCGTGCGCTACTTTGAGCCCAAGACGGCGCGGCCGTTGAAGGACAATCTGGAAATTCCAGAGTCGCTGTTTATGCTGTTCGACACAATCGTCGCCTTTGACCGCTTCTACGGCGTCATCAAGGTCATCTCCTACGTCCACTTGCCTTCCGATGGAGATGCCGCCGCTCTAGAGTCAGCCTACACCAAAGCCAAGACCACCATTGAGGATCTTGTGAAGCTCCTTGAGTCGCCGGACGTACCTCTTCCACCACAAGGACCTATCCAGCTCGGCCAGGAATACACATCCAACATTGGTCGCGACGGCTACGAATCGCACGTCACCCGCCTGAAGGAGCACATCGTCAAAGGCGACATCATCCAAGCGGTGCCCTCGCAGCGCTTCGCCCGTCCTACAAAACTGCATCCTTTCAACATCTACCGGCATCTCCGTACCGTCAACCCGTCTCCGTATCTATTCTACGTCAACTGCAAAGACTTCCAGATTGTTGGTGCCTCGCCCGAGCTGCTGGTAAAGAGCGAAGAGGGCCGCATCATTACACACCCCATTGCTGGTACCGTGAAACGGGGGCCTGACCCAGAAGAAGACGAGCGCCTAGCCGACGAGCTGCGCTCATCACTCAAAGACCGCGCCGAGCATGTTATGCTGGTAGATCTAGCTCGCAACGATGTCAATCGTGTCGCCGATCCCCTAACAGTCCGCGTCGACCGCCTCATGGTCGTCGAGAAGTTCAGCCATGTCCAGCATCTCGTCTCACAGGTCTCAGGCGTGCTGCGTCCGGGGCAGGACCGCTTCGACGCCTTCCGCTCCATTTTCCCCGCGGGCACCGTATCAGGCGCACCCAAGGTCAAGGCCATGGAGTTGATTGCCGAGCTCGAGGGGGAGCGACGCGGAGTATACGCCGGTGCGGTCGGCTACTTTGGGTACGGGGGCTTAGATGAGGAGGGAAAGCCGGTGGAGGGTGCCATGGACACTTGCATTGCGCTACGGACGATGATGGTCAAGGATGGAGTGGCGTATCTCCAAGCAGGTAAGTTTATACTTAACAACATAAAAGAAGTAACCCTTGTGGTGACTATGGCTAACTTAACTCGAAACAGGCGGAGGCATCGTTTTTGACTCGGACGAGTACGAGGAATGGATGGAGACGATCAACAAGCTCGGTGCCAACATGCAGTGCATCACTTCAGCGGAGGAGTTATATCACCAATATCAGCAAGACGCAGAGAAGTCATAGAATCCAATAAAAAGCGTTGGTTTCCTGATTAAGGGAGCAAGACCAGCTACTTATGACGAGTGAACGTTAGGACGACTCCCAGGCACATAGTCAAAAAAAGGTTTCAATATATAATTGTATTTTCTTTTGAAAGTGCAATCGCTAATGATGCTTGCATGCTCCGATAACTCTTCAAAGATTCTCCTCAGATCTCTTGCCGCTATTTTACACAATGGAAAAAGAGGAACATAACAAAGCTAATCATATTAAATCCAATATTCATATTCTCATAAAACGGAAAGTCATTTTCGTTAATTTCGTCAGATCCCCCAGACAGGGGCAAGCAGGCGAAAAGGGAGTTTCTGGTATACACAAGTTGACAACGCAGCCTACAGCAGGATATCCTTCGTCACCGTGAGGTCGACCACCTGCTGCTGCTGCTCAAGTCGTGCGAAAAACCCAGATTAGTGTCCTCCATGTCGTCCTCATGTCTTCTACCATCCTTCGTCTTTCTTTTTGTCGCATCATCTGCTTTTCCCCGGTACAGCGCCATCTCCATCTCTTTCTTACTTCACTGACATTCCGGCGGTACTGGTGTATCCCGCTTGCTCTTCGCCTGCTCCGGTGGTATAGGTGTATCCCTTCGACTACTCGCCTCTGGAATAGGCGTATCTCTCTGACCCCCGCTACCACTCAATGGGTGGAGTGAGTTTGGTGCAATTGGTGTCTTGACGTCCAGCTCGCCATCTCCCACCGATGATACACTCAAAAGGTCCGACGACGAGGCAACACTACTCACATCCGTCATATCCACATCCTGAGATCCGTCCCATGATGAGTCAGACCCCTCGACACTAGGCGTGGGAATCTCTTCTTCTGTCACCATGCCCAAGACCTGGGGAGAGGCCGTGGCGCGTGGTGTCTTGGCCTCTTCTTCTTGGGCCTTTTGTTTCTGCCTTGCGGCTTCTGCTCTAAGCGCGGCCACAGCACCTCCCACATCCTCGCCCTCATCCTCATCTTGTCCGATAGTCCACACCCAACGGCGTTTCTTTTCTCTCTTCTTCCTCTTGCGGATGCCTGCCGGCGATGCAGGCGATGAAGGCGACGCCACCCCAAAGCCTGCCATCCTGCGTCGTGTCTCCTCGAAGGGTCCCGGTGTCTGGCCTCCGTCCTGAACTTCATTGGCTGTGAAGGCGAGTGTCAGGTCCAGAACCTCCTCTGAGGTATTTGGTACCATGGGGGGTGAGTGGGGTGAAGCCTCCTCAGCGAGGAGGTCGATATGTGACTTTGTGTACTTGTTGGTTATGATCTCTTGCTCCAGTGGGCTGTTGTATCCCACCCTGCGAGCCGCCTTCTCCGCCAGGCGGAGAGATTGCCTCCGCGGTGACGGTGGAGGGATAGCTGTCTTTGGGGGTAGAGGGGAGTTGCGAAGGATGCTGTGCAGAATCTGTGGCTGGGAGTAGGGCAGGTGAAGGGGGTGGTTTGGCGTTCGATACGGCACAACACCCTGACTCGCACTTCGAGAAGCCTCGCTGTTGGAGTCACGGCTAGCAGGCTTGCCGGTGTCTGTCGAGGAGAAAGTGAAGACTTTAGAATCGTTGGAGTCGGTCGTCCCTGATAGAGGCGGGGTGGCCGTCATTGTGCTAGGAAATGTAATCTCCATAGGCCGTGGGGACATTGGGTTGGCAGAAAGGGGCGTCTCCGGATAGTGAGCAACGTACGGAGTAGCTACACGATGCTTCGAGTCCTGGTAGTCCACCGGTGAAGTAAGAGAGAAGGCCTGGAGGGTGTTGATGGCGGTAAGGGGCGTTGACCTCTCGATGGCTGTGGAGTAGACATTGGAGAGAGTGTTGAAGGCAGTCGGGTCCTTGGGGTCTACTTTGTGAGTCCGAGCAGGTCTTGACGCTGGATCGCAGGCTGTCTTGATCTGAAGCGACAGCCGCGGCTTCTTGGAAGGAGCTTGTTGGGACGCCATTGTTAATGAGGAGAGCAAGTCGGTGCAGAAATGCAGAATGGTAGGCGGAAAAGCTATGGGACGTGAAGGCCGGCTCCCGGAGTGAAAGAGAGGACTTGCAAGACCAACACGAGGAAAGGAAAGCTCTATCAACCAGGGGGTGTTGGTTGCGTCTCAGCCGGCTTCTCCTGGTCTTCACCGTGATGCTGTTCTCTCTTTTTTTTTTCTTTGCAGTTGTAGCAGGCTGCGACTTGTCTGTGGACCAGCAGACAAAAATACAGTGTAACAGTTGCCAGGCAGCTTTCCCAAACCAAGAGGACGGTACCACCAGGGAACCTCAAAAAGGGGCGTAGTAACCGATTAGGAGTTGTACTACCAAAGCAATAGGCAAAAAGAAAGACGAAGAAAGAGAAGAAAAAAAGACGAGCCAACGGCACTCTCATCGTGCTCGGCGGCTATGAATATATTTAAGACGACCCAACAACGCTCCACCGTCCCATCATATGGTTGCACCCAACCCACAACCCATCACACCCACGCTTGCGCGGGGGATGATAGTGCTCCTGCAACTGGGTGGCCAGCCCACGACCCGCCGCAGGCCTAGTCACAAGCGCCATGAGACCATGGTGTGCAGAGAGGCCGCAGGCCGAGGCCAGGCGCGGGCAGCAGTCTCAGGACGACAGGTTGTAGGTGTGATGGGCCTGACGGGATTCTGTGATTGCTAGTTGATGGAGGAGGTAGCTTGTAAGCCAACTAAAGGAGGGTTCCCCGCGGCTGTGGTTGGTGGAGGGTGCAGCTGGTAAGCGCCCAGGAAGAAGCGCTAAGGGGAATAAGCCAATCGCGCTTCAACTGCCATACAGGGGTCTGAATTGTATGGCGTCTAATTCATGCAGCTCTCTTTCGTCTGTCACTCTCGTTCACTTGGCATTTGTTTATCCTTTTGTCTTCTTTTCCAATATGAACCCAATCAGGCGGCTCAAACATGAAACAAGAGCGCGCCTGGCGGACCATTTCTTGCCTGGTGTCGTAGGATTCAACGCGAGGAGGAAAGTATACAATACGCCCAGCCGGCCCACCGTTCGGGGTCGTGGTGGAAGCTTCCATGCATGCATGGAGAACGCCGAAACTCAAGAAGCGGTGACGAAATGATATATTCGGTTTCTTGTTTCTTGGGAGTTGTTTCAAATCCCAAGATTGGTCTACAGGATCGACCTTTCGTAGTAAAAGTTTTGCTGGTTTCTGCCCGCTCCTCTTTAGTGCAGCTTGTCGACAGAGGGACCAACCCACTTGGATGTGATAAGATCTATTATCGTATCCGGCACTCGGACGCGTTCCTGAGCTGGGCTTTGCAGTTAGAGGAACGATATATGACAGTCATCACGCTATAGTCTTTAGTTCAGCTGATGTGGTGTCTTCAAAGACTAGCCGACAACCCCTGCTGCTTTGTTTCCTGACTCCCCCATGTCGAGCCTTCTGGCCCTTCTAGCCCATCGTAAGTCTGGCCCGCCGAACCGCCGCAAGACTACGAGACAAATCGGAGACGTGCACTTGGCGCCGACCGAGCGGCAGGCCCACCTCCCACATGTTCTCTCCAAGTTTTAGGTCCGTACTATCCGCAACAATGAAGTCAGCAGGGCCCGATATCTCGCCCAAAAGTTTCGTCCCCGCAAATCCCAAAGTCAATGTCCAAGACATTTGAGGATATGATGAACAAATAGGACCAAAAAGCCGCTACCTTCTCTATCACTCGGAAAGTTGGCATGGAGCTGCTGCATTGGGCGCCTCCGGCATCACTCACGTGTGCCTGGACTTGGCTGCAGGTGGTGCATGCTTGCAGGCTCAACAATTAGCCTGGAAAGTGGGCATCGGAAAGTCGGACTATTCATGTAAGAGGATGGAGGTGACCGTTGAATTGAGTCGAGCTGTGTTGGGCGAGGTGCAGGCGCGTCTAAGAACCCCGCCGCAAACTTACATGATCAAGCGCGCTTAGCGCTAGGCGCCTCGGCAGCGAAGAACAGGATATATGCCCGAGCCATATACACCAGAAGTGATGCCTTGTCAAAACCTGCTTACTTCCAAAAAAAAAAAAAAAAAAAAAAAAAAAAGACAACAATTACGGTGAGGGAATGGATGTGAAAAAAGGAGAATAAAGGTTCGACGCGCTGGAAGAAAGTGGTTCGTACTGTTGCAACATGTTCCTCTCGAGGCTCGTAACTTCGCTCTTGCACTGGTAGACAAGAGCGCGGTGGGTTATGAGACTTGAGGGATAAATCACGGTACGGACTAATCGCGCTCCACATGGAATAGCTGACCACCATCTGCAAGACAAGACTGGACCAGGCCTTGTGTCGGAGGCCCGTGGGCTCATTGAGAGTGAACGTGGGCCAGTATTGGTGCACAGAGGATCAACCGTGAGCATATCCAGCTAACACCGCTATCAGGCAGTATTTTCAGAGGACTCATTTTCTTCATCCTTCAGCCTACCTCAGCTGGCGCAGAATCTCCGAGTCGCGGCCGACCCCTGCTCTCTTCTTTGCATCTTTCCTGCGGCCGGTGCTAGAGGCTCGCGTCGAGCATCATCATGAGTGCAGCTGCCTAATTAACGTCCAAAGACTCTAAAGGAGTCCGCTTAGCGTGGTACAACACTTTGGATCTGCTCCTTTAAAACGAGCCCTCGCGAAGGCCCTCATCCATCCAGCACATTCTTAGTAGCATTCCTGCCTCTGCTCCTCAAAGGATCTTGTAGAATGGCGCAGCTTTCAATCTTTGTTATGAGACTGCTCTTTCCAGGAGGATTGGTCCTTCATAACGGCCGTTGCTGCTGTTGTTCCCTGTCATAGGTTACTGCGCATTGTTCCCGAGCTACCTCCCAAGTGCCAGCTGTTCTATGCTTCTTGAACCGACCTAATCGGTAGAAGCTTTAGAAGCTACAAAGGCACTTGCCAATGCGCTGGGACTGTCACCGGCAAAATGAGGTTCAGCAGTACAACGGACTTCGGTAATTAGACTGACGCCTTTAGATTGTTACACCTCAGTCGTCAATACCTCAAGCAACCCAGGGTCGGCCCAATTCAGGTGCCCAATTCCAGGGGAGAACACCATTAGAATGCCTACCGCGGACGACCAGCTTTGGTGCCATTTCGGTCTTGATTCGGCGGCGGTGGGAAAGAGAATCAAAAGCTGTAGGATCTGGGTTGGATAGGTGAGGATGCACTGGAATTACCCCCATATTAGCTAGCACTCGAACGTGGGCTTAGTAATGACACGACCTACACCACTTAACTCACTCTTCTCATGTACACTACCCTGCATATCACTACATTAATACGCGCGTGGATACGTAAACGTCGGGATCAGCCATTTTTCTTCTTCAAGGAGGTTAAGAGCGATTGGGAGCATTCTCGGCAATTGGAAAGTCTGAAATTTCACAAAGCTTGGCTACGCTAAGTAGCAGATAATGAAAGGTCTGCCTACCACACACACCCCCCTGGGAGCATTTCACCAGGATGGGACCTTTCACTCGCTCCGCAATTAAATCTCCCATACCAACTTTCACGGAGATAGCCAAAGGTGCCAACAATGGACCTTCCCTCCAAAAAAGCACCCAAGCGAAGAGACGAGAGAACCATCCTGCAATTTGTATGTTGCACCCCTGCCACCTAGCCTCGCACCTACCCAGTCCTTACTTACGCAAACCGTAGGATTATGACTGCTTCTACGCTCAGGTCTATGAGAACAAGAACCCAGCTTTGAAATCTAAACCGCTTGGTATCAAGCAGAAGAACATCCTCGCAACATGTAACTACAATGCCCGCGCCAGAGGCGTGCGCAAGCTGCAGCTTATCACGGAAGCCAAGAAGACCTGTCCAGATCTCGTGATCATCGAGGGGGAGGATCTCACGCCCTTTCGCGATACGAGTAAGCTGCTCTTCAACTTCCTTAGATCATATTTGTGGAACAACAAGGCGGAGCGTTTGGGATTTGATGAGGTGTTCCTAGGTCAGTTTGAACGAAATTGCTGATCTTAAGGGGTTTGAACTGATCAATCTCGCGAGCAGATGTCACGGATATTATCGACTACAACATGTTCTGCTTGAATAAACACTCCTTGGGGGATTCATTTTTTCATTTGTCCTCCAAAAATCCAGAGCATGGATTTCTGTGCGATCTTACCTCGATCGCTGGGTGTGTTGAGGGGACCATTACTTCTCCCACCGCCGACGTGCTGGACAATCCCGCGTACTTGCGGCTACTGCTAGGGTCGCATCTGGCTATGTATCTGCGGACGAAGTTAGAGGAAGACTTTGGGTACACATCGACCTGCGGAATCTCTCACAATAAGGTTCTTAGCAAGCTCGCGGGCAGCAAAAATAAGCCTCGGAATCAAACTACATTGATAACCCTCAACGAAGACGATGCGATGGAATTTATGGACAAACATATCATGCGGGCCGTTCCAGGAATCGGGTTCAAGATGGCCTCAACGCTTGAAGCACATGTCAATGGAGTTCCAGTCGAGGACGTTGACTCCCATTCTTTTGAGTCGCGTCTGACGGTGGGGGTTGTGAGAGCTTGTCCTAAAATCACACCAGGATCAATGGAGTCGTTGCTGGCCGGGCCAGGGGCAGAACGCGGAGTTGGATCCAGAATCTGGGCACTCCTCCACGGCATAGATCCTGCAGAGGTCAAGGACGCCAGCGATATCCCTTCTCAGCTAAGCATTGAGGACACATACGGGGGTTTGGCAACAATGCCGCAGATCACAGAGGAGCTTCACAAGCTCTCCCAATCCCTGGTGCGCAGGATGCGAGTGGATTTGCGCGGTCCTGAGGACCCGTCAGAGCCGACCGGAGAGCGCAGATGGATTGCGCACCCCAAAACTCTCCGACTGTCCATACGATCCTGGCACCAGATGCACGGAGGATCCTACAATCGCCATTCTCGGTCCGGCCCGCTGCCGGTATTCATCTTTGATCAGCAAATTGATATTGAGCGCATTGCAGAACGCCTTGTCGTCGAATCGCTGCTGCCATTGCTGCGGCGACTGCAAACCGAAAGAGGACCAAAATGGAACATTCAGCTCATCAACATCTGTGTTGCAAACATGATCCCAGCTGCAGCGACAGACAAAACGGGCGTGGGAAGAGACATTGCCAACATGTTCAAAAACCAAGATGAGGCTCTCAGACCGTGGAAAGTCTTGGAAGATGATGAAGAAAACCGCACGGGGCCAGAAGATAGTGTCGCCGTCTTGTCGGAAGCTGACACGGATGACGCCTGGGAAACGACAGAGAACCACCAATGCCCAACGTGCGGCTATTCGATTCCGTCGTTTGCCTTGCACGCTCACTTGAGATACCACAACATGGAAAGCTGAGCACCAAAAAAAAAAAAAAAAAAGCCGTTCATTACTTTTCAAAGCGTCTTGTTGTTAATTGTTTCTGATATGAATCGTGCGGCCGTACAGGTGTTGGGCATGATCTGGACCAGCGAGGGAGCTGGAGTTTGACTTGCCCAACCCCAGTCATTGAGAGGAGCAAAAGCTTGCCACATGGCAAATGGAGCCCGATCAATATCCCGTAAAGGGCCTCGGCTAGTTACACAAGGTGGGACTTGGTAACACCAAGAGGAACCTAGTTCCGCATTCTGCGGGTGAGGCGTCGATGGAGCGAAAACAAACGCTGGCAGTCGGGGGCCCAGGGAGTAACCACACTGCTTTTTTGCGGCTCTGAGTAGCTGCCATTTTGTGACAGATCAAAACGATGATAGTCGGTGAAAATGCTTGATAGCGGAAGGCTTGACCACTACTGTGCATACCCGTGACAGCATGACGGGAGTTGTGACTCCAGACTACACCAACGGGACTGAACGGGTCAGCGCCTCTGATTCACAGTCACCAACCAAGCTCTGCTGAAAGCCACGCAAAGCAGGATGGATAGCCGAAAGGACAGCCAATGTGCGCAAAGCATACCTGTGACTTGTGAATGCTGTGTAACCAAGTGCCATGCCATGATGGAAACCGCTCAGCCGGTCAGTGACGAGATTGTCCACCCAAGTGGCCCTTGGGTGCCATGACACAGCTTGTTTCGTACATTTCGAGCCATAGAGTGCTTGTCTAGATCACAGGTATGGCGAGGCTTGTTAATTTAAGGACGCCGGTTGGCGGTAAGTCCAACAAACGAGCCCAGTGAGGCAGGGAACCGCGTGTTGAGTCACAACTAAAGCACGATAGATGCCCAGCGGTGGTGATTTCGCTTGTCGTTGAGGTTTGTCTTCGGCCTGCCAGTGTCTCAAGGAACGACGCAATGCGATACTGTTCCTGCCAAACTTGTGCTGCTTCAGTAACTTGCTGGTTTTTGGCTGGTTCCTTCCTGACGTCCCATGGTGACACTGGTATTGCCTTCCCCTCATGATAGATTTCTCTTGCCTGCTTCTTGCTTCTTGCTTCTTACTGCTCGCTGGCACTGTTCACTCTTTCCCTTACACCTGTCACGATCTCCAACCAGCTTGTCCATGATAAATCAACGTGGTAGCGGCTCTGGGTTTCTTCTTTCTTTCTTCGTCAACAGACGCTCCTACTTTCTCTGTATTGAAGAAAGTGCCCAAAGGAAGATAGTAGCTGAGGTCAGGTAGGGTAATTGTGTGGTTGACTTGGGAAATCAAATTCGCATATGGTCAACAGTTTCCGCCTCTTCCCCATTTTAGCACACTCCTACTGTTGCTATTTCCTTCTAGCAGTATTGATAATAGCAGGAAGGTGCCTGCCTTATCCACGAGGTGACTGGCAGAGTAAGAGCAACAAGGACTTACTAGTACTAGTACTTGCCTAACGCAATCAGCCATCGAAGTCATGGGTGCCTCACCTTAGGAAGGTGTAGGAAAGAGCGAAAGAAGCGGACAGAGGGGAAGAACGACGAGTGTACCAGCTGCCTTTCACCAGCTGCTGACTTCAACTTCACCTGGCGGCCAGTTTGTGCCTCGGTCACCTCCGTCTCTGTTACTGTCACCGTCACTTCCACCGCCGTGACTTCTGTGATTTCTGTAACTTGTCTGCTTCACTTCTTGTTCACCCTGTCTTCTCCTGGCATTCCTTATATCACCTCCAGCAACGAATGTCTTGCTCATCTTGACAGCCTTCACAACGCCACCCCGAACTACTCTGAATTCATCGTCTTGTTTTACAGGCCACAATTAGACAATTCAATTCGACATTCGAGTCGTCTCTCGCAAGCAAACACGGCCAAGCAGTAGAAGGCGAGGGAACGCATTCTCCCATCACCTCACTTTCTCTACAGATCCGTCTTGGCGAACGGCAACCTCGAAAACCTCCAGCCAATTCAAGCAACTACTCGAGAACCTTATCGAAAACACCGCTGCCGTCACAACCATTAGGTGCCAGAACACAAAGCTATCCACTACCCTCCTTGTTCTTCTCTTGCCGTCTGATTGATACAGTGGTGTGGAAAGTTGAGCTGAGAGCGGGTCATTAGACTGTACATCGCTTCCAATATCAACTTTCACAGACCAGGCTTGCCAGACCTGAGCGTACAGGTAATCATCGCGTTTTCAGTCTTCTCCTTCCAAATTCGGGCTTCAACTTGGACTGTCTGAATACCAAAAGTCTCCAGATTGGGCTAAAACTCGCCTGAGAAAAGGACATAGGAGACAAGCCTTGGGTCTGAACTTGTTCATCATGACGCGTGGTGGAGGCCGAGGAGGGCATTCTCATGTCCCTCGGCGCCAAATTGACTTGACGGGAATCATTTCCATCGCCGAGAAGAATGACTTAATGACACTTGTCAATGCTATCACGGAAAAGATGCACAACGACATCAGTAATATCTTTGATTCGCCTCCAGTGTCCCCTGTTTCTGGAGAAGTTGGCCATCACAATTGGTTGTCACTATCCGTACTTCATCTCAAGGATACGAAAGAGAATGTTGCCCCAGCGCTTGGACAATTGGGCGCAGAAGCCTCTTCCTCGTACAAGAAAGCGCACAACATCATTGAGAAAGAGGAAAAGGAGGCCATGACTCCTCAACTTCGCGAGTTGAAGAAAGAGGCACTGTCATTTTTCCGCAAATGGCAGGCTGCTCTGCTGCAGAGACTCAGGGATATCGGCGTCAATGATCCTCAAGTTTCACAGGGCAATGGTAGAGGACGAGGTCGCGGGAACGGCTTCCGGGCTGCCTTCCGTGGTCGTGGCGCGCGCGGCGGTAGAGCCAGCCGCGGCGGATTGACCTTGGCAACAGGTATTTTGTCACGCAATATTCGTCATGTTTATATGTTGATAATCTTTTAGGCCCTCCTCGCCTACCTACACGACATACCGATTTGAACCTGGCGAAGCTATATTCACCGATCCCGAATACTCTGTGGACGCTGTCCCAAGAGAAGCGCAAGCTATTCTTACACATCGTCTTCCTTTCAGCGCTGTCCTTGTCGGAATACACGTCCAACACGCATCAACTTCTGATGTATCTTACATCTTCCCTGAATGTACCCCTCAAGTTTTTCAGAGCTGAGGAAACTCGCATCAGCCAGGCGCTAGCTCAAGCTGCGCTTGATGTTTCCCCCGAAGATCTCATGAACCAGAAGGCCGAGGAAGCCAAGGCACCACGAAGGTGGAAAGGGAATCATCACTCGGGAAACAACTCTCTAGCCCCTGCCTTGGTGAACGCCGGAATTGGTACAGCATCAGGCAGTTTCGGCCTAACAGGTTGTGCGGCTGCTGGACTCTTGGGATCCATGTCAGAAGGGGGACGGGCTTTGTGTAATTTCTTCGGAATGAATCCAGCAAAACCCACGGCTAAGATGATGGAAGTCTTTGCCCGAGAAATACAAGAATTCGGGTTTCTGCCTCTCCATGGAAATGTACGCACAGAGTATCTCGATGCTCGCGAGAGACTAGCTGGTGACCGTAGACTACGGTTGACAATTGCCATGGGGGGCTGGTTAGCGGACGAAGGAGATGTGAGAACACCATGGAAGGTTTTGGGCCGACAGACAGAAGTGTATGCGGTAAGATGGGATCCCGTGGCTTTGGTGAATCTTAGTGCTTCGCTTGAAACAGTCATCAAGAGTACTGCGTGGAGCCGAGCCCAAGAAGAGATCAAGGCAAGAACGAGTAAGTGCAAAAAGACAACACAATCAGGATTCTTCTGACATCTATCTGCTTTAGTCTTTACGAGCCTCATAGATTCGAAATGGCCTGTATCACTCCTCAAAATCAGCAAGATCATCGACAACCCCTGGAGTGTAGGCATGGTGAGGGCCGAAAAAGCTGGTGCTGTTCTGGCAGATGCCATCATGCGCCATAGGTTTCAGGGCGAGCGTCCAGTATCACTCGTGGGCTACAGTCTGGCAGCAAGAGCAATCTATGCCTGCCTGATGGTTCTCGCGGAGCGACGACAATTTGGACTGGTAGATTCTGTTGTGCTCATGGGCGCGCCAGTGCCGTCGGAGAGTCGAGTCTGGCTGACCCTCAAAAGTGTGGTGTCGAGCCGCTTGGTCAACGTGTACTCTGAGCACGACTACTTGCTTGGCTTCCTGTACCGCTTCTCCAACATCCAATTTGGGGTAGCTGGCTTGCAGGAGATACAAGGCGCTGAGGGTGTTGAGAGCTATGATGTGGGCACTTTGCCAAGAGGTCATCTCGGATACGAATGTGCTATCCCTGGAATACTCAGAAACATCGATTGGGACGACCTCGACAGGGATGAATTGAGGAACGCTAGGCCCTTGAAATAGGCAGGGTCTCTGGTCAGGTGTGACAGTGTTGACATGTCGTTATTTGAGGTTCAGAACCTGTGATTTTTCAACAGGTGGTTGGCTCTGTGGCTGAGTGGGAGGATGTAAACATGCAGTAACGACACGGCCGGTATTGCCCCCCCCCTTCTTTTTGTTTGCTTTAGTGGTCAGGGGTGTGGGTGGAATGCCTGCGATAACCAGATCGTGTTCAGCCAAGTGGCTTATGGTACTTGTACTTATTTTTGTAAATCGTTTCCCTTACTCATACAGTAAGAAGAGCCCAAATCCTACACCTCGACCAAGAAAGGTAGCTGTATATTTGGCTTGTAGGTGAGGATGCCCTATTCTATGACCGTCGTCAGGTAGCAGTACTTGAGCCGAGCTGGGATATGTGTTTGTAAATGCAATGAGTAAAGCTTCTTCTAACCTTTGTCGTTTGTTTGCATTTCCAAGATCTTGTTGAAATGTTGGAGAATCCTGCCAGGCCGGCTTACCGGACCGAGCCGCCGAAAAAACATACCGCGCTGGCCAGCTTTCTCCAATTTGTGCAAACGACATAGCTCATGCATTAGTAGTAGTAGTACAAGGCGCAGCTATTCAAGTATCTTCAGTGGAGCGGAAGTAGCTCTTTTGTAGGCATAACATCTCGCCGACCTTGCACGGCGTTTTGCCCTGAAGTGATGGGAGATAGCAAAAAGCAGTACTACTTGTAGTCTGCAAGAGGCTATGGCTCCGCCAGAGGACTCCGCCAGGAACTCCTCCGGGGGGGGGGGGGGGGGGGGGGGGGTTGGTGGGGGGGGGGGGGGGGGGGGGGGGGGGGGGGGGGGGGGGGGGGGGGGGGGGGCGGGGGGGGGGGGGGGGGGGGGGGG